>VZTZ01031134.1:62941-151817 GCA_013400955.1 Drymodes brunneopygia
CCCCGCCTCTGCACCAGCGTGGTGTAAGGGGGGAGAGGAAAGGCACGTCTTGTCAGTCCACCGGAAGCCGAAAAAAGAGAACTTCTGCAGGTGCTCACCGAGTTTTTATGAGTTTTTTGGAGGCGGAAGCTGTAGTAACTGCTTTGGAATATCTCATTTCCGACTCATCCTCTTTTTTTATGCCGATAAGTTTTGATATACTACCACAGTGAGAAGTACCTGAAGGTCAGGAAGCCAAAAGTAGTGCAAACAATTACCAAAAAAATTAATACATTGATTAAATTAAAATAAATATATTATTTAAAAAGTTGCATACATTTTACTAGGACGTGTTGTAATGTAAAAGCTCATAATGTCAGAAAAAATGCATAGCATGGAACTATGCTAATATGCCTAATTGGTCTCCAGAGGGAAGAATTTTATATAAAAGGATTTTTCTTGGGGAAAATATCATGACAAACATAGGCTATCAATTACAGCTATAAAGACAATACATTTTAAAAAACATCATGTCCCAAATCTAATAAAGTTTCACAGACACTAATGAAATATATCACATTTCTATCACATAAGATAACTTGTGTAGTTGTAATTTCACAGTTTGCTAAAGCAACACTGATATCTGAATTATGTGTAATCCTGAGGTCTGTAAAAGCAATACAGGTGGGTAGCACAGGTTATGTGTCACTTCAGAATAAAAATAAAATCTTATTTTTAATCCACAGTCTCCCTTTTTACTTTTTATTTTTCCTTTTTCCACTTATTAGGACAAGAGGCAACAGACATGAACTGGAACACCTGAACATGAGGGAGAACTTCTTTACTGAGAGGATGACTGAGCCTGGAAACAGACTGCCCAGAGAGGTTGCGGAGTCTCCTTCTCTAGAGATATTCAAAAGCCGTCAGGACACAACCATGAGTAACACACTTAGGGGACTCTGCTTGAGCAGTGAGGTGGAACTAGATGACCTCCAGTGATCCCTTTCAATCTGTGACCCATTTCATGATTTTCCTTCCTTCCCTCTTCCATTCTGGCTTTCCTTTCCATTTTCCCTTCTTCTTCTCTTCTGTTGATACATTCAACTCCACATTACACCATAAATTGCCAATGGAGAACATCTCCCTGCACCCTGCAACTCTCTCCTAAAATTATCACCCTTGCTGACTCCAATGTGACTTTCAGTTACATTGTGTTAATTCTGTGCGGGATTTCTTTGTTTTGATTTATTTGCTTTTCTTTCCTTCTTTTTTTTCCCTCATTTTTTTCCTTTTCTTTTTTTTTCCTTTAGAAGAGCTGCAGTTTCATAGCATTACTGCTACTGTGTGCATCATGTTATTTTATGGTCTATTGTTAAAAAAAAGGGGTTGACCCTTGAAGAAGTAGAAAAATGGAAAACATCCATCAAAGAACAACTCTGGTGGACCTAGCCCAGTAGCAACAGGAAATACAAGATCTAATGATGATGAAATACTGAAAAACAGACAGGACTTTTTCTCACTCTGAAGAATATTATGTAGATAAGTCCTGAGCCTTGAGACAGCAAACACAACTCATTGCATAATTGGTGTTACTGATGTGCTTTTTCTTTTCTTGATGATCTGCAGTTTTGTATTTTTTGCATATTGTATTCTATTTCTGATTATAATATTTATATATGCAATTATATATTATTTACACTAATCAGATCCTTAAAAATATGGATCATCCAACCTGAAAAATTTCTGGTTTACAAAGAACTCTGTCTGGAAAGTGGAATAGACAGGATGAGGTATCATCAATCATAAATCCATATGTTCACATGTGTGAATGTGTGATATTTTTAGACTAGTAAATGATCTTTAAATCATACCTTATGTCATTCTTTTTTGTGTTTCTTCACTCAAACTTATCATTTGTAGAAAATATTTGACTAAGCTTCATTAGGTAGAATATTCAAGAGTCAACATGACAGCTTTGGATACTATTTGTGAAATGAAGCAGAAGCTTCCTTTTTGAAATAAAAATATGATCAACACTAACAATCAACTCACTATTTCCTGTTCCTTGTTCTCTGCACCGCCTCATCACTCTTTTGTGCCATCAAAAGATTCAGAGGTTTTCTCCATCTTGTGATCTGGAACATTCAAAGAAAATACAGGATGTCTTGAGTGCAGTAAACAGAATAATATTGACAAGACTGGAGTGTGTCTCCATGTTACCCTGCACTAGAGCTGGCATTCAGCATCCTGCTAGAAGCAAAATAAACCCTGGACCCAGAGAATTCATACTAACCAGTTCAACTTTGTAATGCCTTCTTACATAGAAATGGATTGTCGCATGTTTAGGTTGTTTTATATGCATCGAGTAGTAAATCTTCAAGGGTTTCAAGCTGATATATCAGAATCAACCATGCTACAGTGCCTAAGAGAAGGAAAAAATTGAAATTCTAGTTCGGAGCTGGGTAAACACTTCCGTGTGGCCTGACTCCAATATCAACACTTCATTTTAATGATAACGACAGCTCTGGTGTTCATTTGAAAATCCTTAAATGTACTTAACAACCTGTTTATGCTTGGAGAGCAGTGAGTTTATGAGGACAGCCAAATGAAACTGATAAGAGTATTATGTAAAACCATATTCTGAAATGTTTATTCTAGCAGTTAGCATGCATCTGGAGTAAATTTGTAGACCGTCATCCTCAGGTTTCATGCATTTTAAATAGGGCATATTTATTTTAATTCAGAAGCAGACAATTACGTGGGAAATAGAAAGGTTTTGACAGCACAACCACAAATTAGGCATTGTTTGAAAAGGTATAGCCATCTTAGAATCGTCATTAATATTTCATGTATCTGAATTTCTCCCACATGCAAGTTGTATGCTGTTTCAGCCATGGATCAGCAACTGCAGCTATTAAAGCTTTATTTTCATTCAGATATTAATTTTTTTTAACACAATGGCATAATTTTACCCTTTATCCAAAAAATCTTTCTGTAATGAAATCAAGGAATCAGAGTCTAACTTATCCTGAATGTGCATGTGTGTAGCAAGGAATTTATTTATCTTTTTGCCACCGTTAGCACTTTCAAAATGTCTACAACCATTCCACTAGAAAATACTCTTTTTAAATGGCTAGTCACTATTAAAGGCACTGTCAGTATGATTTTTATAATTGTGAAATTATTTTTACACAATTTCTACAAATATTTTGCAACCTCATAAACAAAATTACTTTACTCTGCATATGCTTTCTCCATACAATATATTTACCACATGTGGATTTAGTAAATACAATAACTCTCCTCCTCTAAATACCAGTTAAAATTGTAAAAAGTAGCTAGATTTTTACCAGAAGAGTTTTGTAAAGAGACATAAGGACAGGGACTGGTAGCATTTCTAATACTTTTTTCTAGATTTAAATAATTTATTTGAGGAAAAAGAATTAAGTTTAATTAAGTTAGTTCTTTGAGACTTTTTTTATTTAATCAGAATATTTCAGGCTATATTTTGAGATGAATAAAGACTTCTCTGTATCTTTTGAAATAAACAGCAGATTAAAACTCAGAAGTGTTCATAGGTAAAAACAAACCAGTCTCCTTTTCCTCACTTCTACCACGTTCTGTCCACAACTTACTACTCTCATGTCTATAAATGTCCTTATAGAATAAGCTAAAACTGGCAGTGTTTTAAGTTGAGTTAGAATATTATGCTCTTTCAACGCTAAATAAATAAATAATAAATAAAACCACTAATCTTTCGTCAATCTATGCTGTCCTGAAGCAAGCAGAAGGAATTTTATTGACTGGATATTTTTTTCTACACAAAAGAGATTTATGACCTTCAATGAGGGCTCTGAGAAATCTGAAGAAAGTTTGAATGCAAGTATGCTACCTGGGCACATATATTTTCATAGTAAATATTGTCAGGAAAACACCTATATCAACTAGACAAGCAGCCAGTAGAGAGGACCATGAGAACACAACTTTTGCTTCAAAAGTTTTGCTTCGCTATCACAAAAAAATTGTTTCAGGGCAGAACTGAACTTCTCTCCAACACTTTCTCTCTCTGAAGAGCACAGCTTGATTTATGGTGCAGAAGCTGTGACTTTTACCCTTAAGGCACAAAACAACTTTGATAAACAAGAGAAAATATGAATACTTAAGGGACAGAACAACTAGTTCCCTTTCATTAAGAAACTGGCATGCATATAATGGAAATCTCCTGTGGTTTGCAAGCATCTTGTTCTCAATGAGAAAATACTGTGCAAGCTTCTTTAAATGAGAAAAGAATCAGAAAATAGCATCTGAGGGCAATGGGTAGCAGCTATGGCTCATCAGCCATCAAAAATCACAAGACAGATTCAGAAATTTCTATCAGCCTGTCTTTCTCTTCCAATTCTCAATACAGGATTGATGCTACTCACCACCCAACTCTAAAGTACTGAAAGGAAGAAAAAAAAGAGATATTTACAGTCCTATATATACCTATAGCCTTCATTTGCAAATCAACCATAGATTTCAGTAAGGCTCTGTTGAAATAAAATAGCACCATGTGGGATTGAGAGCAAGTTAAACTGTCCCAAGGCTAAAATCAAAATCCAGGCCTTCTTAAAATAAAAAATGCTTCATGAAGTAGAATATGAAGTAGATTTGTATTATAGTTACAGGTGTATAAAATAATTTAAGTGTTTTAATTTAAGAATTTGAAACACAAATCAATGTCTAACCCTAAGGAAAATCATAGAGTGGAATTTTTGGGACTATAACAACAGATATCCACACAGGGGTTTTTATGTCAGGCATTGTTATTTTGATAGTCTGCTCAGTTTAAATAATTAAAACTCAGGTCTTCTTTTTAACAATTGCAGAGGCGGGATGTCAGGCATAAAAGTTTCAAAAAGGTCTGTAAACCAAAGCTCTTTAATGTTTACTGTTTTCCAAATGTCACAGATTTTAGAATATCTTTTATGAACTCACAAGATGAGTTCAAATTCAGTGAATCCTTTCCTCCATGAATAATTCCCTTGTTGCTTTCCAGAGACCTTGAATTACAAAACATGGTTGTCCACCTGGGGAAGTATCTGTTATGCAAACAATGAAGAATAACAAGAAAGAAAACTTTGTATGCTGTTGTTGTTCTTTCCAGAAAAATAAAAATTCCCAGCTATTCACCAGTTACCTTAGAGATGAACTAGCCACTAAACCATCAGGGAAATTAATTATCCACTTGTAGGAATAAAGTGCTGGGGGAAAATGTACTGCAGTATTTCCAGTGGTGAGACAAATCTACCTGCTTCAGTAAAGGAAAAATAGACTATTTTCTAGATATTACAATGTTTGTATAGGATGGGATATTAACTTTCTACAATAAGGCCAGGGAAAAATTCCTGGCTTTACTCAGAAGATTTTTACTGTGACTTCCTCTTACCAGCTATCTATAATGGGGCAACAGTTCCACCCAAACATGGTTTCTTATGCAAACTAAAACAGAGTCCCAAAGAACAAAGGAACATCACAGTGGTCCAGAGTATACCTACCTGCCCTGATATCAAGAAAAACTAGCTTGAGCATGCAAGTCACAGGAGAAAAAAAATTAATTGGCAATTTAACAGTGACTAAGAAAGCAAAACATCAACAATGAAGAAACCAAGCCTGGTGGAAATTGCTGACATGAATCAAACATCATTAGCAAGTACTTCTGTGGCTTTAATCAAATGCTAGGAAATGAGACAGGTCCAAAAGTTATTTCTCTAATTTTAATTTTCCTGGAAGTAGTTTTGAATTCTTGAAAATAGGGCACACCTGAGGCACAAAAGGTAGAAATTGAAGATAAGTGTATTTGTGCAGCATTACAATTTTAAAAGAATTATCTTTATCAACATTTTAGTACCATTAGAAAGAAGTAGGCTATATTTAAACTGTATTAAAAAAAAAGCTTTACATGTTTTTTGCTGTTGCTCCTTACAATTTTTTCCTGCAATCCTTAGACTTTGTTTTGAATTACTCAGAGAAAACCAATTGATTTAAATTATGGAAACAGGTAGCCACCAGACTGACCTTTTCCCTTTAAAATCTCAACTTGTTCACTGAGCTAGGAGGAACACCTTGAAGGGTGTAATTGCTTGAGCCCTTGACTGTATTTGTAACTTCTTGCGCAAGCTTTTCAATGTTTCCAAATAGTCATGAACAGGGCTGCAAGTTCACCACCTGGGAATGGTGCTGCCCTTGGACTTAGCAAAAATAGGTGTTTGGTTAGAACAACATCCCATAGGGGAGCTATCTTTTACTCTCTCTCCCTAATTTTTGTGATGCAAGTTGTACAGACTAGGTAATTTGAAAACAGACAGCTTGGGTAGTGGGGAGGGTAGAGGGTAAGGTAGTGGGGAGGTAGAAGGGATATGCGGCCTAAGGGTTTCTTTAGGGCCTTGTTTTATTTCTGCATTATAAATTACTGCTATTCCTCTCATCTTTTCCAAAAGCAGTCTGATTCCCCACATGATATCTAGCTGCACAGTGTTAGGAAGGCCTTCAGGAAAGAGGGCCTGTACTTAGAGATCAGGCTGGTTTGGCCAGGGGGATGTAAGATGTACCTTCATTCCCTCAAAATACAGACCTCCCACTGTCCCTCTCTCAGTTTTCAGACCCCGGTATTTCCTTTCCCCCTCATCAAGCATCAAGGTCTCATTGAATTCTCCCAGTCCCTCTCCTAGTATTCCCAAACTATTCAACCTTTCTGAGTCTGCCTAGAGGCACTCTCCCATCTTAGCTCCATTCTCCATCTCAGATCACTTCCTTCCATAAAATTAATTCTTGCCAAACCATGAACACATAATTTTTTCTTGACTTCTGGGATAATGGAATTCAAAATTGGATACTGGGGACAAGCTTGAGGCCTACTGTAGTTAGAAAATACCAAATGACACACTGCATTTGGCAGCAAAATGGACACAGTTAGTTAAACATGACTAGGGATGCCCCATGAGTGAAACTGGAATTCATTAGACAGGAAAGATGGGCCCTCTTCTTCGTAAATATCAGAGAAGCTGAGCTTACCAGGGAAGAGTTTGTGAAAGTGAGCTGTAAGCATATGAAATGTTGTATCTTTACCCAACAAAGTCCATTTTGTATCAGGTGGTATTAGACCTTAGTGGTAGTGGATCAAACCGTAGATCTTAATTTTAAATGTGTTAGCTGCTTCTGAATACGAGACTATTTGCACCTCAATAAAATACAGCAAAGGCATGCTGAGCTTAATGAGCTCTTAATATTCTATTTTTGTTTCTATTATTAATGACTCTGTACCACTAAGGGTAGTGAATACACGAACTCTTCTTAATACACCTACCAAAGCTTTATAAACAGTCAGTATCCCCATTTTATGTCAGAGGAAACTGAGACACAAAAGCTGAATCGCAGACAGAGCATTCATGTTATGGTCTATCAATTTGTCTACATTAACTGTTCTATCAGGTTCAGATTTCTAAATTCAAAACACTGGACTACTTGGCAAGCAAGATGTCTTCACGTGGTTGGTTGTGTTCGAGTGGCTGAGCCAAGACAGAGTGAATAGGAGCTGACAGTCTGAAAGCTAGCTAGCATCAACCTTATTAAGCTAAGTTTCTCCAAAGTTTTCTAGGTAAACTAATGGATTTTCTCATTTGCCTAATATGTCTTTTAAAATATTCTGAGTACAAACATTATGTGTTCCGGAAACTAATCTCTCTTTGGTCTTATACCACCATGAAAAGTAAGGTACATTGTCTTGAACTTAATGGATGATTTTGCCTATTCAAAAGGAACATGAAACAGGCAAAATTCTTTACTGTTTTAGGTTTCTTTTTCAGAGAATAAAAAAGTAATAAAAAGAGAATCTAGTGTTCCAAATAAAATACTATAAAACAAACTTCAATCTCTGAGTCAGTGGAAAACACTGCTTACAGTACAGAACAGAGAAAACATCCTGAAATGACCATCTATCATTGCTCCAGATTGCTGGAGGAAATAGAAATAAAATGAGAAAACAGTCGGATGTTATGTTAATTGCAACTTCAAGATGGTCTTACCACATTCAAAATAAGGCCAGTATGATGGAATTTATAGATAGGTAATATTGAAAATAAATTTTGAGCCTCATTTGATGTCAAGGTACAAAAATCAGATTTCAGATCAATGGTGTAATAAAATGGTACAAAGTAGCTGATGAAAGCTTACTTGGTTCCAACACAAGAATTTATCATGATAAACATATCTCTCATTTCCACATCTGTCATCCATTTTTAAAACCAATAAATCATTTAAATATGGATTTAACTGTTCCTACAAGTTGTTACAATGTTGTGCACTGCACTGAAGGAGAACTTTAACAATAATTCACTTTTCTGAATTCAGAACTATAAAAATGAAATAGAAGGTTAGGTTGTGCTCACATAATTACTGTGCCCAAACACAACTTACAGTAAAACAACTGGACATTTTCTGGCTTGCATGTCTATCTTCCCTGGGCTTCAGTTCACTTAATGCACCCTTATTTTGCACAAGAATGAGTGAATAGTTCAGATTAAAGCCTGCCCACGAAAGCAAAATGATGGAATCCAAGGACAGAATGTAGATATCTGTGGGCTGGATTGGACTGCCACTCAAATGCTCAGGGCAAGGCTGAGACTTGTTTCATCCTAAGCACAGCTTGAGCCCTGCAAGGCATGGAAGGAATGTCGGCTGCAAGGCCCTTAACGAGAGCTAAAACATGCCCAGTGGAATGGTCTTAAAAGCCTGTCTAAACCCCACCATGCGAAAACACCTACAACTGTTGGACTGATCTGCTGATTTTTTCCTTGTTTTTGTGATAAAGGGGTTGGGTGACAAAGAAAGGGCTTTGGAGGAAAGCAAAAAGAGAGAGGCATAGAAGTAATGTTAAAAGGCTCATATAATTTTCATCCTTGATCATACCAAAGGAAAGCCTGGCAAAGTCTGAAAGATCACAAGTCCCAGCAAACATAATCAGATTCTGATTTCCTTATTAAGCTTTGCACAGCCTTGATAAGAGAGATGATTAGAGTCTCAGTCATAAACTCACTCTATGGATCCTTATTTCCAAATTTTTATTCATTTACTCCAGTAAACATCAATGTTTTGCTTCAATGCATGTCTATCTAAGTGAAGTTTCTAAGAAATTCTCCAAAACCTCATTCAGAATTATGCTAAAATTTAAAAGTATTGTGACAGTGATTATAAAAGTACTTATATAAATTCTTTGTCATACATGCATAATAATTTGGCAATAAAATAGCTGTAATTAAATTATTTTTAATTTTGCAGTGATTGCATTTTTAACTGTTTAATGTGCTATTCTTACATTGGAATAACAAAGTCAGTGTAACACTGCAGACAGTATTCATCACTGTAAGAGCTAGTGGAAAAAATCCTACAGTCTCTCTAGTTGTTACAATAATGATGTTGGTTTCCTGTTCACTACAAGGGTAATTAATGAAGAATTTGGCTGAACTGCACATACCAGGCAGCTAAGGTAATACTTTATGTACACATTTCACTAGAGCATAATGCATAACATAGGGCTTGTTTTCTTATTCCTTATTTTTAAAATCAATTAGGTCTCTAGACAACTAAAATATCAAGTTGTAACTATTAGCACTTTGCTGAAGCTGTGTGTAATTTCATTAATTCTTCTGCTAGCACTGTCCATCTGAGACAGTAATAATTTCATTAGTCACTGAATACACTTCCTGCATAATAAATGAACAATCAATTAAACAGGATATTTTAAAATCTTTTTTGTCTCATTTGTCCCTAAACTTTATTAATGTTCTACATGACATTTACTCTTCCCTTCAGATTTTAAGTAATTGTTGGTCTTTTAATACAATTCACCTTGTCCTAGCCTAGAACAAGCTGACAAACAAAGTTAAAATATTACCAGTTATTCCCATGGTATTCTGCATGACTTCAAGCTTTGTGATATGCTTAGAGATTTTGGCGTCTAGATTGTGTTTTGCTTCTTGTATCTGGTTGCACAGTTACCAAAAACAACTATTCAAAATGCTAACACCGACTGTAGTTAAAACAGACCATTTAAAAAGAGACAAGTAAAATTTTTGACTGACTCTGGTTGAGAACTAATATGAGTCATTTTGGGTCTTTCATATGAGCTCCTGCCTGATTTTTGTGTGGAGCATTTCCTTTCTGTTGTGCAGCAGCAAGAGTCCCCCTTACCCACACTCAGGTCTTATCATGGAAGTGTATCTCCAGCCATAAAGGAGAGGTCCAGGAAGGATATTCTTTTCCTACCCATCTGCAGATTGCTTGATATGGTTAAAACATCTTTCACACTTCAGCCTTCCACAGTGCAATACCAGAGATTGTAAAACACTGAGACTGGCTAACCTGGAAATTAAGACTCTCCACTTCAGCAGACTAATAGGTAATGTTGTATCATTTACATATTTATAAGGAGACTGGAAAAAAGTGGAATGGAATACAGAGATAGGAGATTCCTCTTCAGTCTTCTGAAACATTTTGGGGTTTTTTTTATAAGTACACTATTAACATGCAAAACTGCCAATTATTTTCGGTATCTGGCACCACATGGATTTACAACAAACTAACCAGTCTCCAAAAGCATTCACCCACAGGATCTAATCAAACGTCTTCTCAGAGAGCAGAAAAAGCAAGGATGTACTAAGGGAAGGAAGATCCACTTACCATGGACTTATAACTGCTAAGACTCAGTTAGAAACATTTATAAACCACTTCAAAACACATCTGCTGGTGTGCAGAACAAATCAAATAGATGTAATGCAAATGAGCCTGAAGAGTCTACTAGCAGAATTCACTCAAAATATTGAAATAATGGCTAAGGCTGCATAATGTTTGAGTTCAATCATGCATATACATTTGCAGTACAACCAGTGTAAAATATGTGCATCTAGAAAAGAGTGAAAGATATAGGCAAATCCTCTTGGTGCAAAATATCATTAAACTCTTTCCATGTAACTTTTTTGTTTGTCCCATGTACACACTGGTTCAAATTCCCTAGGCTGTAAAAATGGTCTTGATGAGCTACTTGCCATTAATACCCTGTTTCTCATATTTTTTAGGATAGGTCAAATACAAAATGTTCCTTGAATAAAAAAACCCCTATAATATCTTAATTTCACACCCCAAGAAAAATTCTGTATAAGGTTCTTCAATATCAAAAAAAGAAAGTTTCTTTTTAAGGGGTTGTTGATTATGAGATTGCTCAGAGTATACATATATTTTATCATTGTGCCAGAATATTCTTTAAGAAATTAACTAGGGTTCCCTGTGAGCTGCTTCTAAGGACAGTTTCTATCACCACTGTCACCATCACTACTTTCTGGAAAGCTCTTTGAGACACTGTCTAAAGAAAGAAAAGACAACATGTTTTCATCCTATTCTGGTCTAATTAAATATAACATGAAATACTTTCTTGCAGTAGTAATTTATTTGAGGGAATGAGGAAGGGATAGTTTGTTTTGCTATATTTTACTTTTCTGCTGAAGTGAGGATGGGAAGAAAATGTCTATTTGAACACATTTCACATTTAAGGGAGAAGAGATGAAAAGTTCATTATTTTTACAAAATAAAATGGTAAAAGTGGCATTCTGCAACAGGAAAAGCCTGACAACTGACAGCCCTGAACCATACTGTCTGTTCTGCATTAGTTTAAACACACAGCTGGTATATGAGATCAGGCAAAAGGAACACAGACCATGTAGGTGATATAAAGGGTAACAATTCCTCATCACAACAAAATGAAGAAACTGAGGAAATTTTGTTGTTTGTGTCTGGGAGCAGTGGGAAGGGAGGTATGGAACACTTAATCAGAAAACTTGATGAAGTTAAAGACGTAAGCTATTCCTTACATGCTCAAAATTCCCACTGAATTTGATAGGAACTTTTCATGAGCTAATGATACAAGTTAAGACATGAATTTACATGCTTAGGGTAAACACAAGAGAGTGGGAAAGATTTTGTTGCTCCTTGCAAGGCGAAGCAGCCAGTGAGTCACAGCTCCCATATTTACAGTGAGCCTCCTCCCTATCGTTAAGAATCAACTTACTCTGAAAGAAGTGTTTGGACATTGTTGCATTTCCCCTGTCTCAGACCACAATCAATTTGTCCCAGTGAAGAAGGACACCACATCTATATCTGTTCCAATTACATTGTCATATATGGTGAAATGAGTGCAATATTCGATGGGTAATATAACTTCTTATGACTCCTTTTCATTCTACACTATTTTTCACGATGTGAGTACAAATTTAAAATTATGGTCTCTAATAGGCAATTTTAATCAACTTTTATAAAATATGTGGTTAGTAAAGTTTTAGCTGCATATATTATATCAGTTCTAAAACCCAGTATAAAACACAGTATCGTTACTTCTTTCAGCTGTAAGAATTTTGGACGAAATAAAACATCACATATTGGGATAAAGTATTCATACTTTTTTCCATCTGGATTCCCACCCCAAACGTAAATAAGAGCTGTTATTTTTGTTGTATTCTTCCAAAAATTAAATTGAAGGTGTTCCAAGCAGATCAAATGCAAATGATATATAGGTCTATGTATATTATGTGGTATTTAATTGCCTACTACAGGGAATTAAAATAGTTTTTTTCCAGAGGAGAGAATTCCTATGCCTTCCATATACATACTGTGCCATTTCCTATAAGAAGTATTCTAGGATCCACAGATTATAGGGACAATAATTCCTTTGTACTCCCTAATCTTACTTTTAAACCCATTTGCAATAAATTTTATGTGCTATATTTTAAACCCTACATTCGCTAATGGGAGGATAAACATACCTATGTATTTGTGATTAGTTCCTTTTTTTTCCTATTCCCTTACTGATGCAGATGCTTTGTTTTGTTTATGACTCTGCTGTTAAATTATTCTTGTAGTATGACTCCCTAGCTTTACAACTCCAGTTGGTTTAGTCTCATCAGTAATTTTTCACACAGTTCACCTATTTGATCAGTCCAGTATAAAATATCTACCACTTAGGTTTGGAGCCAGCTTGCTAAGTTATCTACCAAAGCTTTTCCAAAAGATTATGCTATTTTTTAAAAATATAGAAACTGGTGTGAAAGTATCATATAATTTGTTAATAAGTGGTAATGTGCTAATTTATTAAATTTTCTTAAGGACAAACCAACCTTGTCCCTATCCTTCAAAGATAATTTTATGCAGAGAGAGAATGAAGTTTTAAATGCAAAGAGGACTTCTGAATAACAGTTACTGAATCATATTATATATACATCTGAGATAAGAATAAATTACTTTTTTATGAACAAGGCAAAGGGGTAACAAAAAAGGTGTAAGCAAACACTTTCTGAAAGATTTTGGGTGTAGACCTGTTGGCTGGAGCTTGGTTTGATGCTACCCCAGGGTAGAGCAGCTTGAAGTGATAATATTCTGCATGAACCTCCGCCCAATTCCCATAAGTAAGGTCGCAAAACACAGCAAAAACAACTGGGGCAGCAGCATGTCACCTGTGAGTGCTAAAGCCTCTGAGCTGGCTACTTCTACCAGGCACTTTGTACTGTTTAGCTAGCTCTGAATAAATCAATGAAGGCCAAAAATGGGCTGGTAGCAATGCTCATTAATGTTCCCTGACACTTTCCATTATACAATGTTGATTTTAGTACTTTTCAATTTGCCAGTTGGTAGACATCTGGGCTTAAATATTCCTTAGTGTCCACTCTGAGGTTGTTAGAATATGTGTTAGGCTGCCTTTTTTGCCAAAACAATCCAGTCATTTCTGAGAATGAGGCAAAAGATATGTTGTTTCACTCATGATAGAAAATCAAAAAGGAGGGGGGAGGGTGGAAGATGATAAGGAAAGAAGTTATTTAAATAGTTAATATAATTTGAAGCTGCAGACTGATACTTGGCAGCTGGGGATAACAAAGTGGGAGAAAACTGAAATTTGGCTTTCATTGCCACTGTTAATTATAAGGCTGGGAAAAAATATTCAGGCTCAGCAAAGATTTCTTATGTCTTAAGCAAAGAATATTAGTTAGCAAGGAGTTGAGGGGTTCAACTTATAGCTATGTAACATTTTTCTTATATATGCAGCTCTGTGATATTTTAAAGCCAGAGGCACAAGAAGATAAAGTGAACAGGGTCTGTTGAGTTCAGTAGTATTAACACCTACTTCAGCCATGAAGGGGCAAAGGAGGATCTGCAGGGAATAGCTGCAGTGAGAAACAATGTCCAAGGGATCAGGCACTGGAAGACTGGGACTCTATCATGTAAAAAGAGGATAAAGGGCGGGAATTTTCTTGGGGAATGTGTCAGGAATTTAAGGAATAAAGATTGTACTTGATGTGATGTAGAAAACGGGGCTTAGGTGAGAACCTAAATCTTTGCAAGATGATAAGATCAGCAAGTAAAGTCTTTGCAGAATTGGCAGGTCAATCTGTGACAATAAAAATATACTGTCTCATTGGAACTTAGAAAGGACCCCATCATTCCTGAACTGCTCCATCACTATATTAGCTGAAGCTATCAGTGCTCTGTGAAATGATTCAGTATTTCCATTGATAGATATCAGTATTCTCTATAAATGCATGAGACATTTTACTGGTGTCATATTGCAATTAGTTATGGTGGAAATCTAAATTAGTTGATACTTGAGTAAAGTTGCTTGAGCAATCTTAATTGTGCAATCTCTATGAGTATTCACCAAGAAAAAAAATTATTACATAATAACATGCTGTTTTTCTTTCAGGAAGCATATCTCATGGAGGACTAAAATGAGACTGTACAATACAGATGCTTGCTGTGGCCTGGATCCCCCCATTTACAGCAGAAATTGAAGCAAGAGTGGTTGGAAGAAAGATGGAGGGGGGGACAGGGGGAATATGGAAAGAATGGCTTAATTAATTCAGTCAAGGCCACCTTGAAGAGCAGAGTAACCCTCTGCTAACTTTTTATAGGTGGCCACAAGCTATGTGTTTAGCAGTATCCCATTGCCTGACTTGAGGCCGGTCTGCTTTGCAGAAGTACTTTCAAACTCATCCAGTGGCAGCTGGAGGTAACACTGGAAGATATTTGAATATAGCAGGAGCTGTACAGTGACAGTTTTTCTAAAAACTTTGCCCCTATTGTCTTAAAAAAGCATAGCTGAAACTTCAACCTCAAAAAAACTCTCAGTTCATCAGTCCTTTTTCTATTTGTGCTGTGGCCAGACAGGTTGTTGGAGTAACTTAATTTATAACTGTGAAGAACTCAGAAGTCAATTTTATGGCCTGTAGATTTTCTATACTATGATTACTCAGAGAATATCAAGCAAAGTGACTAAGATATATCCAGTTTTCTTCCTTTATCTTCCCAGAAGAGGAAATTTCTGAGGTGTTTTATTTTAAATGTTTTAAAAAGACTGAATCTTAATGTATGTGTTTATTTGCTTCAGAGAAGAAAAATTTGAATAGCAGAAAGGGAGGAGCTAGATATTTCTTCAAGTTGTATGCAGTCTTACTCAAAGCTTAGGACAAGTCTGCCCCAGTTAAAAGACGTTTCTGTTCTCTACTGAGAATGGACTCAGTTTTGTTGGTTAGTTAGCAACAGAAGAAACATGCGGGTCACAGAGCAGCAGTGGTTTCACCAGGCAGGACCGACCAAAAGTTCTGCCCTTCTTTATTTACCTATTTTTATAGGGTTCTAAGGACAGTCAAAGATTGGTGAAAGGGGTCAACACCCCTGAAGGTTTACAAGACAAAAACATGGTCAATCATCTTTTTCCACCCCAGAAAAAGGAATGAAAAACAATTCCACAAGTGTAAAACAATCCTGGTTAGTTAAAGAAAACAAAAACCGTGTTTACAAAACAAACAGGGGAAACTACAACTACAGTGTTACAACTTATGAGGCCCTGTAAAACCAGGGCGACACAGTTTGAAGCAGCAATATTTCACATCTTGTCCATATCTTCACCTAGAACTTTGTGGTGTATTTTATCAGTACACTATGGTGGTGTGCATCAAGTCATGATATCCCTTCTCCTCTTTCTTCTCTGGCTAGATTGCCATAGATCTTGTCCAGTCATGTTTCTTTCAGATCTAAAATTTAACACTACAGGGAGAAGGAGATTTAGCTTGATGCTGTTAAGAAATCAGACTTAATTTAAGAGTCTACTCTCCTGAAGAGACACACTGCAAGGATCACATATACTCGAAAATCCCAAATGCTGCAGACTGTGAGGCCATATAAATGCCAATAATACAATTCAAATGGAACAGAGAGAAGATGATTATTCCAGAACACGGAAATACTCAATGATGTAATCTTGAGTTATATTCTACAGGACTTAAAAAAAAAAAAAAAATAGAAGAAATTGAGAAAAAGTAAGAGAGATAAATAGAAACTGGTGCTAGAAGGAAAGTTTAGGCAAATTTGTCATTTGGAAAATATTCGACTGCTGGATTGATTTTTAAGTTGGTGTAAATTTTCTTTGGTTATTGCCAATAGAAGTGATATTAGAATCATGAGACTAAAAATCATTGAGAATTTTGAAGCAACTCAATATAACATCCATCATTTTTATGATAGAGTTTTAAATGAGATAAATAAAAAAAAACCACTGACCAAACATTTGCCAATTAGTTAATTGAATTGTGATCACTAGAAATGAAAGCAGTTTTAAAATAGTTAAATTTAAATCTTTTACAAATAAATTATCTCTACAAAAATGTGAAATATATAAATTTCAGGATAAGAAATGCAGACATGAGGAACTTAAGATAGAGATGTAGACTATCAAGCTAGATAGAAAAAGGGTATTGGAAATGTAGAGAAAAAGAAAACAGGAGACTCATATAAGCTCTCTAGAGCAGGCAATTTTGTCACATAGAAGATTAAGGCTATGAGAGCAATGCCATAACTTTAGAATGTGATAGCCTTAAAAATATAAGCAGGAATTGCATATGAATTGTCATGCTGGTCTTTTAAAAAGATGGAAAATATTATAGTTATTGGAGGGGAAAGGGTAAAAAATTAATTGGGTCCACTGTAAAATCACATGCTCATGTTTACATATAGAAAGACATCTGGAAATACTACCAGAAACTCTGTCACTAAGAGGAACTTGAACATCCCAGAGATATACTGCAGAACAAATGCTAAAATGAAATTAAGGTTTGTATTGTCTTGGACTCAGTAACGAACAAATTTATATACCAGAAAGAAACATACTTTGTTATTGCAGACTTTGATAACTAACAAGCATGTTGCAGAAAAACATAGCTGTAGAAAATAACCTTGGGAAGAAAAATAATGAGATAATTCACTTTAAACTAAATAGATGGAAAACCACAAACTAGACTTTAAAGCTACTGATTCAAAGTGAAGACTTCAATAAAATAATCTTCTCTTAAGTCAAGCTAAGCAGAATGTGAAACTGTGTTTTTCATTCACAGTTCACGGTAGAAGGAACCTGAATACTTAAAAAAATTTCAATCAACAAAAACTTCCAAATGGTAAAGTTGTAGAAACCCTAGGGAACAAAGTAAAATAAAGATGAATGAATGTATAAATAAATAAATTAAAAATATCTGGGAATAATCAAAGAAGAATGGATAGTCTAAAGGAGTTGAAAATAAATGGACCTGATTAGAAAATTATAATTTAAAGCTTAGTACTTTTAGAATAAGGAAGAATGTTCTAAAGTCAAAGTGAGCCAGTTTTTGTGGATTTTTGTTTATCTATTTGGTTTTTTTTAATTAAACATAACAATACCTCTATAAATAAAGGAGAATTCAGATGAAGTGAAAACAGTGTCTAGGGAAAAGGGGATAAGGATGAAGAAAGGTCCATGCTGAAGTTCAATTTTCAGTGAAGTTTCAGGGATGATATGGGACACAAATGACCATTTGATATGGAGAAAACCACACTTACTGCTTCATGCATAAAAGCTGCGAGGGACTGCTGCTGTCCCAGAATCACAAGAATACTGGCACAGTGTTGCAGCTCCTCTAGCAGAGGAGCAAAATCCATCAAGTTCCCTTAACTGCCAAAATAAAGAAAAAAACATTAAATGTTGCACATATTTAAGGCACTAGAATAGGGTTATCCTTACAACCGTGGCTCTGCTGGGGCTATGTTTTACAACAGGAAAGAATGAAGGCACAGAGGTACAGGGAAAATGTTATAAGATGCAGCCTCAGTTTGACAAAGACAAATTGTGCCAGACTAATCTGATAGCCTTCATTGGGGAGATAATTGCCTTTCTAGACAAGGAAAATAGTTCTGATCTAGATATAATCTACTTGAAAGCTGGCAAAATATTTGATGCTTAATAGGAAATTATTAGTTAAACTAGAGAAGATGATTATTAGGATAGGAACTGAGAAGTGGATAAATAGGAAGCTGACAGATCACTGTGTAGTACAGAGAAGCTACAGTGAAATGCATGATCAGTCCTTAGACTGCTATTAGTATTTTCAGCTGTGATCTTGGATTAAAAACAAAACAAAACAAAAAATTCTGATTAATTCTTCTAAAGGCATGAGTCTGAGAAGCTTCACAGGTCCTAAAGAAGAAATGGTCTCAGGTACAGGAGGGTTAGAGATAGCCTGTTGTATTTCCAGAGGAATTTTAGAAAGAGATTCAGAGATCTAAACAATTATCTGTCCTGAAACTTACAAGGGTTTTGGTGTTGTACCTCCATGAATATGTACATTTTACATCAGTCACTCCCATTAACACTGAAAAAAACTGCACCTATAGAAACTAATTACAGATTAGCAGAAGTGTATTTCTGATTACAGAAAATGTCATAAAATAGTTCAGTAGACATACTAGCAATTGCATTTCATTCCAATTTAGTTTAATTATGTGCTTTCTGCTTTTTGTACTGCTTTTACTGTAAGACATTTTCTGCCTTGTTTTGGACTTTTTGTACTGTAAGAAATAGCTTCCCTTTCCTACTGTCTTTTAGTCTATATTTGAATTGACACCAGTTCTTAAACCAAGAAAGCAGGGCTGAAGCTAACTCAAAAGCAGAATACAATTAATGACCTATAGGAAACATAACATGATGCTAATAAAAAAATGCAATAGTCATTCATACTCTTGGAATCTGATTTTATCATTATACATTTGGCAGTATGCAAAGTCTCCCACTAGGAGTGAAGCAGGAAGCTGCTGTTTGCTTGAAACTGGAACATAATTGCACCTGAAGAAACTTCACAGTTCCAGGATCCAGCTGACCAGTTTCAGTTGACCAGCTATTTATGAACACTCTTTAATTTTACCCCAAATATAATTTTTAAATGGTTTCTATTTAATATTACTTGAGATGAGTTTAAAAAATTGATCTGCTTGCATCTGGCCACTTTGTATGTTTTCTTGCTGTTAGCAATACTGCTCCTTATACACTTCTGTTGACTGGGCGATGATTTCATAGGAACAATACTGTCATTATAAAGTCATAATCCATAATAAGTCATTTTGGGAAACAATGTAATGATTCATGACTAATTTAAATAAAATCAAGCTTAATGTTGAACTGCCTATCAAGTGCACATAAATATTTTATCTAAACAGGTGTTACATTTATTTTGATCCATCTCATAATTCAGATCCCCTAAGAATGACAATATTGTCCTTTTATTTCCAAATTTTAAAATTTTCTGTATCTAGCTTCCACAGAATTTTAATATTTCTAATCCCTTAAAAACACTTATAGCTAGCAGTAATTTTTTTTTTTTGCTATAAATGTATGAATGAAACAACTGGTCAGATTAAAATCAAAGGTTAGCTTGAAAGCATTACAATGAAACCACATGCTACTCTAACAAGTGACATTTAGAACAAATCAACACACATCACAAATTTGATTAGATGATAAACAGTGTGTATAACTGTATCTGAAGTGACTCACCTGATATATATATGTATATTGTTTTAATAAGGTGCAGAATCCATAGGAAATGCTAGAGCATTTCTATGATTTGTCAATCACAGTCCAAGCAACTTTTTCAAATTAGATGCTACTGTCTGATTATTTTTGAGATGTTTAAACAGTATATAGATAGATTTAGATAAAGATGCAGATATAGATAAAAACAAGGATATTACAGATTCCTTCTGCAGAAAGAAAAATGATAACTTATCAAGTAATCTTTGGAATCAATTTTTTATTCAGTATATTGATCTAGTTCACATTACAAATAAATTCCAGATATTTAAGATTATTTCTTAATAAAAACCAACCAAAATTGTTAAGTGGATAAAAAAAGCCATTGTATAAATCAGTTTTGATCAATTCTGTGATAACTTTTTTTGTGTATTCATCTGTCTTTTTAAATTAGAGAATACTTTTCTGCAGGAAAATGGCCCCTATCAAGCAATAAAATCTAAAATCATTTCTTTGATACGGAAGATAAGACACACGCTTATAGATTCATGGAGTTGTAGTGTAACTGACTGTCATAAACAGGTCACTCATTTATATACACTGTAGTAGTGACTTCCAAAGCACCCTAGTAAAGCTAGATGCCCAGTTAATTTTAATGAGTATTAGGCTTCCAGATCCCTTAGGCAGCTTTCAAAATGTCAGCCTATAATTACAAGCAGCTTGGACGAAAGCCCATTAAATTTAATGGAAAGTCTCCCATTGACTTCAATGAGCTTTTGGATCATTGACTTCACTCTTTGCACAAATATTTCTAAAGGCTTTGGACAGTAAATACCACATACTTTAGAAACACTACAGTGCATATAATATCTTCATTTTTCAGTATATTGAACTATTTGCAAAGTAAAAAAAAAAAGACTATGAGAAGCCATAAAACTGCAGAACTATTATAAAATTTGGTGGGAAATGTAACATTAAAAATAAAGAAAGGCAATTCCACTTCTGAGCTGCTCAGGACTGTTTTACAGAATTGTGCAGGCTGACAAAAGCAAATGAACCAAAACAAAGACTTTTGCAAGGAATGACTGATTTTGAGGAATGTAACTGTTGGCAAGGAATGTTTTTTAAGGTTCTGAAGTTTTAAGACTTGTTCCTTTCAACATTTTCTAAGTAATGACTATTTGCTTCAATTTCTTTGCCTTGGAACTTTATTCTAATTGTAGATACATGGGTGATTAAAAAGGAATTTTTTTAAATTATTGAAAGAAAAGTGACCAGAAAGTGTAAACCTAGCATGAGAGAGGAAAAGTTTCCTTACATAGCACTCATCAAAAGTTTATCTGCCTCTACCACTAAGCTGTATTTTAGCTGCTTACACATCTACCTTTCCATACCTAGATATTCAGGAGTCATTTTGCCAGAGACACTCTAAAAGCCTTAGGCATGAATTGTTGGCAAAGTCACAAACAATACAAACAAAGGTTATTACACTGTGGAGGTGCTCATGAGACAGCAATTCAAGCAGGTGGCTCAGCCCCAGGAACACAAAATGAGACCATGACACCGGGTTTAACACCGTGCTATAATAAAATGCTGGTAGCCAAAAACACAGTCCCAAACAGAGGGTTCACATGCGGGAGCAGAGAGGGTCCTACCTACTTTGGGAAAGAAAAAGGAGTCGAAAAAAGCAGGACATAGGGTGAAAACACCACAAATAATAGTTAAATGCAATCAATATAGAAATAAGATATATGAGAAAAGTCATGAATTTCATATAGTCACAATGAAAAATCACTAATTTGGAAATTACCTTGTATTAGGGAACATAGTACATAGTGGTTGGAGGGAGGTAAGGAGAGACAATCTTTTGTGTCTCTTCCCTTGACCCTGGTAATTCTGAGAGAAGATAATAATTTAAATAATGTACTAGACAAATCTAAACACTGTTTCTAAAACTTAGCCTTGTAATTAGCTTTGCCTTATAATTAGCTCGTGCAAACCTGTACACACACATGCACACGAACACATACACATGCATGCACAAATACACAAACAGGTGAAACTGCATTAAAAAAGAATTATTGCAATGACACATGTTGAGCTGCCAAACTTCAGGGACTTAACCAATAGGTGTAAGAGACCCTGAAGCTATTGTTCTACCCTACACAAAGTGAAATGCAATCTATTAAAAAACTGAAACTCTGGAATAGAACTTGTGTGGAACATTCCAGGACTGCAGGAGCAGATAAAGCTGAACCAAAACTTCTCCCCAGGGTGTGCAGAATGAGTTTGAACTGCAAGTGGGCCTTTAGTCCTAGTCACTAGGAACTGAGCCAGTGCAAAATCTGGAAAACTGGATGACTGTTTCTCCACACCAGCTCTTTCAGTCTCTAGACCATCTCCTGGTATATCACCCCACTTGCTAGTGTAGGCATGGCCTTGGAAATCCATCCATACAACTCTTAATCTGATTGGCAATTAATACTGTGTTGTGTATGAACGTCAATGAAATACCTTTGTCTCTTGGACAGAGGTGCTGGAGTTGGCTTTCAGTTTAATGTTTTCACAATGTGTTCATTATGGCTTTGCATCAAGAACAATAAAATGGCAAGAAATAATCTACTCTTGCATTGTTGCATTTTACTGTTCCCTTAAATAAATGAGAGGTTAATTATGAACATTTAGGCGGTTCAAATACAAATTGATTGAATTTTGAACATTTCTCTTATTTAATCATCTAAGCATTAATTCTTTGATTTGTCTCTTCCAGATGTAAAACAAGTTTCTTTGTCTACACTGTGTGTGTTTATGTGTGAGAAAGAGAAAGGTAAGTTTTCCAAGTGATTATTTCCCCTTATTTAGGCAAAGACAGAGGAAGCACCAAACTTAGGCTTGTTTTGCAGTATCTCCACTTCTACTATGCAGTCAAGATCATTTTCCAAAAATACAGCAGATTTTTACCTAATAAAAAGTTGTTAAGGAAAACAAGTATAAAATCACCATGACAGATTTGAAAATCTTCCATCTATCCAAAATAAATCATGGGAAGAAAAGTGAAGGCAGTTTATTAGAGATTATTTTTCTTCCAAGGTAGAAAGTTATATGTTCACATAATTACTTCTTTGCAGTAAACTGTCAATTTTGACATATTTTTGTTAAGAAAATCTGACTAGTATAAAATCAAGAATTCCAAAAACCATAAAATAATATTGTTCTATTTCTGTTGAAAGGCTGTTTCAAAATTCATAACAGATACTAATAATAAAAGTAAAATATGCAAGTCAGTGACTAAATTTTAATTTACATAAAAATCTAGCATATGGTTACTTAAAAGATATTTTTCCCTAAATAATTAATTAGTAGAAATTGTTCTATTTTTTTGCCAGATCAGAGTGAAACGATATATAATAGAATTTTCTACAAAACAGAAATTTCAGATTCCTTCAGGCATATATTTAAATTGCTCTCTATTTAAGAATGCATTGTTTTAATATTTTTACATGAGAATTTTTTTTATGTGACTCAAAATTATTTAAAGTTTATGTATCAGTGCATAATGTCTTTTTGCAACTATTTTCTTGACACTAAATTCCTCTCTAACAACTCTTCGCAGTTTAACGATTAATGTTTTCATGAAGCAAAACTGATTACACTGGGCATGCTATCCTGCAAGAACCCGACACAGGTGATGGACTAACCATCCATACTGATGATACAATGTAAACAAGGGATTCAACACCACGTTTCCAGGCTCTTGACATTATTATGTAAAATCAAGTGGAATCACAATGTCCCACATATTATTTTTGATCTAACAATCTTATGGAATGTTAATTGAATTGATATTGTCATAAAAATCCAGTTATTCAGTTTATGCAGCTTTTTCTATTCACTCTCAGTTATAGAGAGTTGAGTACTCATTTGGTCCTCATCTTGCTCCTTATTTTACATGTCATTCTCAAATGTGATTTTATTTTAGTTTGTGTCTGCTGACTTTTGCTGACTTTTTAATGCTCAACCTAGGCTTTATTTGTGTAAAAACATACAGACCTTTTCAAGTTTTCATCATGAGTAATTTCAATTAGCCGTATCTCTTCTCAGTTCCATATCCTAAGTCCAAGAACAGATTCCGCTTTGTATCAAAGCAGTTCTTCATTGTGCAGGCTCCAGTTACTCCAAAAGTTTATAACAAAAAAAGTTTAAATTCCTATTCCCTTGCAAGTATTTTCTATCTTTTTAACATTAGGGACAGGAAGAAAACACCATGGCAGTGTCCTCAGTAAGATTTGAACTCAGTCATTCATACACCCGGTTGTCATCCCTCTGAGCTGCTCTCTACTATCACCAGAGATGTTATGATCTTGACGTCTTCATCAGATACTGTTGCCTGTGTTATCTATTTTATATTATCTATCAAGAGTCCAGCACTCTGCATGTATTCCAAATTGTGTGCAGGAGTTCATAAAACCTAGCTGTAAATTTGTTAAATTATATCTTTTTTTTTAAGGAGTGATGTCAGAGCTCTTGATATGCATTTCAATGTTTTTCTGGAGTTGACTTCACTTTTTTCAAAAAATATTTTTCTTGTTCTGTTAATCTACATCCATTATGACCTAATTTCCTTACTAAAAAGATATTGGAGGCAGTTTTTTAGAATTTAGATCATTTGGTTTCTCCAATTAGACAGAGTGTATTCCTGGTATAAAATAAAATGCAAAGACCATGCCTGAAGATTTTAAATAAGAGGTAAATCTTTTTCATTATATTTGCAGGTAGCTTATTTTAATTCATTAATTATTAGAACACCTGTCTCTGTGTTTTCTAGCTACTTTTGTGTTTTAAACCTTTAAGGTGTAATTTTATTTTTTTAGACTTTAAAGAATGAATTTTTATCTTTTGGAAGCAAATTCTACATGCAGAGAATAGTGTCCTTATGTGAATTATAAGATATTAAAATTCCTTGTTCATAAAATTCATACTCTATCCTCCAAGACACCTAGACCATATGTATTACCTTATTTTATTAATGTCCAACCATCTAGAGTAAACTATTTTTTCTTTCTTATGAGCCCCCCAAGTTTCCTAGGTCTTCATAATTCATTGTCTTTTTCTGTCTATTAACAATTCATAAATGAGGATAGAGTTATGTGCAACTTAGAGTAGGGAAAAAGACCTCAGTGTCTTAAACTGTTTACTTTTAATGTTCAGGGTCAGAAAGAAAAGATACTTTTGTTATAAGTCAAACAAGTATCAGTAACCAGAGAAAGAAATTCTTTCTTCCTTGCTGCTGTTTCACTGGTGGAAATTTTATATCAGCTCATTAAGTTACAATTCTCTTACAAGAGAATTCAGACAGAACAGTGGCGTATTAAAAAAAAAGTGCCATAGTACAACTGAATATGTCATCAAAACATCACTGTGTTGTGACTGAACAAGGCACTGAACTATTCTTCAAATCAAACATTTTATTTAGAGCTGACTTTTACTCTAGTTTTATATATTAGATAAACCTATATCATTTGTTTGATGACAACTATATCTATAGAGTCTCGTCATTATTTTTGGGAATACTGCCTTCTATAAATGTTTTCAGCAGCAAATAGAGCTAATTTTCCCCTAACTTGGTAAAAAAACAACCATTTTGTTTTAGTAACTAAGTTCCCAGTTCAAAGTCCTTGAGAAGCAATGACGATCAAGCTCCAAGGCATGACGTCTGCTAAAAAACTTAGATTCTACACCAGTGAGCTACAGAGACAAAAAAGACAAGCCATCCTAATAACACTGTATGGTGACCATGATGGCAAAAAATATAAACAACTTTTCAATGCACTGTACAGACTCAGTTTAGTTTTTAGCCCTATTAAATCAACCATTTCCTATTGGAAGAACAGTGAAATTTTACCATGTAGTTTACGATTCTTCATGTGCCATGTGATCTAAATTTTAGTGATGATTTACAGATCCCATTTCACATAAGAAAATCTGGGAAAACTGACCATTTAATCCAGCCCACACTCAGAAGGAAGTGATAACCTGAGAATATGGGAAGACACCATGGTGACATTGCATTCCTACCTTCCAGTCATGTAGTGGTGTGATATATTTCTTAAGTGGGTAACCTACAATAATGTCATAATTCATAGATTTAAGTTAAGTAAATCCAAATTACCTGGGATATCTTCAACGTTGGAGTAGTAAGCAGAAGAAGCAGCTAGGTATGACACTGGTTTTTCCTCTGAGGTATCTGATATCTTGCTAGTTAAAACTGAGTTCTGTCCTAAGGCCTGCATAAATGCATCTGCTGAGCATATACCATTTAATAAAGCCAATTAATCTCTCCATGGCAATTTAAGAATTTCTGGCAGTGCAGTCAGTCCTTCAGATGGAGCTTTGGACACACTTCATCTCATCTCAAAGAGGTAGAAAAGGCAGGTTTGTAATTAAGATATAAGCTTTTGCATTGAAGTTGTTTTTAGATTGTATTGAGACCAATCTGGCAGTTCTTTTGAGCCTTACTGCTATCTAGTAGTGGCCAAACTTGATGTGGCTGTTCTGGGTCAGATGAAGTTTCAGAGACACTGTCTATCAAATCTTTTAGGTTTAACAATGAAACAATTGAGTGTCCTACACCTGACAAGTCTCTATACAAAGTACTGAGGGATAGAGGGGAGCTATATTCTGTCCAGCAGAGAAGAGACTGTTTTCACTCCACAGGCTACTGGAGAGCCCAGCATGTGTGAGAGCTGGATTCCTCACCCTACTTCAGGCAGACATGGAGGACTAGAATCTGAGATCTCCAAAACAATTAGCTAAGCAGTGCACCAATTTCTGAGACCTCCTGTGTGCATGACTCAAGAGAGAAATGTAAATGCATTGCCAATTTTAAGGAGTCCTCTTTAGCTGCCAGTGAAATGCCTCACATTCTGAAAATTTCCATTGTGAGGGCAAAAACCTTTTCAAAACTTGTCTTTAGCCTTTTTCATTGAATGACATCACTGATGAAAATGAAAAGAAATAAAGCACTGCTTTTAGTTGATGGGCTATGTTAAGATTAGTACTACTCATCATTCTCAGCTGAGTCTCAGTTACACTTCCTGCGTGATTTCAATGTCTGCAATGTGTCCAGATCTAGATTTTCATCCACAATTTAATTTTACCTGTATTTACCTGTCTAGGATGAAATATGCTCTAGAAGTACACCTGGAAAATTTTTTCTAGACCAAATTATTGCAGGGTCTGATTCCCCTCTGTAACTAAGACAATTTCTTGAAAAAAGCACTAGCCCCTTACTTAAATGAAGAGAGGGACAGAGTAATATACTACAAAAATATATATCTCAGGAAGAAGGTTCGGTAAACAACTTAGAATTCATTGGGAATCTAATCAATTTCTCTACAGGGAGACATTAGGAGTAGGATTTCTAGGACAGTGTAAGTAAGTTAGCATTTCAAATTAATTGACAGTCATACCTCATTGCAGTTCTTTTGAAAATCTCAACTATATAAATTAGGAATTATTAAAACCTGAGATAAAATAATATACCGTATTTATAGCATTTTCTTCATACTGTCAAAGAGATGTTGTAGATAAAGACTTTAAGAAGCTTTAAAAAATGGATAAATTAGACTGTGTTTCTATGTTTAAGAAATCAAATATTTGAAATGTCAAGATGAAGTACAAAACAGTTTGAAAGTGAGCAGAGACACTGACAGCTCTTCATCATCTGTCAAAGATCCAGTCAGGTTGTGCAAAGATGCCCATGGTTTGGATACAGAAATAATGGAGTGACTTCTGGATAATGCAAATATAGAGCTGGTCACTTTCCTAAGTCATGCACCGCCCTACACAGACAAACTATTTCTAACAGCAGCTGGATCCAAAAGTTGTTACTTTCCCAAAGACTTTGCACCTAATAACTCCAGATTCTTGGAATTTCTTTCCAGTTTCTCTGCATCTGGACTTTGGGTGCACTGTATTTACACTAGTTCTAGAGTAGAGTTAGAGTTTACATGCAAGATACTCATGAGTATCTTGCTCATGAGTTTCCAAGCTCCCTCTGTTAAAAGTCACCTGGAAAGTCCTGGTAGAAGCCTTGTCACATCTTTTAGATGACTGATTATCTGATGTATCCATTGTATGATTCATTCTAATTCCCCATTATCTTTAGAAAGTAGCAACTGTATACTCTGGAAAAGTACTTATAGTTTAATTTTAATTAATATATTCTATAGACAAATTTAAAATAACAGATATTTTAACATCCTTAACATTCTTTTCCATGATCACGCTTCTCCTACAGAAGGTAATGCTATGTATTTCATGGGGACCATCATATCTTATTAGAAGAAACTACACTCAGCTGAGAGCAAAAATCCTGAAATTGCATAAAGTTGTCTGAATAGGGCTGGAATAAAATGAAAATAGTGTAATATGCAGTTTGTGCTGAAAGGGGCTGAGTGATAAGAAATTCTTGGGAAATTAATTAAGGGTTAACAATAAAACTGCTTCCATTTGGGCCAAAAGTCATTCAAAGTAGCTGGAGCTTTTTCAATGAGGTAAAATAGATTTTACCCAGTGAAAAAAACCAAGATCCACTTATGGCAACAAGCATTGTGTTGATCAAGGGAAAGGTAAAGTAGCATGTACAAAAGTCAGTTGAAGATCAAATCTCCAAGTTACCTGGTCATCTACATTTTGAACTGGGTAACTGCACATTAGGAAAACATTCATCACTGAGAGTGTGATTTAGAGCTGGAACAAGCTCCCCAGAGGAAGTGATCATGGCCCCAAGACTGTCAGTGTTTCAGAGTACAAGAAGACAGGTAGAAAATTAGAGCAGGTTTGCAGTCAAGTGTCAGAATTCTGGACAGTGGAGTCAGAATTCTCTAAGACAAACTAATTTATCAGTTGCTACAGTTAATGCAACCATTCTTTATTCTTTGTTTTGGATACCAATAACGTAGCTTAGGCCTGAAGTATTTGAAAATAAAGGGAAAGAAGATAGAGAGTAAGTGCTCAACCAGATGAAATACCATTTCATCATTTCTTACTCACAGGATCAGACAGAAGCAAAAGAAAATAATGTTGCTGGACAAACTGAACTCTGCATTTGTGTGCTCATAGCATGGTAGTTACTGTTATATACAACAGCACAAGGGTCACATTTTTTTTAAATCTTGTTTATTTCTGTTTCAGAGTTGGAGATAAACTGCATCATTTTTTGAGCTTAATTTACTAAACAGAGGAAAAATTTCAGACATACCAATCTTCGAATTTCTCAGTCCTGCTATGCAGTTGCAGTCTTCAATCTGTGAATGAACTATTTTGTTATCTAAGGCCCAATAGCCTGTTGTCTACTGGATTAAGTATCAATGTCATTTATTGTAGACTACTTCCTCAACCTGCTGAACATGACTGTTATTCTCACAAACATGCTATTGTGTGGAACCTCCTGAATTGCTGCAGAGACTAGAGGTACTGCCCTGTTTCCATTTGCTTTCCCACACACACTCATTTTTACAAAATAGACTTCAGACTCGAGAATATGTAGCCTACAGGGAATTTTTAGATGTTTGTGAATGTACTCTATTCCCTTTGTCAGAAACAGTGAGTGAATTAAAATGTTCTTGAAGTAAAAATCATACAAGAACAGATGGGCACCATTCTTATTATTTTCTTACTTACAAAGAAGTGTGAGAAAGCACTTAGGAAGCAATCAAAACTATGTTAATAGGACTTGAATAATGGTTATGATATAGGTTTTCCAATTTGCATGAGATGAAATTCACACATTGACAATTTAAATTGAAAATACAAGCCTTTTCCAGGATGTATATGGCTCACGGAGAATAAACACAAACGCACAGCAATCTGTAACGGGTATGATTTACACTGGCAGCTTCTCACAGAAAATATCATCTGTCCACTGGGACTTTTCTCATTTTATTGCTCAGACTATTCTCATATCATATAACTTCTGCAGAAAGAAATAATATTTTCTCTGGGGGACAGATATGCTAAGATGTTCACTTATTTTATTTTATTGACAGTGAATGTGTACATTTTGTCAATAGGAAATTGTAAGGCCTTTTTTTTTTAAGATTGTGTTAAACTAGGAAGCATGTTACATCTGCTGACAACTTTTGCTTTTTCTTTCACACTGATTTTTTACACCTAAGCTATTTTTTACCTGAATGAACATCTTTCTTAAAATTTTTATGTCCTGATATTTTTGCTAGCATAATCCTTGAACTTTTCATGCTGCATAAATAGTGGAAATTACATTTATTATTTGAGACAGTAGTGAATTCTAATATACACTTTTAATAGAGAATTATAGAGTTTACAAGATTTTTGAAGGTTTTTTAATATATGATTGGATAAAGATGACTTGATATTACAGGCACTCATTTCAATTTCATAACCAAAGAATACAAGAAGCTGAAATGTAATACATCTGATTGGATATACTGCAATAATTTTGAAAGCACACATTTCATACTTACTTTCTTTTTGGTTGTTACATATATAATTGAATCATATACCTAAAGGTACTTCTAAGTCAATTTCCTCCTTGGACAGTTGCATGTTTTTAATACCTATGAATCTTAAAATCTTTCCTTCCTTTTATAGCATCTATGGGTTTGTAGTATAATGCTACAATGATGTGCAATAATATAATGCAGTAACCCTCCTGCCTGTGAAGGTCATTATTGACCTCTGTGGTTCTACTTGCATAAGAACTTACCTACTGGGACCTCATTATGAAACTAGTACCATAAACTTCCTGAATAGATGTCACTAACTGATTATTAACTAGTCATTAACAAGCAAATGACATTAATAGATGTGATTAACTAGTTTCATTAACAGCCTGAATGATACCGTGAGGCACATTCTACTATGACATTCTTGTATAATAATGATAACCTATGGGACCTATAAATTAGAATTATTTTATAGTTATCCATTAAGGAATTATGGTGCTAATCAAAGTGATGGTCATTATCAGACCCATTAAAAATGACCCAAGACCATCACTGGTAAAGAATTCTACTCCTTGCCCACAAAACTTGTACATACACCTAAAAAAATTCACTTGTGAATAGAAGGATATAAAACTATTAGTGCTATCAGAAAAATTAATAAGGAGAATAAATGTCAATAGTCTAGAATGACAGTGCTTCAGAGACCTAACAAATATTAGCTAATAAAGGCATGGGGCAAACTTGACTTGCAAATCTGGGCCAGAGTTTGTCCTCAGCGAAAATAATTACTAGAATAAAACTAGAAAACATTCTCACTATTTCTTTAAAAATTTGATACAATTAAACAATACTTTGCAACACAAGTTTTTAAAGGATTATTGTTGCCTCTGATTTTTGTTATTTTCTTGTTGCATCAGTGAAATGGCACCATTTTATTGTTTCATTTTTATATGAGATGCACTCCTGGGTGTAAGAGAGGCAAGAGACACTTGGCAATGAAATGAGAAGTGTTTGAAAAATGCAAATTCCTTTTAGGCAGAAACTACAATGCAGTTTGAATAACAAAAAGTGTAACCAGAAATCAAAACATTTCTTAATTGTTTATTTATTATACAAATGTTAATTGCCTTGAGCCTTACACGGTCTGTACAATAGGACAGGTTAATTAGGCTGAGAAATGGCTAGCTCTAAAGGTGCAAGCTCAGAATAATTAAAATTCCTGCATCATGTTAACACAACTCTCCTGTCATTTGGGCTCCAAGGATACTGCTTTGCATTTCCTTTCCTTTTTTTTTTCTCTTAAATAGTATGTGATTTCTACCGTAGATGAAGAAATCCAAGGACAGAGCTTTGGCTGACTACCGATATCATGTGAGACAGATTTTTGTGTGGATTTGACTGCATTGTGGGGAATGAAAGGACTACATCAGTCTGAATGACTTACAGTGATCCTTTCAAAGCCTTATTTGCGTCTGCCAGTACTAAACCAAACAGCAGGAGCTCTTAATACTGCCAGGAAATAAAGTGGCCTCTAATTGCTTATGTGTTGATTGCAAGCTTTTCAGAAACAAATCCATCACATAAAATGTCTCCTAGGTGCTGAGCAGTGCAATGGTCACATGCCTTCTTTAAAGAAAGTCAGCCAAAGAGAAAGATGAGGGTTTACCAGGGGGAGGCTAGGCAGGAAAGAAATTATTTCAAAAGTGGAATCTAATTCTCACTGATCCTTATTCATACCAAGGTTTCTCAGAACACCAGCAGCACAAAAACATATGAAGCAGGTGTAAATTACAGTTATAACTATAGTATCACAATCCAGTGGTGTCAAAGCAGCATAAAAGAGCTTTATTGCCAGCAAGGGTTTGATGACTGCTGTTCTTGTAGTTGTACCTGAGCAACCCTGAAACTACCTGCAGCTAAATAGGGCTCAGAGAGGCTAAAACCGGCCACTTACCAGGCAGCATTCTGCTAATGCTTTGTAACAGCTCAGCTCCTACTAATTCTGGCAAGCTTGTTCAAAACCAATAAAAGCTGCATTTCATAAGCTCTAGTCAGTGTTTTCTCCAAAAGTGAATTGCTCTCATTTTGTTTCAGGACCATGTCCATTAAGTGACAAATGATATTTGAGCTGAAGGTGCACGAAGAAGAAAATTGAAGAGAACATTGATTTGGGATCAAAAAATAAAAAGGAATAAAAAGAACAACCTTAAAGAAGTGAAATGCAATTCTCATGAGGAACTGTGGATCAGACAACTGTTTCGCATAGGACTCTATCCCCAATGGGATGCATCCACCTTGATGGGAGAGCCCCTAGGTCTCTGGACATGTCACTCTCTCAGAATGTGAATGGAAACACCTTTGAGAGGTAAGCTGGCATAAAGAATTAAATTAGGAGATTCTAAACATTTCCTGTCCAATTTTTCCACAAGACAGAGCACTCTATTTTGGCTTAACATAAATCAGGAATATCATCATTCTGGAAAGGACAGAGAGGGAAGTCAGATTTATATGTGGCTGAGAAAACTACATTTTCTCTTGTCACATTAAGACCAAGAGAAACGTATTGTGTTCACAAGCTTTTATTCCTTCCTGGTACTGAAGGGCACAGTTACATAGAGTTTTATAGTCCATTTTGTTAATTAGCTCACTATTTTTCGTATTTCTTCTCAAAACATGAAATGCTGTGAGGAACCACTAAGTCTAGTGTACACTTTTGTGAATAGTAATATCCCTATAAAAAGCTATAAAGTATGCATTTACTTATTTAGTTTCTTGATTGTATGCAGAATAATAACTTTTTTGGGTTTATAATCACTTGTGTTTCTGGGCTTGAAAAATGAAGATAATGTTCAAGCATTTTTATTTCAATTTTTGAGCAAAGGTGCATTCTGCTAGATGTACAGAGCTCTTTCTGGACCTTGTTCTTCTTAATATAAGCAATTTTGTGATCATTCAAACTTATCATTATTTTATGCAAATAGTTTCAAGTACACAATCAAAAGAACAACCCCCAGACATCCCCTCAGCTTCCAACTCAGTAAAAATGGGGGATAAGGTACACACCTTCATCACTTTACGTGGGCTGATATTTCTCTTCTCCATTCATGTACAATTTTGCTGAATAACCATCTTCAGTTTTGTCTATGATGTGCTCATTACTAAGACCCTTTCAAACTTCCTATACTCTCATCAACCAGGTTAGCGAAGACCTTTTCTCACTAATTTTCTTACTTCTGTGGAGTTGTCTTCACATGAAAATCAAAATATGTGGGAAAGAATGCTGTTTGGCTGTTTGTTTCCCAACATAGCATTGTGATCAGGCAAGTGTTTTTAGTTTTGGACACACTAATACTCTCTAGAGTTGGACCCTAAAAATAGACTTGGGTAACTGGCAAACTTAAGTATAAAATATCAATATTGAAGTTCTGGGACTTGTAGGTGGCTCCTCTTCTACTCAAGTTTCAAAGCCTTTTGGAAGAGAAGCATCTTTTCCTGCACATACTTGTGGTCACTGGGAGGTTTCAGTAAAAAGGCAGGTATTTTATGTACATTTTCAATGTAGCATCCAATTCCTTTCTGTTTATACTAGTTAATTAGACAAAGACTAGACAAAAACTTCCTAGGGAAAGACTATTGAGCATTGCAGTGGCCACACACTTTTGTCTCTGTGGTTAGAAGGTGTGAGCTACTCATTTCCTCAGAAGCTCCAGACAGTCTGTAAAAAAATAGCATAGGTGGTGGCATCAAATCATATTGCACACAGAGATATTGCAGAAAGGCAGATTTTCTTGTGCTCATAAGTCTAATTCCAGGGGAAGAGAATTGCTTGTATATGAAAAAGCTAGCTGAAAAACTCATCTGCACTTGTAGAGAAGATACTGTTTTGATACAAAAATTATGCTGGCAGTTTTTCTACATTAATACTGTTTTTGCATTTTTAATCAGTCTGTAATCAAGTAGAACACCTCTTTAGTTCTTGTTTACATTTTTTCCTGGGTTCCTCTAACTTAGCTGTTACCTGCTTAGCAACTTTCAACTTGTATTTCCCAACATAGAGAGAGTAACCTAGATCAGGGAATGTTTCTCTTATCAATCATGGGTATAAAGAAGAAAAAAAGGTAAAGTTTTCAAGAATATATCCTCAAGAACAACATTTAAATGAATGATAGTGCATTTTGTCACTTTTGAAATAATGGTGAGGGTTCCTCCTGCTCATTTCATACCAGTACCTATTTTTGAAATAACACGTTAAATGAGTTAGTTAATACATGTTTGTAAAATGTTGAATTTAGAACTGTCAAATTAGAACCATAATAGATAATTTCAAATTGATATCTCTTGACTTTTAAAGTATTACTTGACCTCATTTTTTTGTGTACTCTCACAGAAGCAAGATAATACTGCAGAGCTTAGAGAATTGAATAGCAAGAACTTGATATCAAGAAAGTACCACTCACTCCTTCAGCAGTCATACTCTCTTACTAGGAAAATCCATGTTGTGCTTTGGATTTCTGAAGTAGTTGCATAAAAGTACCTGTCTGAGATTTCACTGGATTTACTCCTTGTTTTAATGCAGTCAGCTGTGGAAATGAATTACACATTTGTTTCAAGAAACTTAATATTTTGTTCCACTGTATCTAAGTGAACAATCTGCATGGAAAGTCCCTGACTTCTGCTGTTCCATCACTGTTCCATGTTTTTTTTGTATTGTGCAGCAGACAGAAGAAGAGTAGAAGAAAATTTTGTGATTTCTGAGCACTGTTAACATTTAATTAACACTTCACTGTGTGAACTACAGTGCATCCATGCGCATGCAGCCGTCTCATTATTTCCATTATCTAGCATTAATTTAGGCTTCACAACATAGCATACAAACATTACAAAGTTAATTTTGAAATGAAACCCAAAGGCAAGTTTAATTTTAAACAGCATTAATTTACACGGTGAAAGACTTCAGTGGCTTGTCTTATGCAAGGATGTTGATATTAAATTTGCTATTTAATAAAGACTGATGAACAAATGGAGGGAACTTTGTCAATGAGGATTTGTCAGTTTTGCTTCCTTTCCTCACAAGTTAATGACATTTGCTTCAGAGACCGTCCCTAATGATGCAAGAGAGATCTGGCATTGCACAAGTTGCTGCTGCTGTCTTAGTTCAGCAGTATTAGTGAATCACACAAGTGAAGCACATTAGAAAGAGATTAGCAAGACTTACTGAACTAAAGAACAAAGTTGGCAATTTGTTAAATAAAATAAAATTAAATTAAATTATGTCTATGTGAATTTTTTTTTTTGAAGAGTCACACTTCAGGAAGGGTTCTGTATTACAGAGACAGAAAAACTCCCAAACATGGGAGCAACATGGAAGCAAAACACTCCATATCAGCTGAATTTGAATGACCAAAAAGGGTGTCAATGCCACTTGTGTTCCAGTCAAAATAGCTCTGAAAATATGTATTTAAGGTTAAAATCAAATTCATGCAGAGACTTCGTTGGCTTTTTCAGTTTAGGCCTTTGACAATGATACAAAGACTATACTGAAGTGAGTTTGCTTTAGCTGGGGCTCAAAAAACCCCCTCCAACCATATTTAGGTCCTATATCCAGAAAGAAAAACAAAGTGTTTGCTTCTTTGCTCTCACTTTGTATTCCTCCAAATCAGCTATCAGTGGGGGAAAAAAATGGATAACTGTTCCCATGTGAACTTAATCCTAGACAGCTGAGATCTCATAGAAGTTTATTCATTGTGTATATCCAGTTTTAGCCATAATTTCATAAAGAGTAATTGTGGTCTCTGATACTCTCAATACAATGAAAACCATATCCCTAATGTCTCTTGGGACAGATTGTAAACTGACTTTGGAACTCATTTGATTGATCTCCAGTTAAGCTAATATTCTGCCTGTCTGTAGTATAGGTACTTTGATTTACATTACTTTCCTCTGGGTAGGTAAGATAAGAAGACATCACAGCAAGCCTTTGAATTGAGAACGTTTTGTAAGCAAATTGTATTCTTTCAACTACCGTGTCAGGAGGGCCTGCTAAACACCACCTCTAGTGCTAGACCCATTATTGTGGATAAGCCCCGCCACACACTCCCCTCCAGTGGGATGGAGGAGAAAATTGGGAAAATAAAAGTGGCAAAACCTGTGGGTTGAGACAAAGACAGTTTAAGAGGTAAAGAAAAAGTTGTGCAAGCAAAGCAAAAAAAAGGAATCCATTCACGTCTTCCCATGGGCAGGCAGGTGTTCAGCCAGCTCCAGGAGAACAGGGCTCTATCACCCATAAGGGTGTCTTGGGAAGACAAACATCACTCTGAAAGTTTCTCCCTCCCCTTCTCCTTCATCCCCATCTGAGCTTGATGCCATGGCATGGAACATCCCTTTGATCAGTGGGAGTCAGCTGTTCCATCTGTGTTCCCTCCCAATTCCTTGTGCACCCTCAATCTCCTGGCAGGTAGGGTGAGGTGAGGAGCGGAGAAGTCCTTGACCCTGTGCAAGTGCTGCTCAGTAATAACAAAAACATCCCTGTATTACCAACATTGTTTCCAGATGCCCCATGGACTCTCCCTTTTTTCTAATAAAGTTGCAGGTCTCCTCTGTCGCCCTTTTGGACAGAAACCTCTGACATCGTGGATTAATTTTCCTGACAAGTACAACTAAAGGCCACAGCTCCATACCAGCTACTGTGAAGTAAACGAACTCTACCCAAGCCAAATCCAGCACACATAAAAACAAATGGCAAGGTATTACAAACAGTTCAAGTGGAATTACAGTATCATATTTTGGCCCTTAAAAAGTAATTGTTCCACAGACACAACTGAAGTTTCACCAATGACAGTGGAAACTATTCATTGATATGGATACCTGGAATATTGCTGATTGCTAGCATAACAGTTGCTTTCACATTACTTCCAAAAATGGAGGGGATATTCTAATTTCTTTTCTATTAGACTTTAAGATATGTTGACTTCTTATTTTTCTTTAAATTAACCTTGTTACTCTAATCATTTAAGATGCTCCTTAAGACTTTTTGTAGCAACTTCTTTAAAGAGAAAGTCACTAGTTAAACTCAGAGGCCCTGTAAGGAATTTACAATATGATAGTTTCCTTCTGTAAGGGCATTTATGACCATATTATAAAACCAGAATAAACAAAACCTCTCATCTGAAATGACAGAAACATTGATGCTTCTTTTCCAAATCTTAATTATATTACACACAGTCAACTCAATCCAGCTATTAGGTGATATGCTCTTCTCAGGTGCTTACAGAATGATGTCCAAGTAATTAAGAAGAAAATAGATCAATTTGCTCTTGTTTAGGCTGTTCTCATGCTACTGGAACCCTATATATTTTGTGAATGTGAGATAGGTAGGGCACACGAGCCTGAGATAAGGGCTGTGAGCTGGAAGTCTGGAAAGAGAGCAACATTTTAAGCTGTTGGGTGGCATAGATAATAACCAGACAGGTCTTATACATTGTACTACTATGGAGGTATAATGTCACAGGACTTTTGCACAACTTCTGAATAATAGGACATTAAGGTGTGCAGATACCTTGAATAAAGAAAAGGAAAGAAAGACGAATAGATGAAAGGAAGTTTAAAAATAGGAAATCCGATTTTTTTTCCCCATTTCTGTATGAAAGGAAAGCTCCCTGATGCTGAGGTTATTCATTACACCAGGACAGAGGCAATTTATTCAACTATAGCTCAGGTAGTGTCAGCAGTTTCATTAAATCCACTTCTAAGAGGTCCAAAGCCTGACTGCAATAATTTTTTTAGGCCTGAAACATTTCCTTAAAGGTCTCTCCCTGCGCACCAAAAAATATCATAGACTTATGTGTAACTATTTCTCTCATTTTCTGGTTAAAAGAAATCAATTTTAATGATAGCACTTTGCAACACCTAGAAAGTTTCCTTCAGCCATTTTTTTAAATTTGTTTTAGCTGACACAAGTTTTTTCTTTCTGAGCTTCCCAGTGGCTTTATTTTTTCAAGCAAAGACAGCTTAGAAGCAGAAAGCTGCAATTGTACTCTATCCTGCTTTCCTCTCTTCCTTCTTTATAACACAGGCTTAGCTTCTTGCAAGCAGGTAGCTTACAATGCCTTTTTACCTCTATGATGTGTGTGGTCACTCAGCATCTGCTTCTAACAATTCATAAGCATCTGAGTTAAGTTTTTGGTAATAACCTGTAGTTTCCTGAGGTTAATAATCAAAGTTATGCTTGCAAAACTCTCAGTATATTTTGTTCTGTCTTCCATGCCACTTTATCTCAAAGATAGTAGAGTCTGTAGTAGAGGTTGAAATTTTATCCCACATGATAACATTTCAAGTTTCTAACACTTTTTTTTTCATTTGGCAGACTTTGCAGACCTAGAGTGATTCAGAAATCAGCACACCTAGAAAAAATTGACAGATATTATTCCTAAACTTGCATTGCACTTTTCTTCATTCTACAGCTTTTTTGAAAATTCTTCCTCAGGCAATTTTGAAATTTGAGTTTGTCACTTATGTTTAAAGAAACATACACACAGTTTTAACATCCTCTCAGGTATCTGTGTGGTCCATGGGTAACAGCAGATAACTTGCTTTTAAACTGAGGGAGATTTATGCATATATTCTATTTTCCATTGCTTTGCTGAAAAGCAGACATAATACAGTATGCAATTTCACAGCATAAAAGAACACTAACAAAAAGGATGCATCAGGGTAAAGAGTAGTCTTAAAAATGTTCTGTCAGCATACCAGCGTAGTGGACCATTGCTTTATCTTGCTACAGCTCCTGTGACAGCTGAGTCCTACATTATACTATTGCCACCTAAATTCTCTGCAGTACATATCCTATTTGTAGAGAGTTCTTCCTCTATTTTGGCCTTACATGCTTTCGTTCTATTTTCACAGTTATGTCAGCTAATGGAAATTGAGATTATGTGCACTAATGGGACACGTATTTGATGATGTTAAAAGTGTAGGTATTGCTTTTTAGAACTTTAAATTAAAATTTTTTCCACTGCAATTACTTTCAACAGATTATTACTTTAACCTGTCTAGCAGTTAAACAGATTTATACCTTATTAGTTCCCAAGAAACTCAGAAATTAGTGTGGGATTTTTCAGTCAATGAAGTAAAATGGCACAGAAACATGATCTATTTAAGCAAAGACAATCTAGCTAAAGTTATCTAAATTGTGGAACCACTCAGTATCCTTTTATGGTATACTACAGCAGAATACTTTGTGCACTCTTTCATAGAAATATTAACATTAAAATAAATTTCATTTCTCCAAACATCTCATGTAGAAGTAATTGGTCATTAGCATCTTTTTCATAGCACTGGACAGAGCAGAATGGTAGAGAAAAAGTTCAGATTATTTTCCACAGGATTTCTACTTGAAATTAGTATGAGATGCCTGATGTAATTGGTGCCTTCCTCTAAGAGGCACAAAGCAGCAGCAAGCTGGACTGTCACACCAGACATACTGAGAGATACTGAGTGCACTGCAGTATCTTCTGAAAATGCTGGCCCCAAAACACTTTTTCAATGAATTAGATCTCTCTTCGTTTCAAACTCCCTGAGGCTCACATACCTCTCAGAAATTACTTTCTTTGCCTTGCAAACTGATTTTCTTCTGAAAGGTCATTAAAAAAGCAGTGTTTTGCCTCCTTCTGCAGTTCATAAAAATCTTACTCTGTGTCTCAGAAGCAAGCAAACCTTGTGAGTAATTAAGTCCCCCCTCCCTGTTTTTAATTGATGACATTTTAAAATGAAACTCCAGAGGCTTGAACTGTGTCAGTTGCTGATACATTGAAGGATTTGGCTGGTGTGCAGATTACCTCCACTACATTAAAATCCTTTAGCACTGCCAAGTATAGCATTAGAAAATTCCAGTGTGGGATCAGATTGGGATTCCTGACTTCTCCTGTCTGGGAACTGAAGGCCAGGTGCCTTTTTTTGTTTGCTTGTCTTCATAAAAGACAGCTCTTATGGGTTGTTACAAAATCATGGCTGACATATTTCTGTGATTTTCCAGGTGCTTTTAAGCAGCTACCCAGTTAATAGTAGAACAGTGATGTAATTGGTAAAGTGAGTATAAATGATTTTGTGCATTTCAGAAAATTCTGCAGGTTCTGCTGACTTTAACTTCCCTGCTGAACCATGAACCTGTTCTGCAGTCTCCATTCATGGAGGGACTTCTCCCTTGGAGTTAGCTGATTTTAGTGACACAAAACATACAATTGAAGTGACTGTCGCTCACCTGCTCTGTATATTGAAAACTTGCAAAGCTTGAGTGTCTGGTGATTTTGAAACATTATCTTCAGTGAACATGATCTGGGATTGAAGGTTACCAGAGAGCACAGAGAAGTCTGATTGCTTCAACTCTATATACAGCTACTGCTTTGTGTGCAGACACTGAACTAGATTCTCTGTGTCAGTTATTTCTGTCAGCAAGTCCTAGTGATGACTATGCTCTCTGTTCCTTTAAGTTACCTACTTCCTCTTGGAAAAAATTTAACTCCTTTATCTCCTTGCTCGGAGGCAGTTGTACTTGCTTTAACACATTCTTGTGAAGCCAATAGCAAATATTTAGCTTGTTGGGGTGTTGGCTTGTTTACTACAAGGCAGAAGAGAGACTAGTGATCGCTGATCATTATGCTTGGAGGAAGGGAAGCTGTGAGTGCTCCAAATTTTTATCAAGTCAGAACATTTTATCACACTGGAACATTTTATCATCTTATCCATGACTAACTTTCCATTGCCATAAAAGGGCAATCACGATCTACTGAATACATGAGTGACAATGGTCTGCTGAAATACCTTTCAGATTACTCTCATTCTCCTCCTGTGACAGTCATCTCATCGTCTGAGTTCATTATAGTAAAGGACGTTTGTGGCTCTCTGAAACAGTGGCATTCATCTTAATAGTTTAAATGCTTGTTTTATGGTATGATTTTTAAAATTTTATAAAAATCCAGCATATGCGTAAGATAGAAAAGAAAAAAATCTGTGCCATCATCTGTTAACATAGAAGAAAGGACTTCTGCAATTTGTAGTCCAACATGCTCTGACTAATAGTAATTCAGAGAATGGGAAAGGTCAATTGAAAGTCACTATCTTCGTTTGTACCTCCTATAACAGCTTACAGATGTAAATGAGCCCCAGTTTTAACATTCCTTCAGTTATTTCTGTTTCTCATTTCCTTTGTCTAGTTTTAGCCTGTCATTCCATCAACACCTTTCACTTACCAAACTCTAGATAAAGAGTGCATGAATTTTAAGTGGGCAACAACTGGATTAGGTAGCAATAGGTAACAATATTGCAGAGGTGGACTAGAAAATGAAGAATAAATACCATGTGTCTTAGCGTTGGCACGTATCAAAAATTCCCTTCATATGTGAATAATACAATCTTATTGATTTATATAAACTTAAAACTTGGGAACTACTCCACCTTCTCAACATGGGGAAGACTGATAGGTATCTGCCTTGGGGTGATGCAAAGAGGCAAGAGGACAGAAAACGCTTGGAAAACATGGCATACACGAACAACAATCTTTTTAAAAGAGTCTTAGACCAAGTGCACTAAGGGTGTAGCAAACTTTGAATACTTAAAAGACTACTGCTGATCAACCATCTCATCTACCCGTCTGTGATGGGGGGACAAGAATAGCTTTACACCCCTATTTGGGGATGATCTTTGCAGATCTTTTCAAGAGAAAGGTGAAGGAAACAATTTCATTGTCTGGGAGTGTAGCTGCCGTGGAGGTTTCCTTGGAAACCTCCAGGGGAGAGGGCACAGAAGAAGAAAAAGATAACTGGTGGAGGGTCTCCAAGGGAGCCAAGCTCCCCCGGGAAAGTGAAATCACCATGGTCTAACCCAGGAAATTCCAGAGTAGCCATCTGGAGTGTCCATCATTTCCTCCCTCCCCCCAAGGCCTTTGTACTATCCCCTGTTATCTCCTGGGCCCCTACTCCTCTCGATCCCATAGGACCAGGTAGCCTTGGTCCTTCCCTATACTCCCCCAACACCCCTGGTGATTGGTCATGTGAAATAACTCTTATGTGGGTGTCTGACCCTTGTTCTCTCTCTTGGTCCCTGCCTTCCCCCTGTGAAGAGCATCTGGCAATAAAGCTACGCAGATACAAGGTAAACCAAGGGCCCTCTCATCTTTCTACTTCAGCTGATAGCTAACCGGTCCTTAGCTCCTGCACCACAACACAGGCTGCAGATCCTCTGGCTAAGTGTCCATGGGACGCTGCCAGAGTGCCTTTAGGACAGGGGCACTCCTGGAAGTGTAGCCAGCTGGAACCTGTCTGAATAGCCGGGCTGGACAGAAGAAACCCAGCGAGCTATATGGGAGAATTGCAGAGTCGGTATTACTAAATATGAAAAAGCCTCAAGACAATGGGAGTCTGTCAGGAAGCAGAGGAGAGCAGTTGCTCTCCACAGGCAGATCAACCAAATGACCTCTGGCCTTTCTTTCCCTCTACCAGCACTGTTATTCCTGTATTTGCCTTGGTCATTATAAAAGCACGTTCAAAATCCTACTTAATGTGCAAAGTATTTTAGGGTCTTTGGTAGCTTCTCAGCATGTGAGAACAAGTGCTTGCATTCTCATGCCTCATGCCTGAGGAGTTCCCAGATGGCCACTGGTCAGGGGACTCCTCTCAGCCACTTGGTACTTCCTGTTTCTGGCAAAAGCATTCCCTTCTTTCTTACTGTGTCCTGTCTGAATCTCAGCCTTCTCTTAGAAATGTTTTTGTGGGTTTTTTTTTGGTTGTTTTTTCTGGGGGTGGGAATTTTTTTGTTTGTTTTGGGTTTGGGTTTTTTGTTTGTTTTTGTTTTTTGTTGTCATTGTTTTGTTTTGGGGTTTGTCGCCTTGATTTTTTAGAGTGCTGTGTTTATAGTTGGTAGCAAAGGTTCTCATGGATTTTGTGTAAACAATCCATGTTTCTATAACCAGCCAAGGACTGTTTTGTACTTAAGATGTTGTTTTTCATTCTTCTTTCTGGGATGGAGAATGTGATGGACTGTGTTTCTCACCTATGGAATTTAAGAGGTGGCAGCCTCTTTGTCCAATCCATAATTGTCTGCACAAAAGTATAAATATAAGAATAAAGAGAGGCTGGGTCTTTTTTACTCTCTGCCTGGCCTTGGTCCGGCTGACCTCCTGAGTTGCCTATTTGTCTCGTGTCCGACAGAGCGACAGGGGTTTTGGGTTTTTTTTTGTTTTAGGTGTTTTTTTTTTCTTTTTGTTTTTGGTGTGGTTGTTTTGTTTTGTTTTGTTTTGTTGGTTTTTTTTCTGTATGCCTCAGGAGAACCATTCTTTCATTCTTTAAAATGGGGGTCCTGCTTCTGGGTACTGGTGGTGGGCTAAAGCATGTAAGAAATATTGTCTCCTTTACAGTAAAATATTTATTAGCTGTATAGTGGTATTTGTAAAATAATTCAAACTAGTTCACTCTCAATAATCAATGAAGCCTAACAATAATCAATCCAACCTAAATGAAACTAAATGATTGATAAATCAGAAATACAGGTTGCCTGTAGTGGATGACATTTTCCTCATATTAGTTTTAATGAACACTCTGGGAAAACAGAGGGGTTGCCATACATTGCACACTGTCATCTCTGTGCATAGATTTTGCTAAATCTTCCCTATAGTGTTATTAAGCCAGTCTTGTTATTTTGGCTCCTGCAACAAATAATGAAAGCCTTCCTATCCTAGGGCAGTAACAGCATTGAGAGCTACAAACCACTGAAAATAATGAATTAGATCTTCATAAATTGTTAGCTTGGTTTGTATTACATAAATTATTTTAAAACTACTCATAATCAAGAATTTCCTGTTGATTTTGTGATTTTTTTTTTGTCATCATTAATGGGACCAATTTTCAAACTTTGTTTCTTTGTAACAAAAAAGTACAAACTTGGTCAACTTGGCCTTTTTAATGAAGACCGGGATTCATGCCTAATCCCAAGGTTGTAGCAGCACAGATTTTAAAAGAAATAACCTGAAACACATAGCTAACTCAAAAGTTGGAACATTTGTATTACTTTTTTTTTCCAGTAAAAATAGTATGATACTGTAGAGAATTCCTCTAAATAGATTTGACGTTGCCTGAAGTTGGTATTTTTTCCACATATTCAAGCCACATGAATCTGATTGTCACTTGTACTTAAGGCCCCTTTTAGATCTCTTAAGAGGAGTGTACAAAGGCCTGTATGTGAACAGAGACTTATTTAACGACCAATTTAATATTTCTTTTCTCTTTCAGGATGAGATAAAGGGTTTAAAAGGGGAATTTCAGTTCCCAAAGAAGGAAATAAACTATTCTTGGCACTAATATTATTTTTTACTTTTCCCACTGGCTTGGGGAAAATCCAGAAAGGAAATTGTGGGACTTCCCTGCTAGTTTTCCCTTTCAGAGATGGTTTGTCCCGAGTGGCTTTCTGAGATCTTTATTTCTTTTGGTCTTTTGTTTGTTCCCCAAAAGAAGAAAGCAAACTGAGACTTATCCAAATATAGCTGAGATGATTCTCCTTTTTCCTTAGATTCTCTGCATCTCCCTTAAGTAGGGTTTTTGTGGTTTTATTTTGTTTTCAAATATGGACAAATTCCTGCTCTTTCTCAAAATTTTATTGTCTGTCATATTAATTAAAAAATCATATGTTGTAAGATGGACATCTGAAGAACTGTATCTTCTTTCTTATTTTTCACTTTTCCATGGGGACGGAAAAAAAAATGCTTACCATATTAATAAGTAAATGTGACAGACGTGACATTTAGGATGCTTTTCCTAAGTGTACATGCTTTCATTTTATGTCTTATTTTGGTCTGAATCTATTTCTGGTTTTACAGCAGAATAATTAAAGTCTCTGGATTAAAACCTTTGTAACTGTTAGTTTAAACTTAGTAATAATATCCAAAATATTTGCAGACATTAGGATGAAAGGATTTATTATTAGTACATATTTTCTTTTAGTTTCAGTTTAGATTGACAGAAGTTATTACATCCAGGACTGGAAAATTAGAATTTATTACAGTTTTATCTCTTGTAAAGTTAATATTTTCAGTTTCCCAGTGTTACCTAAGCATTTCAAACTGTACTTTCCATTCCATTTATAAACGTGTAAGTTCTGCAAAACAATGAAACACATCTCTCTTTTGGCTTTTGCTAAGGAGTTTAGAGCCCATGACACTGTGATGACTGCAGAGCTGCTTGGTCAGAGATGACAAATTGTGTTAATTATAACAAATGTCTGTTGTTGAAGTGATTTATTGCAAGAACAAGGATTGGTTGGTTATACACAGTAGAGTAAAGGCCATGCAAGACTGTTTCATATGTAAGCACACTATTCACAATCCCAGAAACAGCGAGCTATAGGAGCTTTGCTGACCAATTGATAAAGCAGCACTGGTAACTAACTGAGGTACTGCTAACATAAGTATCATATTTAGGTAAAGTAAGTGGAATTCAGACTGACATATGACTATGACCATAAATGTTAAGGAATTTTCAGGTTTTGAATACATATGGTTACTGTGCTTCATTCCAGTGCAAGAAACTGGCATTTAACATGCTGTGTGTGTTTTAAAAGGTATATATGTATATGATGTGTAAAAAGGTACTTAAAAATCAGTAAGCACATATTTAATTCCTTTGCTTTTTTTCCTTGAACTGAGAATTTCTTTCAAATGAAAACAACTTATTTCATGGGTCTGTCCATAGTATTAATAAGGTATTTTGCTTAAAAAAGTGGAACAGGTATTTAAAGTGTGTTTGAAGCTATTGTCTTTACTATTGTTTAAGGTTAGTCTTATTTTCTTGAAGACAAAACATGATAAAATTACATTCACACAGAAAGAACTAAATGTAGCTCTGTTGTTTTGATGTGGGGTTTTTTTGGTGTGTTTGGGTTTTGTTGGTTTGGCTTTTTTTCTAACTTACCTTAAAGCCTTACTAGTGAGGAAAAACAGAATTCAGACAATGTCAACCTCTCAAAGGCCAATCACATTTGTACCCATATCAGATCTAAAACATTTTTTTAGCTATCTGTTCACTCTTAATCTCTCAGAGATCTGTGAAAATGAAGTGTTATGCTTAGCTTTGCTTAGTTATTTCTAACAGAAGGCAAGGAAATTAAAGATTGGGAAAAAAATGAAAAGTGAGGATGAGAAAGTAGAAGGGAAATTAGGAATAAGGATGTAAGCAGAAGCAAATGTGCATTAGTGCCCAAAATTTTTTCTCAGAAAATATGAAGAATTTTTCATTCATTCTACTGAGAATACTTGCAGAAAGGGAATGACAAATGCCCAGTTACGTCCAGATGGACACTAGTGCCCCATGTGATTTATGTGTGAAATCTATATGAAGGAACTTATTGTTTCAATTAATTTTGAATTTTCAGTACCAATATCACATTATGAACCTCAATATGTGAGATCTCTTCTATAATTTTACCTCCCAGTCAAGTGTAATTCACAGCTCCTATTGCCTATGTAAACATCAGGATGCAGGACATATGTGATGTCACAGTAACATATATATGTATCCAGTTACTTCTGGAGAATGACATGGATTTTCTGCAGGTCCTGCATCACATCATGAAAGATGGAAATACCAGATAGCTCTAAAATGACACTATAGTCCTCTGTTTCAATACCTGGATGTCTCCCATAATTTCCATTCCTTCACGGACATTAGTGCCATACTGTCTCCCAGTTGGATTAGCTGCAGTTTTGATTCAGCAGAGTCAGGTTTTCCTTCTCCATCTTTTCTTTGATTTCTATGAACGACATTTTACAAGGTGAGTTGGGCCTTCTTTGGAGTGAAAAATGCTGTAAATTTTTTCTTTTACTCTGAATTCTAGTGCCACAGGTTTTTAAATGAGCTCAGAATGACATGTTGGAGAGTATTTACTAAGTGTAAGCCTGTATATGACCTTCACCTGTCGGTTATGCTTCTGGCTACATTCCATCCCTGGAACAAGCAACACAGGATTTTTGTGAAATATTCTAGGAGCTCAAAGAGAGAAATATGATGAATAAGCTAGGGATTTTATTCAGAGACTGTAGTAAAATGAAGCTGATTAATGTCTCTGTTCATATGAATGTAAAGGTACAGTTTCAATGGCTTTGGCTGACATTAAACATGACTTTTCCCCTTTTCTTAATCTTACAAAAATCTCTTCAAACATTGTTTTGGGAGAGGAACTTGAGAGAAAAGATCAGAAATAAAGAAATCTATCTTACTGACAGCCTGGAAGGTATAAAATTTGTTTAAGTCTTATCAGTTGTGCCCTCTTTTCTTTGTGAATATTGGAGTAGACAAAGAGAGCAGGCCAGAAGCTTTTGAGTTGCTAAATGGATTGCTTAGAGTTAGTATTCATACTCTGCTGAATATAGTTGAAGCAAAGGAAGTTTTGACCTTAAAAACACTTGTATTAAGTATTTTCTCTGAATATTGATGGAAATTAAAATGATTCTTATTTTTGTAGAGCTCAAGATAATACAGGGATATGATCTAGTTTTTCAGTTTTTTTCTGCAATGCCAGTGTCAACAGATGAAAAATCATTTGCACCTGGTGGGTTAATACAATGCTTATTCTTTAAAAAAACACTGGCCTATGGATGGAACTGTACAATGCTTATTCAGGAGGAAGAACTGGAAGCAACCAGCCCACTTGTATCAACTTTTATCAGTTCACCAGGTGGTCAGGCATGACTTTGACCACCACCAGGAACCACCACAGAGACCCCCAAGACAGAAGAATGAATTCATGAAAGGGATGGAATGTATGTTAATGATTTCAGGAAAATTTATATATATGCTTATTCTGTGAAAATCAATGAACATGTATGTAAAACATAGTATATACATCAGAGTTAAGGACTTTTAATTTTAACAGTTTTTGATAACACCAGGAATTGTTAGAATAAAGAAGTAGCAAAAATTGTTGCACCAACACTTAAATTCCCAGTCTCCTTTTGTTTTATAAAATGGTTTTAGATGGCCATTAGCATTTCACAAAACTCACCTCCTGTGCTGAGATTATTTATTTCTTGTTAGAATGGTAACTCACATAATTAAGATAAACTGTTTCTAGTTAATTGAAACCTGGCATTTTCAGACTGAATTCTAAATGTCTGCAAAGAGCACAGGAATCAGAGTCAGATAAGTCATATTGATTTTGCAAGTGTCTGATTTATATTCTTGGATATGCCTTACTCATATGCACATCTGTGTAAAAAGGCTTCAGAATCCTAGCAGAAAGTGAAAAAAACACTTGCTAACTATTAGTGGAGTTGCAAATTAGGGATTAGTGGGACTACACACTAAAGAGGGCTATCAGTTACTTGAACATGCTTCAGGAAGATTAATTTTCAGTTGATAATGGTTATTTATTTGACTGTAAAAGGACACAGCTATTGCCACGTACAGGAAAAATCACCATAAATTGGTGGAACTCATGTTGAAATAAGCTCTTACTATCTTCCCTTTGACCATTTGAATCTTGATGTGGTATTTCAAGCTGCAGAACATTTTTATGGTCTGCCAGGGAGTTTTATTATAACTCCAATTTATCCATGTAATATCTCTTTAGAGCTCTCTGTCATGGAATTAAAATTCACAAACCCTAGCCCCTAAAATCAACACTGTCCAGGGCAGGGCCTGAAGACTGAATATTTTGTTCTGAAAGTAATGGCTAATCAGTATTTACCTTGCACATATCTTTGCGACAATGAAAGGATATACTCTTTCAAATTCTGCAGCTAATCTTTTTCAGATTGTGAGATGACACTAAGGAAGGAGGGTGTCTTACTCAAGGGTACTCTTTTTCTCACCAGGCAAAGTAGAGACAGGAATTAATCAGCAACATGCCTGTTGACTCATTCACTTTCAAAAGCAGGAAAATAAACAATAAATGCTTAGCAACCAAAGTCATGCACAGTGACTTTGACTCATGAAAACCTATACCACAGCTGTGGTTCTCACTGTTTTCCTCCCACTATTAGTTTCGGTAACCCATTCCATGTTTTTTTTCAGGGATGACTTAATGGCTCCAACACTGCCATAAAAGATGAGTCTAGAGACATACTTTATGTGATTATCGTAACCTAGATGACAAATGGCAGGTTTAGTGATGTTAACATTAAACACCTAACAGTGGCACTCAGCACGTCTTTACCTGTATTTCTTACTACCTTTTCTCCTAGCTTACCTGGTGAGCTAAAACCATCGAGCCCTCCAATAATTCAGATTGACAGGGCTAAGAAAGCACAAGGGAAAAGTGACTTGGATTCAAAAAATCAGCTCAAATGTCGTTTTCTGAAGTGAAGAGTTAAAGAAAAGCTTTTGCCCGTCTGTGTGATACAGTTCCCTCTCTGGGTCTTTCCCGAGGCACACACAAGCAGCTGCATCCATGATGATATTTAAGTTCTCTTTGAACTTGGCCTCAAGTCTGTAAATACCATTTCTCTGCTGCAGTGCCTACTTTTACAAACTGTCAGCAATCTGAACCATCCCTAGAGAATAATGAGGTTGCCAAATTGACCCTGAAGGCACCAAGCTCCCAAGTATGTTGTATGTTTGAGAATATCCCTGGGCTTGCATGCCTCAAGCACAGGCAGCTCTCTGGTGGCATTGTTCAGGGCCAGAGGTCCTCCCTTGCCTTCCTCCCTGCTAGATGGGATACAGACAGCATGTAAAAAACTCCAAGAAGGGACACAGTTCCCACAGCACAAGGGTTGCACCATGACTGGAAAACAATAATACATGCTTGTGGGGGTGGCTTTTGAGTGGGTTTCATGTTGTAGAGTAGGTGGGAGAAATGTTACTCATGAGTGCAGCAATGATCTCAAGAAATGAAATGAAAAATTTGAACTCAGTCTATTTCATAAGAAAATGATGGGTTTTGTTGATGCAGTTCATAAAGTAATAGGAACCCATTTTTTTTTATGTGGGTCTGAAGGAGCCACGAAGGCCGTATGTTACAAGAGGCACTTTCTACCAGTTCCCTCTGTTATAGAGGTCTAAGGAAAGGATATAACCATAATCTACTCCATCCACTTGAAATGATGCTGAGCCCATGATAGCACTTAGTCTGCTGAGCTCAGTACATAGCATATAGGTTATTTATTTTTTCCTTCTCTGAAGTGTTTCTTTTCCCAAGAATGTGCTGTAGGGTCACTCGTTTGGCAGAGGTCAATTCCACTCTTTCTCTCAGTAGAAGAGTTTGATTTCTTTAAGGGCTACAAAGAATGGGCTCCTTTATAAGTTAGATAAGCATGAATCAAGAGGAAACCACAGAAATCCTTGATTGAATAGAGAAGTATGTACAGTTTTAAGTTGTTACTACAAACAGATATGAGCTCAGCCATTCTGGTTGTTAATGTCCATTGAGATGACTGTCAAAAAGAACTATACTTCTTTATAGAAGTAGCCTTGTAATCCTCCTATGAATAAAATATTAAAGAAAGGTTGCCTGAATAGTGGCTCCAGTATCTAAACTCTTATTTTAAATAGCAGAATCAAATAAAGCATCACAAAGACACACAATGCACAGTGTTTCTTTAAACACATGACATATAAATAAATAATCCAAAACATATCTGAAGGCTTCTTATACACATAGCTAGGAATAACAATTCAACTATGTGTATCATAAGTTATTTGTTACAATGTTGGAGTTGGTTTTGCCCCTAAAAGCCTAAGGTTGCTTGCCTTTTCCTATTCGCCCTGCCAACTGCCCATCTCCTGCCTATCATTCTTAGTTTCTAGATTGTTCCATGTTATTCGGTTGCTAATTGGTTTATGTTCATGCCTGTATTCCTTCCTCCTCCCCTTGTCCTTCCCCATTTGTCCCTACTACTTGTCCCGCCCTTATACCGCCCCCACCTTGTGCTGTGATTGGTTTATCCCCATGAATAAAAGTCTGGTGCTATTGGTGCTACGGGTCTTTAGAACCCGGATGCCCAGAGTGCTGCTACCTCATGTCTGTGTCTCTATTATTCCGGGGCTAAGGATCCCTCCCAGCCTCCTCCAGCTCAAGGGAAGGCGCTGCCGACCAGGTTCCGGGGTGCCCTGCGGAGACAGTTCTGCGCTCCCCCCGTGGCAACCACTGGCTTAGCCTCGGGGACACCGGCTCACCGGAACCCACCACTCTAGCACACGGCCGGCGGTGGCTGAACCCTGTAGAAGTAGCGAACGCCTCGGTTCTCGTTTGCGGTTGGGCGTTAATCGTTAAAACTTCTACATTACAACGTAGAGCAAATATATATTTCAGACACCAATTTACAAAGGAGATAAATATGGACAAAATAAACATTTATTTTGCCAAGATAAAATTCATCATGAACTGAGGTCTTCAAAACCCAAATCAAATTCCACTGAAGAAATAAAAGAATATCATTAATCTCTCATCCTGCATATACTGTAAATATTTCATCTTATAGCACAAATGTGTTCCTTTTTATGACATGTAGCGAAAAAAAAACGAGACAAACAAACCCACAAAATCAACTTCCACTTTTCTTTTCTTTCTGGACAAGTTAAGTATTTCTTCTGTGGTTTGTTTATTTGCTTGATTTGATTTTGCTTTTTAACTCAAAAGTGGAAATTTTGAACTCTAAGTGAAATGAAAGCCCATTAAAACAGACTAATCCACTTACGGATCTGTTCAAGCTTTCTGGAGTCCATTGCAAGAGCAGCAAACTGCAGCCTGCTAAAGGTTAGATATATATTGAAAAAGCTTGGAAAAATGCAACTCTAAAGTACATTTTTTGTCTCAACTGTACATAGGATTCATTCAGTTAGTCAGTAATGAACTATCAGATGACCTCACACAGGGGTGTAAGGGATTACATGCCTTCTGTTACACCCTTGGGGCTCTTTTCTGTGATGAGTAACTCCCATTTTTTGCAGATGACAAAATATTTGCTCTTCCTTTGGTGTCCAGAGTTTGATTAACATAAACCTCTACAAAAATGCCAAAGCAAAAGAGCAATTTGCAGAACTAGAACCCGGCTTTTTAAAATCCTATTTACACAAAGGAAATGTATGCCTTTGCATTAATAGTTACAGAAACTGGAGTGCCTGTAGTCAGGCCCAAGAACAGTTGCAATTTCCCCAATTACAGGAAAAAGTGAGAGCCTGAGAGCTCAATCCTTGGGCTCTTTTGCTACTGGTAACTCAGAAAGAGCACAGGAAATCTGGAGTCCTCCTTCATCCCTTGTGTTATCCGAGTGTCTGCAGGTCAAAGACATCACTCTGCACTGTGGAAGTGGCATAAGACCATCAGCCCTGAGAGGGCCCAAGGGTTCTTGTCACATGGGTGAGAGACTCAAGTTTGGTTTGTTGTCACCAGTTTAAATCAACATCAGTTAAATCCTCAGTCTTTAGAAATTGTCTGTAATTTTGCTGTAATCCTAAAACATTCATTGGAGAATTTAGTAAGTGAAATGTATGAAAAATATAGTGCCAGTGCTTGAAATATAGTAATTTGATTTTTGTTCTTAAAAAAGGTAACATAATCTTATGGGTTCAAAAGTATGTTTGCCCTTTAGTAGACTTCCAAATACAGGAACTCCATAATGTTAAATCCATGTTTTAAGTCATTGTGCTGTATGAATAACTTCTTGTTTAAAATAAGCATATATATTTAAGTGATACTTTAAATCTGCATAGCAAATAAGAACCACGGGAAAGATATAAACTCCTACTATATTCTCTGGCTTAAAAAAATGTTTTACTGTAAATGCACTAGAAATGAAATAAATATTTGCTTAAATTGGAACATGGAAGTACCAGTTAGTCTGAGAACCAATTGCTATGGAAAAAATTCCCCTTCTTAGATAAGATCTAAATTATTTCTGCCTACTATGTTTTAATCTCCTCAAGTTAAGGAGTAAATCAGTAAAAAGCAGAGGAAAAGCTGTAATCCAAGACTAAAGAGAACAAACCAATTATTGAAACATTTTGTTTCTTGTTTCCTGAGGTGTCATAATCTAATTTTTTAAATTTCAGCACTTCTTCTAAATATAAATTTTATTTTCATTCTTTTTTGTTATTCAGATATCAAGCAAATGTGTATTTTACACAATATTTTACTAGAGTAAAATGCACATAAATGATAGCTGATTCCTAAAATGCTGAAAGAAGATACACTGTCTGTAGTGTATGACTTAAAACTGTAAGAAGCCATTTTTCAAGTGTCTTTCTACTGCAGAAGAGTATAAACTGTCTGAGAATGTGCAATGCATCAAAATACCATTCTTCCTCTGAAGATTACATCAATTTCTGACATTTTTGTAATAGTTTATTAATAAAAATACGTACTATACATATATTAACCCTGATGCTGTCTAATTATGCAGATTCTGAGTATAATTTTGTGCCATTACTGGGCTGATTTCTCTTTAAAACATCCATGGGAGCTGAAATTTGTGCTGTTCACAGACCTGAAAATGAAACAGGGTTCTCAAATTAGCTACGGTCACTTGGCACATCTTTAGAGGTGATTTGCTATTTTCAGTACTCAGGTGTCTGGCAGAAAACGATGAACAAAAGCAAGCACTGCCTAAAAACATTTGTCATTATAAACCAATCCTGAGACAGCCTTTCCAAAGGTATGCTTTTATTAGTGTATGAGGGCAATAAAGAATAACCAGCAGATGCTAGAATAAAAAGACACCTGCAAATACATGCTTATGTATTACAATTTATTTTTTAAGGTCACTCTGTGAAAAACATACTAAAATTCACCTCAAGAAGGTATCCATGTAATAATATTTGTTTTCTCTTAAAATCAGAGGTGAAATAGTGTTTTTCTTTCTAAAAGTTACTGTTTTGCCTGCTTTTCATAAATAAAGCTGATGGTTTATTTCCAAGGAAACCTTTTAGGCATCAGACTAGCAAGGAGGATCATCGTCCTAGATTTCTAGAGTTATGGAAATTTGGGGTATTCTTGTGAAGTGTTCTCATGTTAGTAGTCATGCCTTTTTTCTCACTAGAATTGCTACCACCAGGAAATTCTGTTGGGCATATTTGAGATGAGCAAAATGCATGTAACATTCATGTTATCAATTTCCATCATAAAAGTAACAAGCAGCAGCAGTAGGGAAGAGTTATTAATTCAGATGCTCCACTTTCATTCCTAGTGAAGGATCAATCACAATAAATCTGCCAGAAATATCTCTCTCTGTTTGTGGGATGGTGCCTTAGAGAATAACAAGGAATAGATTTCTTTTACATACAGCAGAAGCTGGACTTAAAAGCAAACAAAAAGGTGTCTCCAGTACACACATCTATATAAACATTTTTAATTTTTTTATGTAGGTCTGGCATGGGAAATTAAGGGAGACTTTGGCAGGATTTCAGGTGAAATATTTAAGTGCTATCTCTAGGTCTTCAACTGTTTTAAAATGTCAGTAACCTATTCTTGTACTCAATCCACAAAGAACATTTTCTTTTTTGGTCCAAGTAAAATTTAATGCCCTAGCTGTACATACAAAGACAGTATACATGTATGTATATTAAAATCATTGGTAGATTTTAAAATATACACAAATCCTTGCTTTTTCTGTAACTGGGAAAATGCTGTATTTTTTTCAAAGAAGAAAGTAATTCCTTTGAATACATGTTAAATGATAATGTCAACATTTTTTTCTCAAAGAAGGCTGTTGTATATTTTTTAAACGTTTTTGCCTCTGTTGTCCTTTTCCTACATGCACTTTTAATTGGAAACAAAGAATGTAAGATCTAAATTATGTAGTCAACCATTAAATCATTTATTATAAATCTGTTTTTCAACTGAGAAGAAAATAATCACTTCATGATTGCTCTTATATAATTGCTTTTCTCTATTTTTAATACAATGTATATAGGATGATAGCAGAGAGAAATTACTGTGACAGTACTTTAGTAGTTCTTATTACTATTTTGGAGTAGATGAAGTCACACAGGTCTTTTGCCTAGTCATAATAAAACTAAAATTTGAAGTAACACACTGTAAAAACCCTGATTTTTACCTCTTTTTTCTTAGTTCATCAGAATTTTACTGCACAAACACCAGAAAAATGCCACAATAATCTACATATTGTGTCCTGGAATTAAGCAATTATTTCCTAGAACAATAAAAATAGCAGCCACCTCTACAGATATTTTTCTCAATTGTATGGAGTCAAATCTAAAAAGATCTACAAGGACAAGTCATATAAGTGGTAATTATTGCAAATAAGATATGGTGCTTAGATTTCCTTTCATCAAACTTAGTCTTTGGCAAGGAAAAAATTATCAAACTTTCTTAGACTGGAATTGTCAAAATTGTAACAAATAACACATTTTGTAACTGAAGATATTTTCAAAGATTCTATATAATATTGTAAGTATTGTAACTTGGGATTTTATTCTGTTTGTGAGTAGACAAACTGAGCAAATGATTANTTGTTGATTATAATTATTTTATTGCTTTCAGTTTAGGATTATGCATTTCTATCCGAAATTTTAAATTGAAAGTCAAACTGGTACATTTTTCAACCATATTCATTTGAAAGTGGGTTAAAGACAAAATTATTGATGTTTAACCATCGAACTGCCCTTGGTCTTTTCACCAATGTTCCTTTTCAAAACATCTTACTGTTTTCTAACTGAAAAAGATAAAGTGTTTAAATATTGTGCTGAATACTGCAGAATTTTGGCCTAGAGGTTCAAATTGTGTCACTTAATAAAAATTATATAACATTAATATAATAATAATTGCAATGAGTCCTACTGAAAGATTATTTCAAATTGTAAAAACAAATCACTGAATTACCTAGATTTTCTCATGGTGTCTGAGGAACTGCATTATACAGAAATAAAGGGTGAAAACTTGAGTTCAAGAGAAATTGCTAAAAAGTTCTAATAATCAGCAGTAGTACCAGAAGAATTGTTCAGATATCACCTTTATCAAAACAACCCAAACAGAGTTGTTACCATGCCAAAGGTCTTCTGTCTCCTAGACCTGAGAAATGAGTGCTTGGAGATCAGTTATGATGAGTCCAGAGTGATGTTCGTGTACACAGAGATTTTTAAACATGCTGGTGACTGATGTTGAAGTTACATATGCTGAAAAAGGAACACAGTTCAAACAGCAACAAGATATTACAATACATTCTGGACTGAAACAACCATAATTTACAAAACAATTCTGAAAATGTGAAGTGTTTAAGTATTCAAAGTCTGTGGATCAGTTATACTGAAATACTTCTTGTTCAAAATGAAACTAAGATTGCTTAAATGTGAGGATCAATTTGCTGGTTGTTTGCTAGTTTCAAAGTTACCATGAAAACCTCGGAAAAAATGTGACCAAGTTAAAAGAATTCAAACATTTGCTATACCTGTGAACACAGTCAGTGTGAAAGCCGGGTTTAGGGACCAGGGTCTAATTGGACACCGTACAATTTACAGTACTCTGCTAACATTTCACTTGGAAACCTAATTATTTTGTTGCACATATGAAAAATGATTTTTCTAGTTTCTATATGTTCATAAAACATTGGACAAGCTTATGATTTCATAATGACACTTTATTAAATTCTTTTTCTCCTATATAACTTTTTGAGGGAGATGATTGCAGGAGTTGGAAATCGTCAGCCTGAGTCTGGAGTGTTGCCAGAGCTTACTGTCATTGTGATTTAAAACTGAAGTAAATCCTGCAAACTGACTTAAATCATATATCCACAAAGCCTTAGCTGTACTCTGTTCATTGTAAACAGGTTTAACTTTATACTGAAATTATTTTAAATATAGACTGCTTGCAAAAAGCCTTAGAAGTACCTATAACACATTCACTTTCTTTCTGTGATTCTTACATGTCTATTTTTGGGAAAAGAATCCTTTAAACATATTTGCCTGAACACTCACTGGTACTTACCTGCTCTGTGCAACCTGAATGGTGGAACCACCCTGAGCAGGAATGGTGCCCACATGCTCATGAGACATGAAACACTGTTCTGGCTCAAAATTCCTATGACTATACGCACATTTTTTTTCCTGAAACTCACTACCAGCTGAAGATCCTTTCTTCGGTCTCAGCCAAAGTGATAAATCCTCTCCATTAGAATTAGGAGCCAGAAAATTTAATTTAAATTTAAATACTATTTTAGCAAAATCTGAAATCAACTGGTGAACTAATGTTTGATAATTTCTATTTTTGGGGTGATTTTGTATCTCCATTTTTAAAGATGATAAAAGAATAACATTTTGTCTGATTATTTCATCTATTGCATGAAGATTTGGTTGCTGTTGCTTTTTCACCTTCACATCTCTTTTGTGTGTGTGTGTGTGTGTAAGCAAGTTCTTTCTCTCTCTAAGGGATTTGCATGAAAATAATACACACGTTACCTTTGAATTCTATGGAATTCTCACAAGGCTGCAAGAGTTAGCATACAGCATCTTCATAAACTTGTGGCAAGCATTAAAAATTCTCATGACGTAAGTTCATAATTAACATAGTGTTAATGTTTACCAAAAAATACCAGTGCAATTGTCAGGTATTGCAATTAGTTTGAAAATTATGTTTGAACAAAAAGTGACACAAAATCAAGGCTGACAAAATGTGTCCACACAGTCAAAACTGGTTAAAGAAAAATGTGGAAGTTGTGCATGGATGTTAATAGCTATTCCCCCACTCCCCTTGACTCTTTATATGACAAGTCATGCTGATAATACTGTATTATGGCACACTCATGGAAATGATCATATAAATAAAAGCATTTAGTAAAGAAATTCCTCTCATCTTTGACACCCAGCTCTTCTAGTCAGGACATGTTCTACCTGTTACTATTCATGTGGCATGAGGAGTGCACTCAGCTCTAAACAGAACTGATGTAGAATACATACTGACTAATAATTAGAGCAGTAAATTACCCTATTCTGTAAACGCAGTCCCAAATAACTTCTGTTACTTGCTTTGATTGAGCATTATTTTGCTCAGAGTGAAAAACTTGATTTTTTTCCAAAGAAATACGAAACAATTTTTTAAAAATATGATTCAACTTGGCCAAGATCAAGAATTCATACCAGTTCCACACTGAATTGTTGTATCTAAGTGGATAATGTTTCTTGGAAAGAAGAAGTAAATTTGTTTTTAAAAAATATTTTTATATTTGCAAGGGTGACTTTAAAGGCTGAAAATATGTTTGCATTCAGTTTTCTTAGAATTTCTTTCACAGAAATGTTAGACCACTAGTCATAAGTCAGATACAGAGGTTATTAATATTCAGCTAATATGTGTGGCCATTTTGTGCTAGTAGTCTTAAAATATAGTCTCTTCTACAGCTTCCAGTGCACATTTATCTGGAAGAAAAACCTAAGTTCATTTCCAAACTATGGGTCGCCATTCAGGGTAAATGGCCACTGCAAAAAAAGTTATAAAATTTTGTGCTAGATCTGAATTAGAACTTATTCTACCGGGTCTACTTTTTTCATATTGTATTTATAATGGTAAACTCTAGTTAGCTTATTCACTCTGATACAACATTAGTTATGGCAATGCACCTAGTACAGTCTCCTGAAAGTTGTAAGTTTAACAATTGGATAGCCTATTTCTAGAGATTGCAGAAAAGCACAGGTTTCTGTTATATCTTTAAAAACCCCAAACTGTATTTTTTGGGGCTGAAGATATGTGAGATAACAAAACCAAACACAAAACTTTAAATAAATGGGAGTATATTATTTTGAATTGAATCGTTCAGTTTATAAAATAAGTGCTGAACCTGTACTGACTCTTTTAAAAAGGTTACAGTTAGGGTAAACCCTTAAAAAAAAAAAGTTTTGTTCTGCTGGAAGAGAGGAAGGGGAAGTGAACAAGAAGTACCTGTTTTGGAGAGTCTCAGTGGGAGCACTAAACTGGGGAGTACCATTCCTAAACCCCAACACTGAGCTTACAGCAGCACAAACTATTTCTGTCAAACATTTGTGAACCAGCACCACAAATGAATCAAAGCACTGAATTTTTTGCAATTCCAAAATTTACCTCTGTACATATACCTGTTACGCATAATGCAAGTTGGCACACTTCAGGCCAAGAACAGATAGTTCACTTGATATTATGTTAACAAGGACCAAGAACTAGGATAAAAAAGGACAATTATTAGTCACTTAAAAAGAAATTTGATTAAGAGAACATAGATTAAAATATACGAAATGATAGTTCTATGTTCCTGTAAATAGTGCCTGTTACATTTACCCATGTGATACCAATGAATCTCATGTGCTGTTTACCTATACATTCACCTTCCTCTTCTTCCATCCCACCCTCACTCCCCAGTTTTGATTAGGTGCTCTCGCTAAAAGTTTTAAAAGGGCTTTTTCCTTGTAGCCTGAACAGTTTTAAACATCTCTCAATTAAAAAAAAAATCTGCTGAAGAGCATCCTATCTCTTGATCTTCAGCTCATTCAACAGCAACATTGCCCTTTTCTCCTCATAGATCACTGCCAGCCTTTTTTCTCTGTCATACACATTTTTTGACCTGTGACAAAATCTGGTCTGACATATAACCCTGAGAGTGACAGTTCTTCAAACTACACTTTATATAGCTATAGGGAAGAGGAGAATACACTGTCCAATTCTATAACCATGAACATTTTTGCTTCATTCATTTTTTCTTTTATATTTCTATATACTGTTGTAAAAAAGGAGTTCTTTCTTCCATGTGAATTATTTTTCTGAGAAGAGTTTTCATTACTTTTATTTGAAGTCTTTTCTTTTTTGTCTGCTGGAATTTCTTTCATTTTTCTGCAATAGTCTGTGCTTTCTTTTGCTTATTGTTAATACAATACTATTTTTTTAACCTAAATCTGATTAATTTGACCCATCTCTAGGCATTTGGACATTTCACATTTTCCTAATAGCATAGTGCTTTACAAAACAAATAATTCAGTATTGTTTTCTTTCCAGAAACAGTGGGAAGACAGACATTCTGTTTTCAACTACAGAATTAGAAGCATGAAGTCTAGTTGGAGGCCAGTAACTACCTAGCAGTGTAGCCAGGGATCATGGTTGCCCAGAGATCAATCCTCTTCAACATCTTTATTAATGAGGTGGATGATGGAGCAAACATAGTCTCATCAAGTTTGCAGATGACATAAATCTGGGAAGAGCGATATAACAGAGAATCATGCTGCTATCCAGAAAAACCTCAACAAGACGAAGAAATGGGCTGACAGGAATCTCATGAAGTTCAACAAAGGACAAATGTAGAGTCCAGCACCTGGCAAGGAACAACCCACTGCACCAGTATACACAGGGGTTGCCTATCCCCTGTTTACCAAGTGGCTTGGCAAAAAAGGACCTGGCAGTCCTGGCTCCCATGGCTCCAAGTCAAGCATGAGCCAGCTAAGTGCCCTTGTGGCAAAGGGTATCTCTGTGCTACATGTTGGGGTACTATGTCCAGTTCCGGGCTCCACAGTACAAGAAATATTGGTACATTGGAGAGAGTCCAAAAGAGGCTGTGAAGATTTTATGGGCTAGAGAATTTGTCCTACCAGGAAAAGCTGGGAGCAGGGATGCTGGGTGCACTGGGTGATGAACTGGCTGAAGAGCAGAGCTCAAAGTGTTGTGGTGAATGGGGATACATGTGGCTGGTGTTCTGCAGTGTTCAGTTCTAGGACCAATGATGTTCAATACTTTTATCAATGATCTGAGTGCAAGAGCTGAAAGAACCATCAGCAAGTTTGGTGATGATACCAAACTGGGAAGTGCTGTTGACTGTATTGAGGGACAGGAGGCCTTGAAGATGGGCGTAAGTAGACTGGAGTTTTGGCAATGATTAATGGGATGAAAATTACCAAGCCAAAATGATGGATTCTGCATATAAGATGATTTAACACCTTACATATGTTATAAATTGGAAGAAGTGGTTGGAGAGCACTATGGCAGAGAGGGATCTGGGTGTGCTGATTGACAGCAGTAAGCCATCAGTAGGCCTTGGAGCCAAGAGGCCAAACTGCAGCTTGGGGTGCACTGAACACAGTATAATCAATTTGCCAAAAGAGATGATTATTCTGCTGTATTTAGTATTAATATGGCTTCACCTTGAGTACTGTGTGAACTTCTCAGCCCGATTTAAGAAGGATGCAATGGTTCTTTAATTCATCCAGAGGAGAGTAACAAAGTTGGTGAAAGGGCTGGAAACTGTGAGGAATGGCTGAGCACTTTGGGCTTATGTAGTTTGGAGAAAAGGAGGCTGTGGGACAACTTCCTTAGGAAAAGAAGTGAAAAGGGATATGTTTGCCTCTTTTCCCTGATATCCAGTGGTAGGAAGTGTGTGGGAATGGTTCAAAGTTGCACATGGGGAGGTTTAGACTGGACATTAGGAAGTATTTCTTTACTGAGGTGGGCAAGCACTGAAACAGGCTTCTTAGAGACGCAGTCGATGCTCCAAGCCTATCAATGTTTAAGAGGCATTTGGACAATGCCTTTGAATGACATGTTTAAGCTTTTAGTCAGGCCTGAAGAGGTCAAGTAGTTAGACTAGAGGATCATTGTAAGTGATTGTGTGTATTTTAAATGAAAAATTCTATTATATATATTTTTTTCTTTAGTCATTACTACTTTGGTTTTGGAGTCATGAGTGTGTTGACATGCTTCACACAGTCTCCTGATACCACAGAGAGCAGACCTTTTTATTCACTGCAGACATGTACAGCTACAAGCTTGGTTTCATTTACAGAATTTCCTTTTGAAATTTCACTCCCTTTGCACCTAGCTCTTTTCTTTTGCGCACATTTTCACCATACCCCATAAAGTCATAAAACCAGCTTTCTGTTGGTGTCACCCCAGAGAAGGGAGCTCTGTCATGTGATTCCACTGCCTAAAAGGCCTAATTTTATTCCTTGATATCTCATGTATCCAGGCAAAGGTAATTGAGGTGATACAGGTAGTATCTCAGACTCTTATAAAACATCAGGACATTTCTAAAGGTATTTGAATGCTAATTCCTGTTCCTGGGCTTACACTTTAAAACCTGTTTTGTTTTGTTTGTTTTTCTCTTAATTTGTCCTTTGTTTTGCTTTATTCTTAGTTTAATTTCTACCTGCCACTCAGTTCTGGAAGAAGAAAACTTTTAATTTTGAGGGGTCACATCAACACTCCAGTAATATTAAATAGGTCAAACTCACACTCAGGTTAAATTGATGTAGCCTAGCAAAACAAGGCAAGATTCTGATTGCCTAGAAGCAGAGAATAAATTACCCTTTAGAGGTTTAACTATCCTAACTACACTAAACAGAAGTAGTTTTTGAAGGTTAATACAGCTGACAAAAGTGATTAAGAAAACTACCTGACCTTATAGAAAAGGGAGCACAGAGCCATTTAAGAACATTTTTATATTTCAGTGTGTCAAAACCCTATAAAAATTCACTATGTTTTATCATACATCAATAGCAATTAGGGGAAAGATTATACTCTTACCTGCAGAGAGTCTTGATAGACAGCAGAGCTATCTTGGTTTCATGTAAGCTGCTAGGCTCATCAGATGGATGTAGGAATGTAAAGCATCTGCTAAAAGTAATTTAAAAAATAATAGGTTTAAAAAGTTATCTCCTTGCTGCAGTTCCTGGGAAGAAATCACATGGCACTTTGTAAACACAGGATTTGAATTTCTGATGAGGATGGGAAATATTTTTTTTATATATGTATATCCAAAAAAGTAAATAGATTTTTCTTTATTCTAAAAGAAAGAAATTCTTTCTTCTGGGTAAATCAAACAGAAGAGAATGCATTTTGTAATTATGATGTTACAATGAAAGCTGTGATTTTTCTACCTTTTTTTTTAACCTATAAATACCTGCTGTTATTTTGTAAACTTAGGTGTAATTTCCTGTGATCGTGAAGGTCTAGAAGGCTTGATTGTATGTTCAAGGTAATTACTTACAACTTCATCTAAAATATGTGGATTACTTTACGTTAGCATTATTACTATTAGTATTATTATTATTACTATTATTATTATTATTATTATTATTATTGTTAATAGTTTAGTCAAGAAATTGCAGACGTCGCCAATTTTCAGGTGTTTCAATGATGGCTGTGTACTGCAGGCATGGGCAAGAGGAGAGAAATGGACATGATGGTCACATTTATACAAGGATACACTTGTGACCACAAAATGAAGAAATCACTTAGGGCTTCTAACTAATCATCTTACCTGGAGAAGCTGTGAGTTACCCCTTGCCTGTACTCAGACAAAATAAATGACATGCAAAGTTTCATGGACTGTCCTTGGAAATGTATATAATTATAAAAACCTTTTTAGTTCTATTCTTATTCATTTAATTTTTCGAGACAGTTTTCATTTTTTTTTAAGTTGGACACACTCTAGAACCTCTAGTAGGGAATCTATACTTTGCTGTACAAAGCGAATAAGATCCTGTTTGTTGTTCATATAGTTTAGTAATGCAATAAATCTTTAAACAAATTTTACTTTGACTTTCCATGGTCTAATTCTTCATTATGATACAGAGTTTTTATTTTTATTTTATTGTTACAAATAACTTTAAAAAGGAAATTTGGTTTTCTTCCTCAACATCCAAATTGTAGGGTCTAGACTATTAGCCATATCTGGACCTAAACATGATTCCAGACTTTCTCCCTTATTTTCAGCACCATTTGAAATTTAGATCTCAAATATTGCAAGAATTGCACATTTTGACCAATGACTTTAGTATTCATTAGGAAATAAGAATTCAGTAATTAGACTTAAATATCAAATCTTTTTGTGTATAAACATAATACCTTAGTATGGTTCAACTTGGACTTGGAGGAAATTTTTGGAAGAGAGAGACCCTGTATCTATATCCATGTGTTTTGTGATGATACTACTACCAAAAGTGTTACCTCAATGTAACATAGACATCTGTTTCTGTGATACCTATAACCATTGTCTAACACTGAAAGAGACAAATTACAATTATGTGGTAATGGTAATGTTTCCTTTCCAAATCACCTCCTTCTGACAGTTTTTGTCATTCTGAAGGACATTCTGTAAACAGAATCCAACAGAACGCAACTGAGAGTGCAAATATATCTATTGACTAAGAGATACGTTAAACCACAAGGAATGGCAAACTCCTCAGCTAAGCATTAATATGTTCACCATCCTTGATGAGTGTCTGCAAGCTAGCAGCCAGAGTCAGGAGAAATTGCCAAGGGCTCTGACCTCTTGCCTCCTGGTTCTTTGACCTTATCCTTGGGATTCTGGTAAACTTTTACATCAGTATTTCTTTTTGTGAACCGTTGTGTTGCTAATACTATCTCAGCAATTGTACTTTTGTCTGTGCTTTTACTTGTTTTATATATTTTCCTTTCACAGACTTTCTCACAGCTTAACAACTGTTAGTAAGACTGGGTCAAGGTCACAGAGCAATATGGCATCAAACTAGGGCATAAATTACAGACATCAGAGCCCTAGGGAGGAGGGTTTCAGAAAAATGGGACAACTCTGAACCAGTTTTCTGAAAAGAAACCTATTGCCAACTCTGGGATTGCTGTGCAAATTATGGATAATTATGAATTATATATTCTCCAATTCTAAAAAAAATTAAAATATAGTGACATAACTGTGTACAAAATTGAAAAATATTTTTGTTATATTCCTAGTAGTATAAGAGTTTAATTTAGAGGAAAAGATTGAATGTACATTTAAAATAGTTTCAGAAAGTGGTAAACACATAGATTTAAAATTAAAATCCTAGAAATCTAAAAATACTAGTTTAAACACTCAACTAAATCAAAAAAATAAATGCATAAACAACTTGATAGGGAAAAGATCAAAATTTATGGTGTTTGTGTGGGTTTCATTACCATGAATCAACTCAGCCAATGGTGCATGAAATCACAGAGATTGACATAAACCTCCAAATGGAAGCAAATGGAAAGCCTGATTATTGAAGGAATGAGAAAAGACAACATTGTTCAGCAGTTCTGGGATCTTCTGACTTATAATAATGTTTTGTTTTTTGGTTCTTAATGACCGATCTAAAATCCTTAAAACTGACTGAGAAATTTTACTTAAAGAAAAATGAGGACCTACAACAACTATCAAGTCTTAGACCAACTTAATCCCTTATTTTGGGATAGAAAAAATGTACATTCTTACCTGTACTCTGGACACTACTATGTTTTATCCTTGAAGAATACCAGCACTATTGTTAATTATTAATCCAGACAGACTACTTTGTTTACTTGTCACTTTAATTCCAAACAAGTTGTTTTCCAGAATTAAAAAGGACAAAAGGAAGAAAGATATTGGCCGTTCCCCAGCTTATGTATAAAAGTAGAGAAAAGCATAGCAGTTCTGAGGCGATTTTGTGTACAAACTGTTCTGATAATGTGTGTTGGGTTTGTTTTTGTTTGTTTGTTTGTTTGTTTATTTTTTTCTTCTCTGAGGTTTTTTCTTTGTTTGTTTCAGGGGGTTTTGTTCATTTGCTTCTGTTTTATTTTGTTTCATTTTGGTTTTTTTTTTAATACTTATCCCTAACCTCATAAAATTTGCCCTTAAAAACCTCATTTTGTTTTCTTTGGATCAGATCATTCCTTATTTGTTAGTTGCCATATTTATAGACAGAGGTAATACATTTTTAGACCAATAAGTATATTATGTCATAAATATTTCATTTTTACAGCCTAGAAAAGTAAAAGTCCAGCACAGACAAATAAAGGTTTACTACAGTCTTCTGGAAAAAAGATCTTTGCCAGGCTTCATTTCTGAATATAGTGTCATCTTACTTTTTACAGACACCCAAGCACAGATTGGATGTTCACATCTCTGCTCTTCTAGGATGTGCCTTCTCCTTTTCTCAATCATACTGAATTGAAAATTATTATTCTAGAAATACACTACCTAAATATTGCCATCCCACAGAAACTCACCTGAGAACTATGCTCCACTTATACTCAAGGTCATGCTATAAGTAGTTCATCTGAAATACCTGAAACATTCTTTTTAAGATGAGATGAGTCTCATCTAAGGTTTACCTGTTTCTATTGCCAATGCAGAGAGATTCACATGTATAAGGTATAAATTAAGAAACCAAGGTAGATATATATATATGAACTAAGATAATACCATTTTAGATAAATCAATATAACAGTATACCTTTCAGATTCCTTTAATATGTCTCATTTCTCATTCTAGGCCCCTTTTCTAAAAATCTTTATTACAGAAATATTATTCTGATATATACAAATACATGTACTAGGTATACAGTAATAGATATGATTTCTTCCCTCTTCCTAGTTTACTAAACTGTTTTTTTAAATTTATATACTCAGTAAGTGCACAGATCGGCAGTGCTTTATGTTTCACTTAACACATTTAAGTTTAGTGCAACTTAATGTATTATTAAAAAAGAATCTTGAATAAAAAAGATTTAATATATGACTGTGCTTCCTGTTGGCACCCAATATAGTATCATCAAAATTGTTTGTTAAAAAGAAATAATTTAGGGATTTTAAGAATTTCTATTTCAGCAGTAAATCTTCTGATTTGATTTTAAACTAATTAGCTCAATTTATCTAAGCTTCTGTAAAAAATATGAAATAGCAAAGAAGAAAAATATGTCACATAGACATAAAATTCTGTGACTACATCAAAAAAGCTAAACATTTTTCCCAGACTGTGCAGCATCAGATCTTAAGCTGGTGCCACAACATATCAGGAAATGAGCATATTATGGAGAAAAATAACATAATTCAGAAGTGACTGAGTCTTGTAGAAAATTAAAATCCAACTGCCAGTTCAGAAAGCACTAGAAGTCTAAAAATAAAATTTCATGTTCTCACAATTCTGCAAAATGTGCTATTATTATAGCTCAAGAGGTTGAGATAATGACATCAGTGAAAAACTGGTAAATACAGGTGGGATTGAGTGATCTCTGCTTCCATTTTAAATTGATTCCTGGTTATTTATATTTGCTGCAGCTTTCTGCCTGTGGACATGTTGTACTTCTCTGGGTCTGTTCAGCTCCCAGCTGTCTAGAGTCAGATTAAAATATGAAGAAATCCACAGCTATAATAGAAATTAATGTTTGTGAGATGATGATAAATGGAATTTCATTGACTATCAGAAGTGGTGGGCATATGAAAGTGCAGGTTCTTTAAAATAAAAGCATTGTTCAAAAAAACCCCAAAATATAAGAACCCTTTATGACAGTCTGAAGATCCATTAGAGTTTTATTACTTGAACTAGAGGATATATTAACAAAAAATGCCTATAATACAAGCATTTTCAGGACTATGAAAGTGCTAGTAGTGTTCCTTGTAGATGTGTCACTGCTTTCTCTCCTATCAACAAGTTCTTTTATACACCTTAGAATTTGCAATTTCACAAATTATCAGCAAGTAGATTTCCACTGATGAGGAGGGAATTGATGGTGCTGCACTCTGGCAATTACCATGACAATGTTACTGAGTACCTTTCACAGTAGTAAAGTAGAAAGGTCATTAGATAAGAGCTGAGGAGCTCACAGCATGCTCTTCATATTGTCACACAACAGTGAAGTAGCAACTAGAATATTGGCTGACCACTGTTTTGATGCACTTCTACTTTATGATTTTCCTCTTGCCCTTGTCTTTTCTGTATTATTCCACTGCTAGCACAGAGACTATAAATAGATGCTAGAATCCCAACTCTGCCTTTAAACTGGTAGACAAATGTACTGTTTCATTGAGATTTTTCCCTCATCAAGTGTCAGAAGGACACTTACCAAAACAGTGGATGTTTTTTGGTTTATTCTGTGAAAAATTTGTAATATAATAAGCTCTTTTTGGTAAGAAGAATGCATCTAATTCCACAGCCTTCTCTGCTGCCCCCATTGTTTCCAGGTTCTGAGTTAAGCTGAGGTATCTGTGAGTAGATTCTAACGGTGAGCAAAGGCATCTGCCATCCACCAGCTGTAGGGTCTGCAGTCTCTGTTTCTGTCTCTGCCTGCAGACACATAAGAAACCTTTTCCAAACAAAATATAATTTTGTCACAAAAATTAATTTCCAAAAAAGTTACAGCAACATTAAACTTGATTTGGTTTTTCAAGGTTAGATACACTTCAGTAAACCTCTGTAAGGCTGTATGAGGATCACTTTTTGCTACATTACCATTAAGGTACTTATCATATATATCCTGAGGGGTGTCATGTATCAAAACAGCTATTTTAAGAAACCAAATAATAGGTGTATGAACACATGTATGAACACATGCACATACAACAAATGTGATTTTAGTTTCTCTAAAGGTATTTCAAAATTGTAATGCTATCTAATGCTGTCTTCTCCTTGCAGGTGAAAATCAAAGTCTTATATGAAGATAATGTTCATTTATGTGTTTTGAGTTTTAAACTTATGGTTTTGTATGTTGTGTTGGTCATTGAGTGAGTTAGGAAGGCTGTTCATTAAAACTGAGCCTGACAGTGCATAAATTAAATAGTACCTCTGCTTCTCAGTTAGTAAATCTTGTATCTACACATAAATACTTGAACTGGCTCCTTAGTGCGAGTGCCATAGCTACCCACAGACAAGTATACACACATGCACTCCATCTGAGCACCTGGGCACTTAACAATTGACTAAGCTCCATCACAATTCACAAATCAACTGGAAAAGGACTAAATGACACCTAAATTCGTGGTAGCTACAATCCGGTAGTCATGCTCAGGCCAAGAATAAGCTTTGAGTTTTCTTTGAATCACAGCAGTTGCATTGGTTTCATTCAAAAACTTCCTGGGAAGATCAAATCAGAGGCCCAAACTCATTATTCTTCTTAGTACCAGAGGATTCAAAAGCAAAAAAGAATGCTATATGAGCTACAGATTACCTTGGAATGCTTCCATGCTTCACTCAGCATGGAAATACCCAACCAAAGTTGTCTAAGGTGTATATAATCACAAACCATATAGCATTTATAAAGGAAAATTTCTTTTTGCTGAGTTATATTTTAAGAAAAGAAGGCTACTGTGTACTTAGGAAAAGTAGGCAAAATGATTCTTACACTTCAAAATCTTCTAAAGAGCAAAAGCGAATACATCTCTTACAGAGAGAAGAATTTCTTGTTAGTCCCATTAATGTTTCAACAATTTAATAGTCCAGATTATTAATACAGAAAAACCTTATTAACAATACAACCGAAATTTTTATTAAAAAAAAAAAACAGTCACTCCTAGCAGCCCTCCCTGTTCCCTGGTGTGGTAGTCACATCTAAGAAATATCCCTCAGGATCTGAAAGTCAACACTTAGTGCTTCCTTGAGAAGAAGAATGATGGTAAAGGATATTGTGCTGAGCTGACAGAGCTCTGCCCTCTCTGCTGATCTCAAGGATGAGGAAAACATGTTCAGACATAGACCTAACAATAAGCATCCACTCCCATACAGAAACATCTAAATGCTTTACAGAAAACACTGACTGCTCTAACCGTCTGGGAGATGGGCAGAAAATATCAAAGTGTTCATTAACTGTGTTATATCATGCATTTTGGGATATTTGAAAATGGAAATATATCTTCAACAAGGAACGGGAAGGTGAAGGTTCCACAGTTTATACTGGAGTGAGTGCTAGCAAGTTGAGAATAGGCTTAACTTTTTATTCAGGATGTTGGCTAGCGCAGAATACATTCAGAACTCTAATTTCTTGGAAAATAATTTTGAAATTATGTGCTGAAATTATGTGTCAAAAACATGTAAAACATTTATTTACTTCTGCAGGTTTTTGCAACCCTTGAACCCTTGTTGAAGGGAAAAAATATTGGAGCAACTCTCTATATTGAGCATTGCATGATATTTTTTGTATTTAGATAGTCCATAAATACATTTCCATTCTATTATTTTTTTGGGATGATCTGGAATAGGTCAAAAGATATTTGCATTTACACTGAAGGAGTCATAATTTCCCCTTTTTTATTATATGCTTTGTTTCAGTTTGGGAGATGGTGCTACTTTTGGTGTTCATAAAGGAGCTCTTCCATTCACAGAGTGATAATTCCCTCTTACCTTTTTGGTTGCTACTACAATTTTATGATTATTCTAATTTAGTTTCATTCATTTCTTTTATATTGAGATAAATTATATTTATATTAAGCTAAATTAAAGCTTCATTTCCGATTCTAATTCTACCAAAGTAAAAGCAATAAAACATAACTTCAGATATTGCTAAAATAAAAGTGCCTTTTGGTAAACAGGATAATCCTCCCTGCACCCCGCTCCCTGTTTTTTTTAGCTGCCAATTATTTAGATCTGGCGTCCTTCCAAAACTGAGAGTCATAGATGCATTATGCTAAATTCAGCTGCAGCACACATTTCATCTTATGTTTCCCTATATCCTAAGCCCTCATTTGAGGAAGAACAAGAAGTTTAATTAAATATGTATTGAGACTTTCCTCCACAATGTCAGCCCAGGATGATGATAAATGCGAGTAGCTTGCCAGCAGTACAGCTACTCCTTTTATCTCTCTCTAATTTCAGCTGCCAAGAGAAAAGTTCCTCAATGTAATGCTTATAAGCAGCAAATAGTACAATTAAACCACCCTATGACCTTTCAAGTACCTTAAAATTACAAATGTATATATAATTATATACATAATTATTGACTTTTATGGGCATATTCAAATATAAGTATGTATATATTTCTATGTACATATCTAAAAGTCTGAGAAAGATTTGTTTCATTGAAAATAATAAAACCTACTTGTAACAGCCTTCAATACACTGAAATGTCTTTCCTATATCAGGGAAATGGACAACAAGCTATCGTTTCAGTAGAGGAAAATTCTATACAGTTCAGACACTGCCGAAAGGGGGTTGTTGAATGCATAAAAGGAATAAAGAATTTCAAAAGATATATTTTCCATACTGTGCTTTTACTCTTCTACCTTTATGCTGTTTAAGAAGTTTGAATGTTTATTCTTTTGTTTTGAGACTCTTACTTACAATTAATCCATCAGAAAGTTCAAATTCAGCATCCTTATCTGGCTTTACAATCACTGAAACAGTAATACTCTGCCATTAGCTGCTGTTTAAAACATGAGTTTTAATAAGTCTCACTGTTACAGAGTAAGAGAAAAGGCTTCAGGTTGGTGGGTAGTCTTTTCCATGCCTCTTTCTCCCACTTCTCAGTCTTTCTTCTGCTATCAAAGAAGGAATGAATCACTCTTCAGAAAGGATGAACTATTTACTTCCTGCTCTTATGACTGAAAGGAACCTAGATACCCAGTATAAATTGTTTATTTTTTTTAGCTGATATAAGCAAGAACTAAATGAAGATCTGTTTCAAGTAAGTGGGTCATTCCACCTTCAGCCATAATCACTCCTGGCAAAAACCTGGAACTATTTTATTAATCCCCATTTAGATATTAAACAGGGAGCAGGAGTGTTTTCAAACTAAAACGTTTATTCTTCTGTAGAGTTATATTATTAATGTTACATGTATTATTTAACTACACTTTTACACAAGAAAAAGAGATTAAATATGAATGTTTATTTCCTTTACTTGGTAAGTACACATATCCTCAAAACACCAAAGAAAACAATAATTTAAATGATCATACTATGCATTCCTTTTTTTAAAAATCCTACATATTACACAGTTAATCTTTATAACAGTGTTATAAAGAAACAATGTTTTTATCAGTGTAATGGTATATTATAGCTGTACATTGGCCATTTTGTAAGAATACACTGATATAAAACCATGGAAGTCCTAAAACTATATACACATGCATTCTTTCTCAGCCCATCACAAATTTTTCATTCCAGTTTGTGCATAAGGAATGTGTGTATCAATATTCTATTCATTTTCTGGTGACCAAAATTGCAATTCAGGCATATTGAGGAAGAGCAAGAATTAAAAAAAATATGAATATTTAAAAAAAGGAAAGATATTAGTAGTACGGCTTGAGCCTGTAATCAATAATATCACAAGTTATCTGAGAGATGTGAGAAAAGTTTATGTCACTCTAGTTTACCTCAGGGCTCAACCACTCAAGCTGCCAATATTTATAAATAAGGTTGTTCTGAACTACAGTCAAGCCTAGTTCAAAAGTAATTATGACTCAATAGCATGAACTGCAAGAGCCTTGGACACAAGGTAAGGAAGCTTGTCTCAAAGTGCATGAAAAATAAGGGGTATAATTACTTAAACTTCACAAAAACTACCATAAGAATTTTACTGAAAGAAGCTTTTTGGGTTAGTTGAGCTTCATCAATTGCTACACAACAATACAAACTTGAGCCCATGCAAAGCAGCAAACTTTTCTGCACAACAGGTCAGGGACCTCTGGCCCCTGCAGCAGGGAGAATTCACTGCTATCAGCTGTTGCTTTCTCCTGCTGCTCCTTTGTGGTCCAATGTTCAGATGCCCTGCATGAAAGTACAGTCAGCTTCTCCTCAGCTGGAGGGCAGTTAACCTATTCATTAGCTGCAAATGTTCAGGTGCAGCAGGAGCCTTCTTCCTGGTGTTGCCTTTTCCCCCAACCTGGAAAAGAAACTCAAGATCGTTTTAGCAAGGAGGTAATATAAAAGGGATCTTTATTTTGGAGCAGTTATGGAAAGGTGTCCATAAAAGCCCACCCCCTCCAGGGGTGAGTACATATTTATAGCTTTTAAGAAATTAGCATAATTGATTAAAAGCACCAATTAGGAGGAAAAGTGGTGATTCAATTCCCCCCCAGGTCCAGCCCCTTCCCTGGAGCCCCCTCTCAGCACTGGTTTTACTTTGTTTATGAAAATGTACCTCAAAGTTTTTCTCAGTCTTGGTTCCCAGGGAAGAACTGAGATAGGACAGGGCCTTGTACCCCCGAGGCTTGGAGCGCTAGAATTTATTTTGTCTTTCTGCTTAGGGAAGGGTCATGGAAAAGTACTGGAAAAACTAGCTACTAATGCAAAAGGCTACAGAGAGAGAGAACATATAAAAGAAAAAAGGCAGAAACCAAATGGCATCACTAGGAGCAGGAGGCACCTGCTTCCAGCCTTCACCCGTCTTCCTCCTTCCAGTTTCCTCTTGCCATTCTTCTAGGGTCAGGTTCCATATCTGAGCTCATGGAAGGAGCAGTGTGGCACCAACTTCACAGACTTTTGCCGTTCATGGGTCCCTTCAGATATTTTGCACACCAGTGACTCTGTGGCCATCCCTTACTGACTAATGAGAATCACTATGCAAGGCTAACTTAGGTAATAGACCAGTAGACCATGTTGTTCTAATTACTTTCTCAGTTCTGTAATTTAAATGTCATTGAGGGTAAAAAAACCAAGAGGCCTGTTTCTAAGCTCACAAGTTTTTTAGATAGCTCGATTTGCAAATGGGAGCAACTAAAATTATACCTAAAGCTACAGATCACAAAATTTGAAAAGTAAACCACTAATTAAAATTAAAAATTCCTGTAGAATTTCCAAATCAGTTAAGTCTCCACCATTAAACTGTAGAAAAAACTAGGTATTAAGTATCTTAAGTAATATATTTTCAGACTAACTGTTTAACAAATGTACACTAAGATATTTATTGACAAGTACTTGTACTTATGTATTTGAACTGAAACAAGTACAAAACTAATGGCTGCAGCGTATCCCTGGAGTTGAAATTATGTCTCCCGACAACACGACATAGTTTCCAAACAGTTCTCTACTTTCCATGGTTAAAAAATCGCTGTATTTATACCAAGTGGGATATGAATGAAGAAACAAAGTAAAAATTCCAACATCAATGTGTTTATTATTTCAGCTCCCTGACATCCTCTTTGCTGATCTTCCAGGCCGCAGTGTCTTTTTCCATTCTAAATATGCAGACAAATCCTCATGGGCACACTTGCGTTCAAGTTTCAGAGAAAATAAGGATCACACATATTGATGCTCTATATATGGAAATATTTCTTGTCACACAAAATGGATCTTTTCACTGTCTGACTGTCAACCCCTTCCTGATCAAACCAGACAACACCAGCTTCTGCTGCTTTTCCAGACTCTTGGCAGCCTCTCCTGACATCTGCACATCTTGCATTTACAAGTACACAGATTCCAGAGCTGTCAGTGGATGGAAATAATTTTGAAATCCAGAGTGAATACAAATGGATTCCCTGTAAAAGGCTTTTATTTCTGTGTCAAGTGTAGAGTTGCTTCCATTTTACACTTCCCCATTTCCAACAACATCACAGAAGACTGGAAATGTCCCAACAGCAAATGGATGTAAGTTTTTTTTTAAAGTTCTTTCTGTATCAAATAAATAAGCAAAAAAAAATCAATTTCTTTTCCTTTGGATATTTTGCTGCATACAAATAAATATAAGGGGGGATCTCTTGTACTGCTCTTCTTTTTCAAAGAAAAATTTCAAACAAAAAAATGGTTTCTGATTTGTTTATAACACAGTGTCTATTGGAGTCCTTTGAGTAGCTACAGATTACAGTGTACAGTATTGGTAAGGTAATATAATCCATCCATTCCCTATTATATCTCACTTAAAAAAAATTATAGCATTAAAGACCAGTATTAATTTCTTTTGGAACTCATTAGCCTGAACTAGTTGTTTATTTTGGATGCTGCAAAACTGTGATCTCACATTTCTGATGTGAAATTGACATCTTGACAATTGAGCAGAACTTCATAACTTTTCCACCACAATGGAGCTTTTAAAATGAAACCAGATCTCCCTCAGAATAAATTTATTTGGGGTAAAATTTAACGACTCCCAAATTTTGCACAGAAAAATAAACAAAATTGCCAGACTTTTAACTACTACTTAAAAAAAAAGAAAAATTACAACAACCAAATAAACCAAAAGAGCTAGAAAGATATAAATAATTTCTAGTTTTGCCAACACTAGGAAACACATAGTATTATTTCTGCCCTTCAGTACTTAAAGAGGGCATATAAGAAAGGTGGGAGCAGATGTTTTAGCAGGGATTGTTGTGATGGGACAAGGGGTAATGGCTTAAAACTAAGAGAGAGTTGATTTAGATTACATATGAGGAAGAAAGCTTTCAGAATAAGGGTGGTGAAACACTGAAACCATTGCCCAGAGAGGTGATAGGTGCACCATGCCTAGAAATATTCAGTGTTAGGCTGGACAGTGCTCTGAGCAATGTGGTCTAGTTGAAGGTATCCTACTCAGTGAAGAGGGGTTGGAGTAGATGGCAAAGTTCCCTTCCACCCCAAACCATTCTATGATTCTGAGATTCCACCTTTTCTTTTTTTTTTTTTCTCAGCAGTTGGACAAAAAGCTTTGTCAGAGAGGAAAAAGCCATTTCTGCTGGATCCTTTTGAGTGCAGCCCTACTAACCACTGAATGCAGGATTGGAGTCTTCTAAAGCTATTCCTAGCCAAAAGCAGCCATTCTGGGAGTCAGATGGAATGGAGCCCTTTAAATGATCAGCAAGCATTTGGTAGTACATTGACCTTGACCTCAGTGACAAAACTTGACCACTTTGTTTAGCTGTGAGGCAGCCAGGAAAGAAATGTCAAACTGTACTATATACCTTGAGTGTGCAAATCCCTTGGAACATTATCATAGAGATAGGTATGTCAGCAGAGCTTTACTAGATTATGCATTTTGCTGCAGGAAGAACAAGTGCATTCATTAATGAAAAGGCATTACAGGACTGTGAGGAAAACAGTGTCAACAAAACACAACTGGCTTTTGCTTAAAGCCTGGAGAGTGGCAAGTGTCAGCCAAACTCTCACCCCAGTCTGAACTACTGAATGTTGTCTGCATGAAAAAAAGGCTGCTTGACCTACTTTTATCTTCTGGATGAAAAATAGAGGTTTCTATCTGCTGACAGCTGTTGCACTTCCAAAATAGCAGTAATCAAATGACTTTTTTTTCTTCTAAAAATAGCTGTGCCAAATCTGTCCTAGATAATGAAGGCTGAATTAGGAGTTATCCTGAGGAAATGATGAGTTATCCATTGACCACTGATTAGGAAAAGGCACAAGTTACTCAGCCACCATGTGGCATAAGGCGAGCATGAGAAACAAGAACAAGTATGTTCTCTAAGACACCCATGTCTATAATCATAAGAATATATTTGTAAAACTCTATAGAAACTGCATGTTGAGCATTTTATGACATTTTCTCGTTTTAGCTAGAATGCAGTAATGACTGGCAGTGAGTGCTGGGAGTATCCTGTGTATATGGTAGGTAGGCTCAAAAAGGAGTTCAGTTGTAAAATAATTTATGACTTGGCCACCATATTAATTATTAATTGTCTTAATTGTCCTTTACATACCCTATATTTACTTCTTTTCTTCATGATAAATGTGGGGTCTTTTTTCTTTAAAGCAAAACATCATGGTAGAGTAGTAATGGCATAACAAAACAGTTTATATTCTTAAGAGCAGAATATAATTTAGATGTCTTTTCCTGCACGATCCATTCAGCATGAATGAAAAGTATGAAACTTTCAAGATTCTTATTTAAGAATCTCTGACAAGTCACGATGCTTGTTGATGGAGATGATACTACTCAAGGCACAGGGTCTCTTCGGGAAGCTCAGTGAGGTGGGATAAGCTGACACACAGATTGACTGCAGATGGACTTCCATAAGCATTGAAAGTAAAACTTGCAATGTCAGATTTAGTTTCAAATTCTAGTCCAAAACAGAAAAAGTTCATCTGGAAATCATATTTTCATTTACGTTGTTAAATATGTCATATTGTTTAATAATTACAGCAATAGTATTCCTTGGATACTCCAACAATGAACTGGTAAAATTTTACAGAAAAAGACAATTTATTCCTCTTAATACTTTACTGTCTTCAGAACATGATGATTTGTAGTGTGAAACAAAATCAAAATGAGAAGAGAAGAGAAGAGAAGAGAAGAGAAGAGAAGAGAAGAGAAGAGAAGATGGGAAATAAGAAATAAGAAAAACACAATCAAAGTAATAAAAGCATTCTTTTACTCAGAACATAATGGCTTGTCACATGTACAGCTTTGGACAAAAACCAATTTCCACTAGGTTAAAAAAAAAAAAAAAGAAACAAACCCAAAACTAACAACAGAAATTAAACTGTAGAATACCATAGATATGGCAATGACTTTTGACCTATTTTTTCTGACTCTGCGTCCTTGTAGCTGAAGATAAAAAGTTTTTTCAAATATATTAATGTCAAAAGGCAGTGTAAAAATAACATTGGCCTTTTATAGGATGAGGATGGCCACCTCCCAAACAGGGACAGGGACAGGGACAAGGCAGAGGTGTTTAGCACATTCTTTGTCTTCAGTACAGATGACTGATCAAGGGAGTTTCAGTGCCCTGAGCTGGAGGATCAGGGCTGTGAGAATGAACCCTGAAATTGTGTGGGATCTGTTGCTCCAGCTGAATTCCAACAAAACTATGGGGCCTGATGGGATTCGTCCAAGAATCCTCAGGGAGCTGGCTGATGTCATTGCAAAACCTCTCTCAATGATTTTTGAATGATCCTGGGAATTTGTAGAGGTCTAGCTGACTGGAAGCTGGTGAAGGTTTTCCAAGTTTTCAAGAAGGGCAAAGAGAAACACAGAAACTAAAGTCCTGTCAGTCTTTAGTGCCCAGTTTAAAAATTGAAAACATTATTCTGAGAAATATTGAAAAACACCTGAAGGACAGCACAGCCATCAGTCACAGCCAGCACAGCTTCATGAAGGGAAAGTTCTGCTTATCAAGCCTGATTTCCTTTTACAGCAAGGTAACCCATCAGTTGATCAAGGGAAGCCAGTTGATGTAATCTTTTTGGACTTCAGCAAAGCTTTTGATATGATTGCACACAGTGTCCTTCTGGAACAAAATATCCAGCATACAGCTGGATAACTGTGCTACATGATTGGTGAGCAACCACCTCATAGGTCAGGCACAGGACATCAGGCTGGTGCGCAGCCACTAATGAGGTCCCACAAGGCTTCATCTTTGGCCCAATTCTCTTCAACATCTTCATTAATTACTTGGACACAGGACTCAAAGGATTACTAAGTTTGGTGACAACACTAAATTGAGAGGAGATGTCAACTTTTTCAAGGGCAGAGAGGCCCTTCAGAGACACCTTGACAATTTAGAGTCCTGGGCAATCACAAACCATATAAAGTTTAACAAGGGCAGGTTCTGGATTCTGTACCTGGGAGAGCCAACTCAGGTTATGTGTATAGTCTGGGAAAGGAGAATGCTGGACAGCAGTGCTGTGGAAAGGGATCTGAGGGTCCTGGTTGATGGCAAGTTGAACATGAGTCAGCAGTGCCCTGGCAGCCAGGATGGTCAGCCGTGTCCTGGGGGGCATCAGGCACAGCATTGCCAGCTGGGCAAGGGAGGGGATTGTCCTGCTCTGATCTGCACTGGGGAGGCCTCACTTCGAGTGCTGGGGGCAGATTTGGGTACCAGAATATAAGAAGGATATAAAGCTATTAGAGTGTCCAAAGGAAGGCCACAGGTATGGTGAAGGGCCTTAACGGGAAGCTGTCTGGGAAGTGACTGAGGTCACTTAGTTCAGCCTGCAGAAGAGGAGACTGAGGGGAGACCTCATTGCAGGCTTCAAAATCCTCATGAGGGCAAGAAGAGGGGCAGATTTAGGTGTCTTTGCTCTGGTGACCAGTGACAGGACTCGAGAAAGTGGCATGAAGCTGAGTTGGGGGAGGTTTATGTTGGATGCCTGGAAAGTTTTTCACCTGGGGAGTGGTTGGACATTGGAACAGGCTCCCCAGGCAAGTGGTCACAGCACCAAACCTGACAGAGTNTTAGAGTGTCCAAAGGAAGGCCACAGGTATGGTGAAGGGCCTTAACGGGAAGCTGTCTGGGAAGTGACTGAGGTCACTTAGTCAGTTCAGCCTGCAGAAGAGGAGACTGAGGGGAGACCTCATTGCAGGCCTCAAAATCCTCATGAGGGCAAGAAGAGGGGCAGATTTAGGTGTCTTTGCTCTGGTGACCAGTGACAGGACTCGAGAAAGTGGCATGAAGCTGAGTTGGGGGAGGTTTATGTTGGATGCCTGGAAAGTTTTTCACCTGGGGAGTGGTTGGACATTGGAACAGGCTCCCCAGGCAAGTGGTCACAGCACCAAACCTGACAGAGTTCAAAAGAAGCATTTGGTCAACACTGTCTGTCACACTGTGCGACTCTTGGGACTGTCCTTTGTAGGGCCAGGAGCTGGACTTGATGGTCCTGATGGCTCCCTTCCAACTCAGCACATTCTATGATTCATAGAGAGAGGATAGGCTTACTCTAGAAATTCAAGATTTCATCTAGATCTTAGTCACAACCTCTTTGTATGGTTTTTTCTAACTTTAAAAGTGCAACATGGAAAATCAGAGAAGCATATCTGTGCTATCTGCAGCAATTACAAAAGATACTGCAAAGGCTATCTGTCTATTCCTACAGCTCTTTGTGTGAGCGTGTTTTCTGATTCACAACAAAAACTCCCTTCTGTGTACAACTTAGAGGATTGTTGTTTATAAAAGTAAAACTTTAATTGTAGACTGTCCCAATTCAGAAGAAAAAAAAGATGCTCAGACAGAAATGTAGAGCTCACATTCCTCAATCTTGTGTTGCTGAACCAAATAGGACACCAGTTTTTACTCTGAGGCATAGACTTTCTTTCCTTCTAGCCTTTGCTCCTCAAAAAAAAGCATTATAAAACTATAATATAGTTCCGCCTTGCCAAGGGATTTGGCACATTATATCACAATTAAAAAAATGCAATAAACCCATGAGGCAATAAAAATGCTGTAGAATCTTCTATAAACTAAGCTAACAAGCAATAAAACAAATCAAATTTAAGTGTAAGAAAGGGTTTTTGCTGCCAGTAGAGGCAGAATTTTATTGAAAAGTATATATAGTCATCTGTGCATTTGTACTGTTGAAATAGTGAATGTTCTTTAAAGGGTGGTACTGCTGTTTAATTTGGTGTTTGAGATCAGCACATATACTGGAAAGGTTTTTGGACTGCGGGTAACCAATACAGCTGCCCTTCGGCAGCAAAAATATCCCCAGCTAAGTGTAATGTTTTGGTTAGAAGCTGAACTGATTCTCTTCCTTAACACACCACAAAACTGCAATAATAGAGAAAAGAGATAAGGCTACATAAGAAAATACTTTAGAAGTCCCATTTTAAATAGAAAGCTGGCACACAAAAAAAGGCACACTTCAATGTTCCTTTAAGCCTGAAAATTCCTCCCAATTAGAATATTTGTACCAAAGTTAATACTTCTGTTTTTTACCTTTCTCTTTACTATAGAAAACAGAGAGATACATGTTGGTTCCCTTTTGTGGTGCTAGCATTACATACTAGGGGTAAACTGAAGCCAATGTCTGGATTTAGAAATGCTTGTCACCAGCTTGAGGGTGGCATTGGGCTGGGCTGAGCTGGCAGAGCCTCTGGACTTGAATCTGCTCCCTGACACGCTTCCAGTTCTCCAACCTCAAGCTGACTGCTGGCACCAACAACCTGAGAATAGGCTACTGTGCACAAAGAAATGGAGAGGGACATAACATTTATTTTTTGTTATTGGTTTGTACTGCCCTTTTAGCCTAGATAAAGATTTATATAACTGTTTTGCAGTAGAGTCGAAATAGTATGCAATTTCCTCCTCAGCTCTTTCTCTTGAATTTACCTCTATATTAAAGGCTAATGGTTACTCAAAGATACACATGCAATACCTAAGATTTAAATAAGATTCACTGTTAATACTCTATCAATGTTTTTAAAGGAAATATTTAAAAAATATTGTCATACTGACTAAGACCTGGAAACACTAAGCATTACATGAAAAGAAGGGAAACAAACAAATTAGAAAGCATCTATGTTTGATTCAGATGATTTGATTTTATCCATATATATATACACCTGATTATCATTGCTATACAATTTATGTTTCTTTTATGCTTTTTGAGCAGAGAGGACTTTGAAATGGCTTTGTTTACCCCAGCTTAATTGGGTAGATGCCCAGTTCTTTAATGAGGGCACTGAGTACTGTTTCTGCTGTCAGTTCTTTATGTCTAGAACACCCTTGTGTAGCTTTGCCTTCAGAGACACAAACCTTCATTGTAAGTCAGCAACTGTCTACATTGGAGTATGAAATGCTCTTACTTTGAAGAGCTGAAAACTTCTGCAAATAAACTACTAACCACCACCTAATAACAAAGGGAATCATTTTTTCTTTTTCTTTCCCACTTCTGTTGACAGTGAAAATATGCTGAGAATACATGCTTTGCCAGAAATGCTATCAAAACTCCTACTGGGGCAATGGTCTGAGCAAGGGCCTGCTCTCCTCACTGTCAGTGAGCCCATAATTGGATGAAAACCAAGCTTTGAGTAAACAACCTCCAAATCAGCAGAGATGCCTTGAAATTTATTCCAGATTATGGAAGAGAAGTTCTTCCATGTATCCATCACCATTCTGTCAAGCAAAACCAGCCTCACTCCCAACAGCATGACACTGTAGTGTTATTTTTGTGACTCTGCATGTGTGCTTGGCAATGTATTCACAGGCATAGCTATGTATAAATTACCTTACCATCAATCATAATTCTAAGGAGATTCATGACCATGTACAGCTATCAGTTTGAGATGAGCTCATCTAACTATACTAGCAGATGCCAATACATAAAGAATTACATGGTCATGATGGTAATCTTGTATTTTCAATCACAGTGCTACTTGTTGCATGCTGTGTTGTCTGTGGCCATTGGCCTACTTTCTCAAGTAGGCTTACAATCATGATGAAGAGACGAGCAGAGTGTTGAATCTCAGTGGTCTTGATGAAAAGCACTAATTACTCTTTCCGTTTTTTAAAGTTCTGTGTCTTCAGCAGTTTGGTATGTAATCCTAAACTAAAAAATTGGAAGGAGCATTGAAAGCCTTGGTTCTGTGTCTTTAGGAACTGAAGGACATTTTTCTGATATGATTAAGGAATAGGTAGACTAGCAAATTTCCCTCAGGTACAGGACTGTGGGTATTAACTCATGCCAGCTACTGTCATTTCTATGTATGTACTCCTGTCCATATATAAATATAAAATGCTCCCAGGTAATACAGCAGATAATAACAGAGAACTAAGAATCCTTATATTTATCATACAGGCTGAGTGAAAGAAGTTGACACCGAAATTTGTCTCATTCATCTTCTTATGCCACTTTGATGTTTTTTTGAGATCTGTGAATGCCTTCAATCTAAGTTTGTGGAAATCAGAATACAGATGCCTAAAGGCTATTTGAGTTTGAAATTTGACTGATAAATTATGGTCCTGGCTCTGTTTTGAGCACAGATTAATTGTTTCTGATTTTATTCTTTTATTTAATTTTTAAGAAATTACACTAACTGCACTCTCAGCTGTTGAAGACCTCTGTCATAGTTTAACCACAGCTAGCAACAAAGTACCACATGGTTGCTCCCTTCTCAGCCCCTCCATCCCCCCAAAATGTGGGATGGGAAGAAGAATCAGGAAAAGGTCAAATCCATGGGTTGAAATAAGAACAGTTTAATAATTGAAATAAAGTAAAATACTACTACTAGTAGTAGCAGTAGTAGTAGTAGTAGTAACAGAAAGGAAAATAACAAAAAAGAGAGATACAAATTTCAAGTTAAAAAAAAAACAACCAGTAATGCACAATACAATTGTTCACCACTTGCTGAGAAACTACCCTGCTCCCATTTATATACTGGGCATGATGTTCTGTGGTGTGGAATATCCCTTTGGTCACTTGTCCTGGCCATGCTTCTTGTGCACTTTCTGGCTGGCAGAGGATGAGATGCTGAAAAATCCTTTACTTAGGGCAAACACTACATAGCAACAAGTAAAACATGAGTGTATTATTAGCAATCCTCACACTGAATCCAAAACACAGAACTATACCAGCCACTAGGAAGAAAATCAGCTCTATCCCAGGTGAAATCAGGACAATCACAACAAAAATCGTATCACCAGCACCATTTGGCAGTTCAATAGGTGTATTCATCGCTGTTTTGGTTGGCTTTACTAAGTATGCAAAGTTTATTAATAGTGGTTATGATACAAACCTGAAGGCTTTCGCCAAAAGAACACTATAAAATTCAGCTGAATATGAAGTGTTTCAGCCAGAAGTTTAGGAAGTCTTCATAACTTTCTGAATGGGATGATAAGAGAGCATGTGTCTGGACTGTAAATTGTTTTTATTACTTGAATTCTTTCTGCTTGTAGTGTGTATTTTAATTTGAGATCACCATTTGGAAGAAGATTGCCAAAATTATAAGTGATTCTGACCTGAAAAACTCTGAGATAGAACTTCTAGAAATATCATTTCCACTGAACAGCAAAGATAATAAAACAACTTTTCATATTCATGGACTTGCATTTCAAACCACTTGACAGATTTAAATGATTATATCTAAGCAATTGTATAGAAAATGCATCAGATTTTCTACCTTCCCTTTTCTTGATTCCATTCTAAGGACTTTTCACTTATTTTAAATAGAAACATCATGTCAACTGGGTTATGAGAATAATACCATAGCATTAATACATAGGTTAGAGCAATTTTAATTTAACATGACATACTTACATTTTTACAATACTATCAAAATTTGCTGAAAAATATAATATTCTCAAAACATCTTCCCCCCCCAGCCCTCCTCCCCTCACACCCCCCTAAAAAGGCCAAAACCAATCTGATTTTGAACAATTTTTCATTTATGCTGCAGTCTTTCTGCAAAAAGCTTCTGGTTTACAAAGGATCACCCACCAGAGAATATGGTTTACAGAGAATCACACATCATCTCAAGCTGTGAGATATAGTGAATTTGGGAGACTATCATGGGAACAAACACTGTACATTTAAAATGTCCTCTGTTCAGCATTAATTTAAGTGGATCTTTATCATCATCTAGTAGTGCTATTCTTACATTTTTGAGTGACAGACAGAACAAGCAATAGGATGTACAAAAAGAAAAGAAAAAAATGTTCAGAAAAATAAAAGCTATAGTAATTACCACGAAGAGAATGGAGAAGGGAAAGTAACAAGGGAAGTGCATTAGTGAGTCAGATACTGAGGGAAAAATCTTAAGCATGAATAGATGTATTCATTGTACTCTTGAAGGATGCATAGGTATAGATAAGGAGTTATATTTAGTAGTGAGAATACTGGGAAGATGAAGAAATTGCAGAGCATTGGGAAAAGGAAGGACAAGTCAGGAAAACTTGGCCAGTGCAAGAAAGGGAGATGAAAAAAATGTACATCATGTAACTGCTCACATCAAAGCACCTAAGATCTTAGTCTTAGGAGCCAAATAAAGACTTATGCTGGAATGAACACAATAATAACTAGGAATTTAAATTCTATTCTTTCTCTATTCTGATGTTTTGAGTAACCTTTCATGCTGAAAAGGAAATCATAGACTTTGCTTTTGAATAGAGGCCATTATGATTTGCTGATCCATACTCTTAAGGTAATGAATGAAATTCTAACATAGGACCAATAAAATCTGTTGCTTTTGCAACTTGTTTTTTAACCCAGTGGGATTAATAAAATACAGTATCTTTTTCTCTTCCAAACATTATAACTAAAGGAAGTGAAATATATTTTCTTTTTCCCAGTATCCCAATTTCTTTCAGGAACTATCAAAATTAAGAAATGACAGCCAGAAACACAGTGATTAAACAATATCTTGTTTTCCTCTCTGCAGAGATGGATGATGGTAATACGTGAAAGACTCTAGTACAAGATCTCAGATCTAGAAATAGAACTCTATTGTACATATTGCATCTTGGTCATATCATCTAAATACTTGAACACATTCAGCAACATATTTCATGTCTTTATGTTCTTGAAGCTGTTGCATGGGAGCATTTTGTGTCTGATGCCACTATAGTCTTTAGTAATAATTCTCTTAAGTTCTTTGTAGTTGTTTGGGTTTTGGGGGGTTTTTTGTTTGTTTTGGATTGGTTTGTTTGTTTTGGTTTTATGTAATTGGTTTGTTTGTTTTTGCATTTTGTTAGTTTTTGTTTATTTATTTTACTAAGACAAATAGGAGCTCTGTTGAAGAGTTCTGGTATTATTCAGCTGGTATTTTTTCATGAGACTGAAACTCTCTTAAGCTTCAAGTTGGTGAGAGACAAGTCTTCCTGGAATTTGTGTACTGGAATATTTAATTGTCATAAAATCATCTTTGGCATTTATACAGTCTGTATAGTAATATCGTCAATCTTTAAGTGAACATGAAAAATAAGTCCTTGTCCAAGTTTGTTTTCATTTTTTCCATAGGCTTTTATGCTTCCAAATCACTGTTAATTGCAGGCTGCACTTCTAGATTTCTAAAAAATTGTCTGCAAATATAATACCAAATTCAGGTGGTTTTCCTTTAGCTATATTTCAAGCCTTTTTTCCCTGCTCTATTTTCACCTCTATTTTCTTGTTTATTTAGTAGACTAGTATGGAAATAGAAATTTAATTACTTTTCCAAAAGGGTGCTCTTCTCTCTTGTTTCTAGTTTACTCTAAATCTACTCAAGATGTTTTATTGAATGTGCTCCCAAGGGAGTTTCAAAATCTCACTATTTCAATATGCAAAATCACTACTAAAAGTCCCTAGAAGTATCTTATGATCTTTTGAAATAATCTCTCAGCTGTGGCTAGCTGACTGAAAGGCAGGTCAATCAGTTTTATCTTCCTAACCAGATATGCAAAATATAGAAGAAGCTATCTGTTTATCTTTTGGTCATGAAGGATCTTGTGACAGCAGTCCTGCTCTAATGACAGGTTATCTATTCCAGTTTCTCTGGAAATATATATATTTCTCTGTTACTATGTATAATGCTCTGTGTATGCTATATTTTGCTACCATTCATACCTACAGAAGCTGCAAGGGTCATGTGCCAGACCTGCTGTTGTATCTTCAGTGTCTTCATTTTCTCAAGGCACATTGCTCTCCTGAATGATGCTTTAGCTTTTCAGAGAATTCCCTTGACTCCTGTCTGATATGCTTCCACATTCTATGTTAATTACAGAGAAAGGTCTACCGGGCCTTTTGGGGCACTCCTGTACAGAGCACAGTCAACGTTTGAAAAGCGCTAAAAGCCCATATAACATAAATGGTTTGGTTAATTGTTCCAATTGCCTTTATATCATTATATAGCCTTGTACACTGAACTATATGTTACACTTAAACATATTTAGCAGATGTGTCAGTTATAGGGAAAATCCAGAAAAAAACGATGAGATCTCTTTCTATATTCTAAAGCTTTGAGACTTGAAAGATCGATTAACACCTCACAAGAAAGAAAAGCAATTGGGACAATATATTGACAGAAAAGAAAACTGCATTTACCCATGTTCAGAATGCGACTGAATGTCACAGGTCTATAGGTATACAAGGAGTCTCAGAGAAGGAGGTTGTGGAGGCCAAAAGTGTTTTCAGACCCATTCTTCCCCATCAGCCAAAGGACATATTCAGCACATAATTTTAGGACATTTATTTTGTAGGACCAAAACCATATAAACCATAAGAACACATTTCATGTCTTCATTTTCCAGTTCAAAGTCACCTTCTCTCCCTAAAGTTTTTAAACTTTTTAAAACATTTCCAGAAGCTGAGATTAAGGAAGCTGGATATGCGTAGCTTAGAAAAGTCTGCACTCATTTTATCAGCTCTGTGTTCCTTTATTGCAAATATGCCTGACAGAATTAGACTCTGAGCACCCAAGCAGTTCAAAATAATACTCCTGAGCAATGTGAACTACCTCTTTCATATAAATGAGATGTTAAACTCCAAGAACATGCTGCCAGAAGATTTTAGACAACAGAAGAGGTTGGTTAGATATTTCCAAATAGAAAGGTCCATATGAATCATCCTCTGTGTGTCAAGCACATTTTCCAAGTTCATAAATCTTGAAGTAAAAACAGCAAATATTATGTGTAGAGCAACTATTTTTGTTTATAAAAGAATTGGACATTTTTTATTTCCTATTTTGGAAGTTAACCTTCACTTATCAACCAACAGGGAACCCTACTAAAAAGTCTGGGAGTAAGAAACGTATTTAGGTAAAATTTTGTTCTGTATTAACCCATCATTGAAATGAAATCCTGATCATACACTTCTGGTAATGATGAAATAGCTGAAGTTGGGAGGTGTAAGGTACCCTTTCTGGACAGTATTGTACAAAAATGTGGTTAAGACCTTGTCACCTTAACACACTCACAAAACGGATCCATACTGTGCCAAGCAGGTCATGTCTTACTAAATGATACTTGAAAGAAACAGCATGCACAGAAATTAGCTTTCAACACTAGGATGACAGAAGTGCTGTTCTCACACATACTATTTAATTAGGTATCATACACTCACCAAAGTATTGTCACTCTCTTAGGTCTGATGTATTAATCAATTCTTAAGGTTAGATTAATTCAAATGGCTATGATAAAACATAGTCTCTCTGGCCTGTGCTGATACTCCCCCATGAATGGGAGGGCTCTGTTGGGCTTCCAGAAAGCTGCTGCAATTATTTTCATAATTTATTGTTTTGACCATTTTATTAGTGTGTGATTATCTCTCCACTGGCTCCCATTCTTTTATCACTTTGAGCATAAAACTACTTAATTTCAGTCTCAGTGATTCTCATAGCTAACATAGCTATTTCCTTTCATTTAACTTGTAAAGGCTGACTTGTTTCTGTCTGACTTCAGATTTCAACCTCTCTCAAACATTTTACAGATTATCAAAGAAACTTTTTGCTTTGCTATGCTGATTCCTGTGGAGATGCAGCATATAAGTACGTTCAAACCGTAATCGCCTTCCCTTCTTTCAAATCCCTTCTTAGAATCACGACATATTTAATAAATTTGACAGCTGTGCACCTTCTGCTAATCGTGTAAAAATAGTCTTAAATTACTTCCCTCATTCTTGACAGTCTCCCCTCAAAATCTTGTGTTCAAACCATACACTGGTTCAGGCAGGAACTGTCCTACTTTCCTGTTTGTACATTTGGGGCTGTCTTGTACTCACACGAGCATTAGTAAATGCTGAAGAATTAACAAACAAAAGCTTTGCTATTACAGAGTTAGCCTGCAAGAAGGGATGGTGAAAGGAGATGTAAGACAAGGAAAATTTCTTGGAATTATTTCTCTTTCTAAAAAGTTATAAACACCCTGTCATTTTAGAGGTCAACTCTCAGTGGCACTGACATTAAAAAGTCCCAAACAAAAGATATTAAATCAGAAAAAGTGTTTTACAGGAGCTAAAATTCAAACTCAGTTGAAATAACCACTCCTGGGAACTTGATGTCAATGTCATTTGAGTCAGGTCTTACCTTCTAAATTAGTAGAAAGATAATAAGGTCTAAAATACTTAGAAAGTAATGAAGCATTTAAAGTAATCAAGCAATCATTCTGTAATGATGGGGGGTTGCTCACAAAACCAGATCCTGACAGACTACAAGTACTTGAAAGGAAGAGCAGGAGCAGAGATCTTAATTTAGGAGGCATTGTGAATTGCAACAATTATTTAAATTACATTTTAAATTTTCTTTTAGGTGCATATACATATATTAAATAAAAGATTACTTAA
>VZTZ01031135.1:0-36854 GCA_013400955.1 Drymodes brunneopygia
TCACTCCTCATTCACAGGAAAGTGAAAGAGTAAAGATTGTTATCCATGTTATTGAGGTTGTTTGTTTAAAAAGATAAAATGATTGTTTTTGTCTGCAGGTGTCAGACTCTCCAACTGATCTGAGTCAGGAGGGAGTTGAGAGAGATGATTAAATTATTAATAACATCTTAGCTAAATATACTTGGGAAGCTTTGGAAAGAAAACAATTTTTCATTATTTATCGATTCAGACAAATTTTCTAGTTTAACCTATTTTTTTTCCTCATGGACTGGTTTCGCACTATTTGCTAGGATTCCCCATTATGCAGCAGGTATTCTGTAGCCCTCATCACATAAAGTGACAACTTGTTATGCTCCAGCTGTTGAAGACACCTCCATCTCAGGTTGGATGGCACCTGGTTCAAGCCTTGGTGTTGGAATCTGTAAGAATTGTCACACCCACCCCCTGACAAATATCTCCAGTTGGAGTGCTTGAAGGGCACAGTCACACCATGGTTTGGCATTCCTTGGGTCACATCCATCCTGATGCTTTTCTGTTTGTAAGTACTTCTTCAGAGACAGATGGATTGTAAAAGTTCCCTTGTGTGGCAGGAGGACAAGGAAGAACCATAAGCAGAAACATTGAGACATACTCAGCATGGTAAACTAAGAGGAAAAAAAGGAAAAAACCTCCATGCCTGTCATGTCAGGTCTGTAGCTTTACACAGGGCTGACTGATGGTCCCTGAAGTCATGTTGTTCTGCTCCATCTCAGATACCAACTGGGAATCAAGGAAATGAAGGCTTTCCAGGCAAGAGATGTCTGGTATGGGGGAAGAAGAGGACATGGAGAATGGTTCAAACTCTTCTCAACTCCTGCACAGGAAAATACGGATTTAACTGACACAGGAAATGTGTAATAGGAAATTCAAGCCCACAATAAGGAGTGTTTAATAAGGGCAAGAGAGAAACAAAGACACTTCAGTAAGTTGCAGACTGTACGTTATCACTGACCTGAATTTATATAACAATGACTGCAGATTATACTTATATATGTTCTCATCATTCATATAGACAGGACATTTTCTTAGTCTTTGGAAAACAAGACAATCACCTTTCTTTTCTCTTTCTGCCATTTGTACAGCAGAAGGCAAAGACTAACACAAAGAGATATAGCAAACATTTGAGGAATCTTGAAAAGACTTTCAAGTTCTCCATGAATTTCAATTTTCTTTACTAACTCTTCATTGTCACCACCAACAAGAAGGTGGAGATTAGATGAGCAATTTTCCCCTTACAGTGCACTTCACAGACATTCATCATTATGAATGGCTTTCAGAAATGAATGGTTATCTCAAGAGACTTTATTCACCTCTTTTTTTTTCTGGTTAAGACCCTACTCCATTTGTTATGTTGTCTGTGGCACAAATACAAAAACAGAGTAAACAAGAAGATTTCTAATCAAACATTTCACAACTTGAAATAGCTAATCTGAAAAAAAAAATTAACATTTATTGTGGGGATCTGGGTACTTTCATTTAGCACCCAGACTTGTTTTCCCACGTGCTTTCCCACAAACGGCAAACTTAATTTTTTCCTTCTCCTTTAAAACAATTTTTGAGACATTCGGGAAATCACTGTCATTTTATCCCTTTGGTTGATTCTATATTCAATAGTATGTTTGATTATTTAAGGGCCTATCATCTAAGAAACTCATTATTGCTAGTTGTGATTGGATGTTATATCCTGATATGGACATAGGCACTTAGATCTCTTAAACAAAATGAGTTTAGTCTTTTCAGGCATTTCTCAAGATCTTGTATGCTGCACCATGGGAAAGAGAGACAAAAGGATATAAAGTGACCAGTCAGTTCATTGAGTCCATCTGTCCACCACTGCTGTCAAACACACACGTGACTATCACACTCCTGTATATTCATCAGATTTCCTTTTAAATGTCTTGGGCTTCTTGACCTTCCTGTTCTGGTTGAATAATGTTTGGATAAATAGATATATATACATAAATGGACTGACAGAGAGGTGAAAATACTCTGGGCTGATTTCCTTTGCTGATGATCTATTGAATATACCTGATGCATTCTATGTGTTCATTGACTTTTCTATTTGTTTCATACTTGTACTCATTTTTACTGATCACCCTCCTGCCTCCTGTAATGTCAAGATATAATGAAAAATATTCCACCAACAAAGGTGTCCTTTGATATTTCTTATAGCTTATATATCTTTTCCCCTTGCCCCTCCCAAATCTGTGCCTGTTGCTTTTTGGTGAAGTTTCAAATGCAGAGCACACAGTCATAGCTAGACATTTGGTAGCAGCTGGGGTATTTTGTCCTTCCCTTCATTTTTTTTTTTTTCCCCTTTGCTATTTTATTCATAACTACCATCATTGTGCAGAATATTTATTAAGGTTATTCATAATATTGTTTTTATCTAAGAAGAAACTAACAACTGGTGAGGCAACTGCACTAATGGAAAATATAAATCTGAGTGTTGGTCAGTTATTTTGTTACTCAAATGATTTTCAGGTGGGACAATATTGACCAGAACAATTTATCTACTTAAGAAAGGTGAGATGTTTTCTGTTTAAAAGGTATCAGTGACTTTGCGGTGCATTTGTGTCAAAACAGCTTATCTGAAAAAGAAGCTCCATATACAAGTTAAAGGCTTTTTAGAAACTGTTTTCTAAGTGCACTGGTTTGTTTGTTTTATTGGGGCTTTTTCTTATTCATCTTTGCGTTTTCTCTTTTTTTTTATCCTTCTGTATTTTTATTGTTTGAACATGGAGGACAAAAGGACCCTGGAGGGCAGACTTAAAAGTGGTGTTTTGTCACCTTCACACACACTGCTCTGTAGTGGAGGAAAAGACTTAGAGCAGTTCTCCAGGGAGAAGGAGAGGAAGAGTTTATAAATGGATTTTCACTAATATTTTACATCCTTCTTATCCAGAAAAAAAAAAAAGAAAAAAAAGAAAAGAGGTCTGATTCAAACATCTGCAAATTAACATGCAAGATACATAAAACAGAGCTACCTTGCTAGGAAATTTCCTCTTTAAAAGGTGACTAACATGAAAAGAAACAGCAAATGTCTGTCCTTCTAGAAGGGACGGCATCCAAAACAGAAACAAAAAACTGACTTTTCTGGACTGGCACCCTCAGTAAGAATCCCAGCAGCTGTGAAAAATGGCAGTGATCTGGAAGGTCTGATACCCCCAGCCCTTGTGGATGTGAATCAGGGCTACAGGTTCCTGTGGATTTATCTGTGGGCAAACCTGCTGTTCAGTCAGGATAAGGCATTTGTCTCAGGAGGCATGTTTATTGGGTGCTGTACATGAATTACTGGGTGAGGTTCCTGTAGAGGTACTCCGCAAATTGATTGTGAACTCCCATGATGTCATTTCATTTCTCATGATAATTTTTTCTCTTTAAATGCCTACTTTCTGGAGGTATGTGTTTTGGAAAATATCTGGTGATGTGCCTGTCTTCTCCTAAGTAATTTGTAGGGTCTGTGGCTACAGAATTAAGTTTATGAACATGACATGAGAAGATTCCTCAACAAAAATAAGAATAAATCAACTAGAGAAAATCAGGAAAGTGTTTGTCAGCATGTTCTCACAATTTTCAAAGTGTTTAATGTTTTTTTAGGGAGAAGGGCTGAATTTAAGTATTCATATTGCTGAATCTGGGAGCAGTGTGGGTAAGCATTATAATACTTGGTGGCCTCAAAGTCTGTACATATAAAAAATGTATTCATACATGTACTTCTAAAAATGATGTCAATAACAAAGAATGCCTGGGTGAAAAAATTTGTCTTTCTCACACTCTGGTTGTTCAATGAATAGAGGAAGAATAACAGACTCTGTGGTGTCAATCTAGTAACTTTTTTTTTAGCTAACACTAATTAATTTTGAACACAGAGGAAAATGATTGAGGTAAAAAAAAAAAAAAGCTTAGGCAAGCCTGCCTAAATGTGATTAACTTTCTTTTGTAATTAAATTGCTAAGAACTGACCTTAAGTACAGTTATGTAGGCATATACTTAATTAATACATGATAAATAAATATCCTGATTCAGAATCTGACTTCTTGGTAGAGGACTAGCAGATCTCAGTAGATAAAATGGTTGAAACAATGAGGGAAAGGGGAGAGTGTTACTTGGCCCTATCTGCTCTTTACCTTTGAACAGAAAAATCATGGGACATAACTGCACTATTTGTAGTTAAATTGTTGTCATCACAGCATCTCTCTGCTGGTCAAGCAGGGTGAATTCTTATTACAGCGTCTGGGTACACATCAGGGTGAGTCTGCATTTCTTCTCAGGGAAGCTGTGACAGGGGAAATCCACTGGTTTTGTTCTGTCCCTGCCCTGTGGCTGATAGAAATTGAAGAAACACATCCTTCAGGCACCTCCAGACACTGGGAGAGAAGATGTTTCCACCACGGTGATTACACACCAGGAGTACAAGATGGTGCTGTCACTCACCATCACAGCATTCAGAGAAGAGCTGTGAGACTCAGAGCTGTCCTATGTGATCAGAACGTGCCAGGCTTGTAGCCTCCAATGTAGTGTTGAAGAACAAGATGTGTATGCTGCAAGGATAAAATGGTAATACATACTATCATTAAGAGCAAAGCAATTTGACTTAAATGGAGGGAAAAAAAGGAGTTGACTGGCCCAAAGAATTTTAAAAATTTGTAATATTATTGTAGATTTTCAGAGAAGAAAATTATCTTCTTTGATTTCAAAGCCAAGTTCAGTCTTTTCTTTAACACTTCCAGGGATGGTGACTGCATCACCTCCCTTGGCATCTTTCTCTTATGCCTGACCACAATTTCAGTGCAGAAATCCTTCCTGATGTCTAGCTTGAACCTCCCCTCACTGCTTGAGGCTATGTCCTCTTGCCCTGTAGAACAAACAAAATTTTTTGAAACAGAAAAATTTGAATTGTGTCATCTTCTAGGAAACAGATGTTTCAGTCCCTTTTCTGATTGGAAATACAGTTGCTAAAGTGCTGAGAAAATTCTTATTCTTTAAGTCAGTACACTGATTTCATGAGTACGATTCCTGTACGATTTTGATAGTTCAAAAGGTGCTCGCTTGGGTTTTGTTGCTTTAACATCAGATTGATGAAATGCTTGAAAGAGTATATCTCCTTTAGCTTCTGGAAGACAACTGGAAGTTGTCTTCACATCTTGAATGAAGCTTCGAAGAGGGTAAAAGGCACTGTGAGTTCACTCCAGCCTGCAATTATACTGCTGATAAGATGTTAATGAAGAGAAACACTGAATAGGGTCTGCAAAGTAGTTATAATCAAGTCTTGTTGTAATTAAAATTGTCAACAAATTGACAAAGACTCTTAGTGACTTGTACTAAAACCACTAGGAAAGTGGAGCTGGAAGCATCTGTGCATCCACTGAGGTCATTAGTTGGAGCATTGCTTCTTTTCAGGATGACTTTTTCCTTAGGAAATCTTCCATATACAAAATCAAACAGAAAGTCCTGTTAGCCTAAAGCATCAAGTCTACCTCAGGCCAACCACATGAATTTTGTGAAAGTGTATTAAAAAAATCACTCAAGCACAGAGTGATGCTTTGCCTCTTAGCCTCTCCTGGCAATGCACAGTTTTAGGACTTGATGATCAAGGCTTTGTGCATGTGTGAAACTTCTAAAACTTTTGGATTCTTAAAGACCAGCAAAGGAACTCAACTTTCTGTGGGCTGAAATAGCTGCGTGCATGTTTGTGTACATATCTACACCTCTCTATTTCAGTTGACTTGTAAAAAGCTTGTTACGTACACAGCTCGCCTTAACAAACACAAGTCCTGATGTGTAACATCATTGTTATGTGCATATAAGATAAAAATCACAGTCATGCAGAAGGGATCTCAAAGTCTTTTAAAGTCTCTGAAAAAAAGTGCAATTCAAGTAAAAAAAATCTATGGTGATTTGCTGGCAGCAAGACCCCAAGCCAGGGAAAGTGAAATTAAAATATTTCACAAGGAATTGGACTGGATTTCTTTAGTATGAATGGACAGGTTACAAGTGACTGCAGATTTGGTTGTCTGGCTGAAGTTCCTGTGAACAAGGTCATCTCTTCTTAGTATCATACTATACTTTTTCCCTTCTATCATTACATCAAAAGTTCATGGGAAATCATTAACAGCTCATTCACAACCTTCAAAAATGTATCACCGCTTTTATTCCTCTGTAGAGGAAAACACACTATGCAACTCTCAGCCTTTCATCCTCAAGTATTTGCCACTTAAAAACAAGTTTGAAAGCAACTTAAACATACAACACATCATATAGTTCTAAGTCAGGAGTAGAAATCCAACAGCCTGGGCTTGGGGGAAGGCTGGAAATAGCTCACATCTATTTCTATACATAGATCCTTTAGCATATGGCACATAACCTCTGAGTCAAAAAGATTCTAGCAGGAGGTGTGAAACAACTCCTTGCTTCTGAATAGGGCAAATGCAATGTGATGTGATTAAAAGGATGATTGTAATATTGTATGTCCCAAAGCATTAATAAGCTGTTGTTACAAATACTCCCTTGTAACTGGTTTTGACATCAGCATTATTAAGTCTTAATCAAGGAAGAAGAATCACTAGATAAACATTAAGCAATAGTGATCATGGATTGTTAGTAAACACGTGAATGAACAACATGCTCTTACACATGGTTAGAGGTGGAATCTACACTATGTTTCTGTATTATTGTTACCACTTCTCTGCCTTTTTGACTGGCTTGAGACGCTGGGCATTTTGGTTGTGGGAAGTGGAAGTGAGAATTCATTTTTCTGCTTAAATTTTGCTTTGTTTTGGAGCAAAGTAAAAACCTTACTAGTAAGATTTGTGAAGCTTTGAAGTTTCTAATTACTGCTTGCAAAATTTTTAACACTTTCTTTAAAGGCATCACACATCAGTCTTCCTAGAAGAAAAAAATTAAAAGAGATGGAAGAAAGTTCTGAATAAGGATGTTTCCGATTTTTTCATATTCTTATTTCTGAAACTTTCTGAACTTGGAAAGAATGTTTTCAAAGTCTGATTTCTGCAAACTGAGTTATTAAAAAAATCAACCAAATGAACAAAACCAGACCAAACAAACAAACAAACAAATGAAAAAATATCTAAACTTTTTTCATACATCTAGTGAAAACAGCATTATGTTTTTTCAGGATTAAAGGTAGCCAAGTAAAAGAAAAAAAAAAGGAAAAAGGAAAGAAAAAAGTAGGATAGTTCCTCTTGAAGTGAGACTGAAGGGTGACTTTACAGCAGAGTTCCTTCCTTGCCCTGGAAATGGCTTGTCCAGGCTTAAACATTCTGAAGGCTGTGAAAGAACAGCCACACAGTTTCACATGCACTGATTGAACATTTCTGTCAGCCTGGATTCAGCTGAGAGGCATCGCAGTCCTGCTTGACTTTCTCCTCTTTTCTACACCAGTGACATGGCCCCAGCCTGGGAGGCCTTTGTGTCAGTTGTGGATCCTTCCCTGATGGGGAAATTCTTACTGGTTAGTTTAAACCATCTGGAGCTCCTTTAAGATACCATGGCAGTTGGAAAAGGAGGGTTAATCAAGACTATCCTAAATTTTACTTAGGAAACTTAACTTATTTGTTTGGACTTTAGGGACAGAACAAATGAGACAAGGAATGGACTTTCTTCCAAGCATGAAGTGTGCATTTTCATGGTGTTTCCTTCATAGAAGTTTTTTTACAAAGAAATCACAGTGCATATTTGTCAGTAGCTGTCAAGACCCATAGGACAGGTGTATTTTCCAACACACCCTCAGACATACAGATAAAAGTATGTATTTCTGGTTTCTACTTTCCTGTATGCTGTGAGGTGTACAGCTTGCAGTGTTGCAGTAGAATGAGTGTTGAGTTCTCCCAGTCAAAGTTTTGAATGTACAGCCGACAAAACTGACGCCTTTTTCCTGGTCTTAGGAAATGAAAGCCCAGACACGGTTAGAGGGTTGGGGGTTGTTTACCTCGCTATTTTAATAGGATCCCATTCCATGCATTGCTTCACCCCGGTGACACGCGTCACAATGTCCTCCCACCCCCCAATCGAGTGTACAATTAAAGACCTTACACATCAGCATATCTAACAAGAGGGCCCAATAAGGGGCTGGGGAGTGTACAATTAAAGACCTTACACATCAGCATATCTAACAAGAGGGCCCAATAAGGGGCTGGGGTGGGCTAACTTCTAGTTTACAGAATCTGTCCTGCTAGGGGACATTGAGTGCTTCCAGCAATAGAAGGTTTGGTCTTCTAACTCTACGTAGTTTCTGGGGTGTTTGGTCTCCTGGCCTATTAGACACCAAGAAACCAGGCTAAGTTATCACACCTAAAGCATCACATGTATGCATGCTAATACTTGTGGATATAGAGAACTGTGTAAAAAGTATTAAGGAGAAAAAGCAAAAAATCCTTCAGACATCAAAACCAAAAATATTAATTTTGCATTTCAGAGTACATAACTGCATGATGCAAACCATTCATTTTAGGATATATAATTTGGACCTCCTACAGTAAAGGAGTGGCCAAGGCTTCCATGCACCGTTCTTGCTTCATTTTTCAGTGTTATTTCTTGCAGCCAGGCACCTGGAGTTTTTGTCTGTCTCTTATTTAAAGCAAGCGATTCAGGTTCTATACCTGAGCCCTCTGAGGCTGCACTCCAGGCAAGGACCATATCCATGCTTAGGCACAAGGGAAAAGTTATCTTGATGCAGTCAATGCCATGAGCACAGGGAATTGATGACTTGGCATTCAAGTGCCGAGTCATCAATCATAAAGAATCAATCTTCTCTCCCTGAGGAGCTGGCCCCAGGCAAACATAATTCTCTCTCACTGCCACAGACCTGATAGCTCTTGTCCCATTTGTAGGGATTGTATTTGTTCTTATTTCAACATTGATTCACTTGGCATTCAGGAGTATTTTCCAGATTCCCAGAAAATGTCACCTAATTCATCCTCTCTAAAAAGGGTGGTGATGCTTGTATATTAGAGGACCCTAATACTTGTTTTTTTCCTGGTGATACTTTACACTCTAAGAGCTGAATGGGAAACAAGATCCTGTTGGTTCCTCTATTGCCTTTTGTGCATGTGATTTGAGAAAGGGGAATGGTAGAGACACAAGGAGGGCTGTTAAAAGCTTTTGAGTGCTTTTAGCTCAGTCAGGTTTTTCAGGTCTGTCAGCAGGTAGGTTAATCAGTAAACCCTGTTATTTTTATTCCAATGGCAACTCAGATGCATTGGTCTGCACAGCAACACCATTGTGAGCCAGGACTTATACTTACCACAGAATGAAAGCTGGGCCCTACATGCTTAAAGCTTATGCACTAGCATTAAGATTTGACTTTTTTTGTTTTTGTTCTTTCCCTGGAGTACAGTGTCCTGGAAAATATCAGGAAAAGTAAGCACACTGAATTCCAAGAATCTGGAATGCTGCTCAGGAGCATAGTTACAGTACTCATAGGACAAGGGAAAAAAGTGGGTTTATTTGTTTATTTCTTCTTTTATTTTCCTTTATATTGTTCTTAGTCCTAGACAAGGACTAGAAAAAAGCCAGCTCTCAAGCACCAGGATATGTAATTAGCTAATTATATGTGAAAGAGTGCAGTGCATTTTTAGTGTCCTCTTCTGCATAGGTTCTTATTGTAATTTGGGATTTGAAGCCTAGAAAGCTGGTATTTGGAGCTTATAAGTCTGCATCAAATTTTACTCATTAGAAGCAGAGCTGGTATTCAAAATCTGCTGGGGAGAGCATTTTTCCAGAAAATGCAAAACCTTTTTTTGGTATTCCTGCCATGCTGAGGGGAGTCAGAGAGTAAACTCCCAATCACCAGTGCACAGAGATTCAGGAGGTTACATTTCTCTTTCCACTTGGCCTGACCTGATCTAACATTGTGCTACAGGCTAAAAGGGTGATCTCAACCATCCCCAGCTCCTGACTGTGATCTTCTGCTATTACCTTATGTGAGTCCCAGAAATCGTGCAACCGTGGAGTGAGATGATGCAGTGCAATGTCCTGGCTGGAAATGATTTTGGGAAAAGAAAAAAAAAAACCCTAAATGTTTGATTTTTGGTCAGAGAAGCAAACTGATGAGATTCACTCTGTGGTCACCAATGTGCTAAACCTGGAACGAGGTCAGGAAAGGGATGTAGAAGATGGATGGATGGATGGATGGATGGATGGATGGATGGATGGATGGATGGATGGATGGATGATTTCTCTCAGGCACAGCTGGTATTAGGTCATGAAATGACAGAGCCCATATTTGGGATATTGTGCAATCCAGACTGGCAAACTCATGGTTTTATTAGCAGGTTGTGTAAGAGGATGCTTGGGGGGTCAGAGGTCTTGAAATTTAAAACACTGCTACAAGCTCAAAGCAATGTAAACCTTCTTTAAAAAGGCAGTCATCCAAAATGTTCTTTCCTCTACTAACTGGGTAGTTGGCCGGCTGCCTAATACTTTTCCTTATTTCCTACATTTCTTCCATTTCCCACAAAATAGAAAATAATTAAATATTTTTAATTTTTTAAATTTCTTAATTTATTGTTTAAAGCTAATGACTCAAATCAATAATGATCAATTTGATCATTTAAGCTCTTGAAAGAACCCAAACTGTTGTCATTTCTCAGAGCAATATACACAGAGAAGAACTAGAATCTTTTCTTTTTTAGGGGGAAATGGGAAAAACCTAAAGAAATTGTATCCACTCTAGATAAAATTCATCTAAGGAGTATAATGGCAGCAACTTAGCATTCAAAATTTAGCTCAAGAGTGACTTTCTTAGTATGGGAAAATTATGTGGACTGTGGATATAGGTCTGAAATTCCCTTCTCACAGATAAACTGGGGTAATGATGGTGAATTTGCACCTTGTTACTCCAGCACTAAATTCCAGGTCTACAGGGAACTTGATAATCATATTTGAGTTGCCTGGAAGAATTTTTCATCCAGCTGCTTTGCTTATCTGGCATAAATAATTAATAATACTAGATTTTAATGAAAAACTCTCATTTATTTTACAGACACAAGAGTTTCAAAATACAGTTTTATAAAGTTTGGACAAATCTCGTAACCGAACCTTGGAACCATCTGAGTTTTGTTCATTTTAAGCTTTAATGCTTGGGAAAGTGACCAATGAGGCATAAAGCAAATCTTATTGCTTCATCAGATGGTGAGTGCAATTTATGATCTACTGACAAACCCAGAAGAAAATGCTGAAATATTGTGGTTACGCCTAATAAAATAGCAGGTACAGCCTGCAGATAGGGCAAAGACTGATCTCAGCTTCATGCACTAATCTCCATTGAAGCCAATGGGAGTAACCTTGGCCTCAGTTCAACAAAATATTTAAGTACATGCTTAAGTCTAGAACAGTGGCTGGAGTGACTGTAGGACACAAATGATAGAAAGAAGAAGCAAACTCTCAGTGAAACTCCCATTTCACTTCTTTGACTAAGCTCCATAGGAAGAGCTCTTAAACACCATTTAAGTTTCCTTTGTAACATTTTTTTTTCAGATTTGAAATGTTCTTAAGTAAATGCTTTAAATTGAGGTTTTCCATTTAGTTGAATTAAGGTCTGAATAGAAAATTTGTTCCAGAGAACTGGGACAGTGATGATTCTGCTGGCCAAAGAAAAGCATATTAGATCTGTAAAAAGTGGGTTAATTAGCCATAAAGTCTCCAGGAGACCCAGGCAGACATTCACAGTCCTTGTGAAAACAGAGATGTAGAGCCTTGCTGAGACAATGAGGGACCTGCTTGCATGATGAATCCATGATTATCTTTCTCTCCACACATTTCTTGCTTGTCCTTCTCACCTAGCTTAGGAGAGCTCTTTTCAGAGAGAATTTCAAGGGCTGCTTTATTTGTTAGGAGACAAGGAGGCACTAATAAATTCCTCTGTGTGAGGTATTTAATTACATAATAATGTGTACACTAATCAAGGTAAATGTGTTTGTGAAAACACCTTGATATGGGAACAGTTAATCACCCAAGGCATTGCTTCTTAACACACCTTGGAAGTTAACTTAATTAAATTAATTAGAACAATGAAAAAATGAACTGTTTATTGGTCTACAATGGCCTGAAGCAAGTGCTTTTCCACCAATACTAGGAAATCTCCCAGACTGCAATTTTTTTTTTTTAATTCTGAACCTCTAGTGTTCTTACAGCAACTTGTGAGGAGCCTGAAATGGGTGGCATTTTTCTCTACAGCCCTTGCACCTGAACTCCTCATCTGCAGGAACCAGGTGATTTGTACCCAGAAGTGCTGTATTTGCAGCCAAGATACAGAAAATGAGCACATCTGTGAGCTGATGTGTGCAGCTCTGTGCTGGTTGGAAAAGAGCAGTTAATACGCAGGGGATGTGATTGTTCACAGTCAAAAGCCAACAGAGAGGTGTGGAAAGGCACCTTCTTACCTCTAGTAGGCTTTGCATTGTCTCTCATTATCCATTATTCTAAATATTGCTTCCAATGCAGCCTCCAGTTTCTCTGGTGGACCTAGCTGACAAATATGATTATGTTTTCCCCCATGGTTCCAGCAAATTTTTGTTGACCACAGCTCTGACAGACATACAGCTGGCCTGTAGGAATGTGGTTTTGTGTTTGGTCTCACATGATGCTGCTGCTTGCTGTATGTGGACACCAGGGCTGGCTTATGCTGCAGATTCGTGTATAATTTATCATTCTGTCAGGACAATATTGATGTGGAGAAAAAGCAGGCATGCTACTCAAAGCCTTTCTTTCCTCCTCCCTTGTCTCTCCCTCTTTAGCTCTGAAGAAAAGAATTCTTATATCTCTATGGAGAGATAGATCCATTAAATGAAATATATGTATTTTATTTGCTTAACTTAAACCAAAAAATCACCTTGACTCAATTCCTGGCGTGGCCACACCAAGGTTTGTTTTAGCAGAGTCTGGAGAGGATATTCCATGGGAGGTTGAAGGAAGGGTTGGATGAGAATATGATGAGTCTTCTCGGAGAAAACAGCACCTCTGCTGACTTAAATCATGCATGAAATCAACGCTGTAGCAGGTCAGGCCAACTGATGTAAGCAGTGGGGTAGGAAACTCATGAGGCAAATGGCTGTTCAGAGCTTTTGTCATGAATTGACCTTTGAGAAGTGATCTAGGTCACTCTCTTTAGGGCAGGGAGATGGAGGCTGCTCAGGCACAGTAAGGATGACTCGGGATCTTGACACCTGTGTGTCATTTTCTCTCAGATGAAACGGGAGAGAGAGCTTCTTCACTGAGATGGGAATTGGTCTTTCAAGCAAAGGATTAGCCCTTCTTTCTTTGTCTTATTCACCTGTTTGGTCTGCAAAAGAGGAGTTTCTGAGTAGATTGGTTTTAAAGAGATGTATGTAAGTTATGACTAATGCTCAAGAAACAGTACTGCCTTGCTCTAGGCATTTCACAAACATTAAACAAATCAACAGGCTTTGCTCCAAACTGGTACCCTAAGGCCAGCTGAGGTGCTAGGTGAACTTAAAGGACCCATTCCAATCCAAGCCAAGATGCTTCATAAACATGGGACTGGTTTTGTGTTTGCCAGTCTGAGGAGCAGAGTGGTACTGTGCGCTTAGAGGTCCAACACTGTGGTCTTTCAAATTTGATTTCACTTCTTGGTAGGACACAAATGGCAGCTTCCATGCCTCTATAAAAACTCAATCTTTTGTAATTCACAAGAGTCCAGTAGTTGGTGCAACTGTTCATTCAGAGTAAAACCAGTATGTCCCCCCAGCTGGATGTCTCTACATTGTGCATCTTGGGAATTTGTGCAGATGCTCTACTGAATCCAGAAACAGGCTAGCTCTCTCAGTGTGGTTTTGCATCACAATCCATGTGTCCTACTGCTCAGTTTTGCAGTTTGAATGCAGACATATGTTCATACAGCCGGTTTAGTCCCAGCTCCGGAGCTGACACCACCACCAACAGCCCGAGGCTTTCCTCATCACACCCTTTTGGTGAGTGCTGATGAGATTCATGCTATGGAGAGCTTGATTTACTGACTTGAGTCTGTTAGTGGCTAAGTCATAGATGAAAACAAACCAAAGCACAAAAAGCAACTGTGAAAACAATGCTGGTATTTTCAGAAGCAATTAAGTACTTGGACAGACATTTTCTTCCTAAATAGCAATAATTTTTGCCATTTTCTTTGGTTATCAGGACCACTGAAGGCATCTCCAGCCAGGTTAAGAAATAAGGACTGTGAAGAAATGAGATGCAGGTGTACTTCTGACCTTCATTTTTTCAGCCACGTAAAAATGTTTCATGTGTCACTTACAGTACCTCCCTGCTACTCCTCAGTCACCTGTATGAATCAGTCTGTCTCATCATCACAACTGGGACACAGCATGTGAAAAGAAGGGAAAAGGACACATTTTGTGCATATGTGATACCAGTGTTTGCTACTTGTATTTCTTAATTGTGCTATTCATGAAATCTCTATTTTCTCCTGTTTTCAGGTTTTATATGCACTGGTTTTCTACGCAGGTGTCAGTTGTTCTCACTTTGCTTACTTGTTCTTTTTTTTACCCCCTTCTTTATGTACGTTTTATTATCTTAGAATGCTTTTGTTAGTTTGTGTACATGTGCAAGTGTGTTAATAATTTTCTTGGGCCTCTTTCATCAGAAGTTATTATCACAAACCTATGTTGTTGCTATGTAACAAAGTTGTGCTGCTATTTCAACACTTTTTTTTTTAATCTCTGGGCTTCTTTCAATTCTTAATTGTCTCTTTCTTCCAGATCTTTTTCTCTTCCTTTCTCTCCTCTGAAGAAATCCAAAAGACATACACACACACACACCCCCCTATGCACACACAAACAGAAAGAAACACTGGGGGAAAAATACCCTTCAATTCCTCCCGTACTGTTTGGTGACTTATTTATTTAATTTCAAGGTCTCTTTTGAAGATGAGAAATAAGACACGACAAGGCATGTGTTATACTGAGATAACACATACCTTTGGGGAAGTATGAAAGACAAGGCAAAGAGGAGTGCCTTCAATGACCCAAGATGAGAATTATCTTGTGGTAACACACACCTAGATGTGTCCCATTATGGCTGTGAAGGATGGGAATGCAGAAAGTGGAAATAAAAGAAATAGTAGAACTTAAATTCCTTTTATTGTTATTATTATTTTTAAGTTAGTCTGCAGCATGTCCTTCTATCATAAAAAGGAGAGTAGGATTCCAGCCAACAATCCTGTGGGACATCCATTATAATACAAAATAATACATGCAGAGATGATAAAGCCAGAAGGGACACTCACATTCACTCTTACTGTGGATAGTTCCATATCGCAATTTATTAAATGTCACAGAGTTATTCAGCATTGAATTCAGAGTATTTGATTACATTCCTTCCCAAAAGGCATCCATACTACTTCTGAAGACATCAAAACACAGGGAATCTATTACTTATTGGGTAATTTGTTCCAATAGTTTGTGACCCCTGCTATTAAAAAGTTGTGCCTTCTTAAAAATTCAATTGTCTGCCAGTTTGAATGTCTCCAATCATTCCTGCTTGCTCTGTCATATTGCATAAGATTAAACTACACATCCTACCTTGTCCTACCTGGAATCCAGTCAACTCCTGGCTTCCATTTCAGAAAATTAAGTGAATTGATTTATTTAAATCCTTCATTAAGAATGTATTTGAAACAGTGTGATTATTTTTAAGACTTCTGTGCCCATTGTTTTATGTCAGCAGCTTTATTTCTGTCCTGTTTTTACTGGGGTAGAGTTATTTTCTTCATAGCAGCTTATGGGGCTGCATTTTTAATTTTGCAAGAAATAGTGTTGGTAATGCAGGGCTGTTGACTGCAATAAGTCCAGTTCCACTAATACTGGGTTTTTGTTCTGCAGAGTGTTCCGGGTCTTCTTTCTAAAGAAGGCAAAGACATTTTGGACCTTCTTTTTCCAGGTATAACCATGTTATAGTGAATCTTCTATTCATTTGTCTGCCATTTTATGTGACAGATGGGTTCTCTTCCTTACTTACCAGCCTGTCAATCTCTGTGCCATCTGCAGATTTTAGCTGTAATGATTTCTTATTTACTTATTGATGAAAATATTGAATAATGCTGCTCCAATTACTAAGCCACATTAGAAACAGCTCGCTCCTAAATCCTGGGATCATACAACATTAAGTACTGCATTTTGAGACCTTACAGTTAGCCAGTTCTTAATCCACTTAGCATATGTTTTATTCATATTGTATGGTGATAGTTTTAAAACTAAATTCTTTTTCAGTACTAAATTCAACGTAACCAAATGTATTGTAAAAAAAGAATGGGATGAAAGGAGTCTCATCATTTATCAGACCTTTTTAGCCATGAAGAAATAAAAAATAAAACAACAAAGGCCAAACAAAAGCCAAACAAAAGAAAACAAAACAACCTGAGAGGTTCAATGTACATGTATTTGCTTAACAAGAGGCTCTTCTTTTTAAAACATCAAGCCTTTGAAGTCACTGGAGTTTCTCAGAGATTTAAAAAGTGTGCTGATCCAAGCAAAAGGTGAGAAAAGATTGCTGTGGTCTTTTCTTTAGTACATGAACTTAGCTGATACCACGTGCAAAATCTTTCTAAGTGTAATCTTAAAAACAACTGTTTTCCTGTGTGACCTGGGTGAATTGAATTCAGTATTTGTTGTAGCAAATTGTGCACAATACCCAGTAGAATGAAATCCTTAGATTAATAGATTTTATGGCTGGAAGGGAACATTATGATTATGTGCTCTGACCTCTTGCATAGTGCCTGTCATGGAATTTTAGCCAGTAATTCTCACCTCAGGCTCAATATCTTGTGATGCATAACAGTCTATTACCACAGCAAGTGTTGGGCTTCTTTGGTGCTGCCTACATGAGAGTCAACCCTTTTCAGTGTCAGTTTGGTAGTAATGTGAGGGTGGCTAAGGAAAGGGCTGTAAAAGAACATATATGTTAATGTTTCTTTGTTAAGGGAGGGTGATATAATCACATATGTACACATGCATGCATGTAGAATCATAGAAACATGGAACCACAGAACTGCCCAGGTGGGAAGGGCCCTCCAGAGATGATCTGGTTCCATCTTCTGTGGGAAAGGTATCGTAGATAAGGTTACCTGGCATCCTGTGCAATTGCAGCTTGAAAGCCTGCAGTGATGAGGACTCTAAATGTCAGTGTGGGGCTTGTTCTGAATGGTTGCTTTTACTGTAAAAGCTCATATAAAGGTGAAAATATTCCCACAGAAACTTGTTCCCATTGCTGCTTGTCTTCTCCATGTGACTCCTTATGATGAATGACTCCCTGTCCTCTTTCCAGTTATTCTTTTAGTTCAAGAACACAGTGACGAAATTGGCCCTGAGCCTTCTCTTTTCCAGGGAGACAAGACCTAACCCTTTCATTTTTTTCTGAGAGGGCAGCTTCTCCAGTCATTTTGACCATCTTTGTGGTTCTTCTTTGGACCCTCTCTGGTCTGTCCTTAGAACCCTTTTTGGGGTTCTAAGGACCAAAGCTAACCCAGGTGCAGCCTTAAATGGGCTGAGTGGAATGGGATGATACATCTCTGTCTCTTTTAGTAACGGACCTGGATATGCAACCAAGGATTTTATTTGCCTTTTTTTTTTTGCTGCAGTGGCACACTGCTGAAGCATATGTAGCTTGTTGTCCACCAGAACCCCCAGATCTTTTTTTAGCAAGATTGCTCCCCAGCCACAGAGAACATAGCTTGTACCGGTCTCCTTGCATATGTCAGCCCAGGACATTTATATTTTCGAAATATTGCAGTGTTATGGAGAGAAAGTGTTCTCTGCACTCTAGAAGACTGAAAAGCCTGAGGACCTGACATGGTTCAGGGTATGTCTACCTTGACAGGTCAGTTTGGATCAGAAGTGTATTTCTGAAGTGACCTTCTGGACCTTTCTCAACTATTACATCTTGCACAAAGTGAATTTGAAGTGTCTGGACAGGATCTTGTATGGCCAAAACCGATGTCAGTTATGAACTTTAATCAAATATCCAACGTTCTTCTGCTTCTTGGCTTTATGGGACCACTGCAGGGCTAGTATAAACTAAAAAAGCCCTAAAAGATCTATGTTGTGTATACTGAGCCCTCAGCAGCAGTTGATTCTGTATGTCTACTGAAGTTGCATCACCCTGCTTGACAGTGTGAAGCTGTTCTGCCAGATTAAGACCTGATGGCACTGACTAGCAGTTTCCTGGGTACTCAGAAACTTGTTTATAATATCTACTTTTTATATTAAAAAGAGAAAAATGAAATGGTAGGGGTCTTAGACACCCAGAAAAGAATGAGATTTTCAATCTCATGGTCTGTTAAAACCATGATTGCAATGCTCAGTGACTGGCCCTTGTGGAAAGAATTTCCAGACTCTATGTTTCTTAGGATTTTGGGGCAGGCATCCAAGCTGACATCCATGTAGGTAGTCCCAAGAGTTCATTTCCAAATCATATGGGCATATATTCTGAATAAACTATGTACACTAGGGGCTGGATGAAAATTTTCATGTTGTGAGAAATGTGCTTTGTGAGCCAGACAAGGCTTTGAGCATCCAGTGGGACCAACGCACCTTGTGTAACATACAGATCACTGCCAGCAATTTTTCTGAGTGCCCTTTCCTCAAGGGCAATAAACTTGTTATTTCTTCACAGAGTTAAAAATAGGCCTCTATATGCCTTTTTTAGTTCTTCACTTGATTCTTGGGGTGCCGGTCAAGATGGCAGCCTTTGCAATATGAACAGAGTTAAAACACAGTAGGGATGTAATGAGGTGGATTCTTTAGCGTGTAATAGCAGCCGATTTTTATACCAGTCCTGCCAAGGGCTCTCACCATGACTGACGTGCTCAATGTTAACTTGTATTCCCAGGTACATAATACTTAAATTCTTTGAACATGCTACTGGAAATGGGCTAAGGAGTTGTCATTCTACTGACTAATAATGCCATATCCATTATTATCTTCAAATGCCCGCTTTTAGAACTTTGCTGATCCCTTTGAATATTCTGGGTAGCTGAGTTTTCAAAACATATTCATTCCCAGTAGAGCTCTATGCTCTGTTGATTGGCTGCCTCCTTTCCTGATCACGCTGTGAACTTTAGTGGATGAAATTTTATACATAATCACGCTGCATTCTTTGCTGATTGAGCCATCTATTATCACTGTTTATATAGCTATTACATTCTGCATTTGCCAGTCCAGTTTCAAGCTTGTTTTTCCCCCAATATATTATGCAAAATAAACTGAACAGGAATTACAGTATTTCCAACCTGCTGTGTCTTCAGAATCTAAGATAGCAAAATGCTTAGGTTTTCTTTCAGATAGTAGTATAAATGCTTCCCCAAAGATTGAAGCTGCTGGTTATGGAAAGCTTGTGCCACTTACTATATGCAAAATAGGAAGATTTACAAAGAAACTGATTGCATCTTTATTTGCTTTATCAAAGAATCTAAAACCATAGCTGAAGCTATAGAAAATGCACTTTAGTGATCTTAAAACAAATGATATCCCAACAGATTGGTCGACAGCTTAGCACATAAGCCCTGGCTGCTGAAGCAAAAAGCATCTGGAATTTCTGCTGCTAGAATATGCACCTTAATAAGGAAAAGATTCGAAAGTTCAATTCCTGAATTTTAGAGCTTGGTCAGCGGAGTTTTGCAGCTGAACAAGTGTTGTCTGTGCAGCTGGTTTTGACAAAAATAAATAAATAAGGGGAATGAATAAACCAGTGCTCAAAACTATGAATCTTCCCTAATAATAAAATATGCAAAAATGATAGTAAACTCTCTCCATTTATTAAATTAAATTATGCATCTCAATCAGCAAAGTGTGCAACAACTGCACTCAAGAAGGGCGCCACTAAATCAGGGGAAGATACAGCCCAATCACGAAAATTTAACAACTCCATTATTAAATTAGGCAACACTATCAGAACCAAGGTAAATAAAAAGGAGATAAACTGTGCAGGCTGATCTTTGCTGGCCAGAGAACTGAGAGGGAAACTGAAAGACACCATTTGATAATAACCAGGGCAGTCTCCCTGGAAGGAACAGACCTTTAGGAGATGTAAATGATAATTGCTTTAATGAAGTCACAGGAGCTGAATCTATTCTTTTGAAGTAAATACCTGGTACAATAATTGTCTTGTAACTCTTTCTTTATAACATGCTAGTTCCTTTGTACTCTGTTGAACAGCACCCCAAAAAGACCCTGCTTCAATAGGTAAGCAAGGAATTGCAGTTTAGCTTTTATTTGTGTAGTAGCCTTCTTTTTGCACCTTTCACCAAATAATTTTCTGCTCAGGGGGAAAAAGGAAAAAAAAGTGGAATAACCTTTATATCTACAACTTTGGATCTACAAAATTAGATGCAAAAATCTTCCTCCAATGATGAAGAAAAAGGTTGTCCTTCATGCTCAAATGTTTCTGCCAGGCTTCCAACAGATAATCCTCTAGGGCAGCTTGGAGTAGGTGCTAAAATTGGCTACAGGGGACTAAAATGTATAAGGGGAAAGATCTGAATACAAAGAAAAAGGCAGTGACTCTGAAGTGGTGACACCTGGAAATGAACAAAAAGTTTGATATTGGTTGGAATGTGAGAAGAGACATTCCAGGCAGGACTTGCTGATAATTTTTAGCCTCTAATCGGACCTGTTGTAGGATAGTATACCTGGGTGATTCAAGGGTCATTGGACATTGTAAAGAAGAGAAAATCTTACAAAGAAATAACATGGTATCAGGCCTTGTGTAGCAAAAAAAAGGCCTACAGCCTGTATTGTCAATAAATATATCAGCATTTACTGTTAATTTCTAAGTTAAATCTGACTTATTAATGATTGCTGTGAAGGGAATATTACTGCAACAAAAGAAGGAGCCACTGCCCTGGACAGTCTGCAGTCCATCAAATAGGTCAGATGAAAGAAAGAGGCGATATAAAGTGATCAAATGGCTGAAGTGAGGAATAAGGGGAAGTAAGTATTAAAGCTGCTGAATCACACTGTCCTGACCTGGTCACAAACTTCTGTAGCTCTGTAGTCAGGAATTCCTAGACTGCCTTCCCCTAACCAGTGTCAATTGTGAGCTGTCAGTCCTTGCTGATCGGCATCCTGTCCATTCGTGAGGACTGGGAGCCTGGGTGTTTACCCAGGGCCTTTGGTGGGTGCATATTAGTTTTCCTAGCCTGTGTCAACATACCATTGCTATTATCTTTACCTGTATCAAGCAGGCTAAAGGCAATCTGCTCTGAAATCGTGTCTCCATGTTGCTGGGTAGACATATGCTTAGTCAAATCCTTAAGGAAAGCTGTCACTAATGCAGTGTATGGAGGAGCTGAAGTTACTGAGCATTACAGGTGTTTGTTTAACCTTGGCATACATGGAAAAACTATAATGATTTGTTTTGTACCTGAAGGCCCAGGGAGGATTATGCTGCCTGTCTACTGTCTGTATGTCAGGTGTGTGAGCAAGCCAACTTAAAAGACACAGCCAATTTCTGTGCTTCATCAGGATCAAACATTTCCATTAAAATACTAACTTTTAAACACTAATATTAGTCTGAAATAATTATTGAAGATTTCTCCCTGTGGCCATTATATCCTTAAGCGAGACGAGGTAATTTCTGCTGTTAGTGTTCTGAGCATTATTTTTCCAGCTTTCTTCTTTAGCAATTCTTTTCAATAAATTCAGTGCACTTGAAAATCAGACACTAATTTTAAAAGCCCAAGAAGGAAGGGGCTAGAGAACACTGAAACAGAGACATACATAAAAATGTGCTCTCACACACACACAGAGGCAATAAATGCCCATACACACACAAGCCTGCAGAATGTCTCCTGAGGCTTTGTATTCTTGATGGTTCCATCACATGTCATATTTTACAGGTCATGGGGCCATGAGGGAAATGCATGCACAGTCTAAATTCAGTTGCCACAAACTGGCAGATGTCTGAAGGAACCATAGCTCCAGAAGGTGACAGAGTTTATGATTCAGAGAAGTGTTTCAGGGCTCTGAAAAGTAAAACACCCTTTCAACACCTTCGTGCTTCTCATGGTAGATTACCATTCTGTTCCCAGTAGGATTCATAGGAGGTGAAATATCCAGCACCTCTGGGGCAGGGCTGGGTGCCCACAAGTTATTGATTCACCAAGCACACGGGTATGTGCTTCAGAGCCTCCTACTTCAATAAGAACTCAGCTCTTATTGAAGCCAATGGCTCTGAAGCACATGCCTGCATGCTCTGCAGGGACAAAATCTGACACTGATTCGGATACAAGCACGCAGACATCTTAAATTAACTTAAAAATCCCACAAAATACAGATGCACGCATTTTGCCACTTTATCATGCCCTGAAAACCAAGGCATTAGGAAACAGAAGAGCTCCTCTATAATGTTGGATAATGGATGAAAAGGTAAAATATAGACATGATATGACACAGTTTTACCTGAAATTATTCCTTAAGGATCATTTGGACTTTACTTAATGGTGCAACTGCTTGTTATAATAAGATTTGGAAATTTGTTTATCCATTCACTTACTTATTGGAGGGTATCATTATTCAATTTCCGAAGTGTCACACTAGGGACATGCAGGATTGGGAAGAACTTTCCCATTTTCTAGATGAGATAGGAGGGAAATTTATGCTTACAATTGGGGAGGGATACTTAAAAAAGTGTAAAATGTTTCATTAAACAGAAACTTACCCCAGCTGTTCATTTCATTTTTATACCTCACAGAAAGGAAGCTACTGCCGATGGCTGTTCAAGGCATCTGGTGTCTTGTTTGAGGTAGTTAGCTGTGAATGGACAATCATACATGTCCGTGTTTTAGGGAGACTTTGTAAACCTTCCTCTGGCTGGCTCTCAGCACTGCAAGCATCTGCAGACTTCTATAACCCTCAGTTCACTGCAGTGACTTAGTTCTTTGTTACCATAATGAACCATCAGAATATCATTAGTGCCAGGAGAAAGAGTGCAATTCACTTCTCAAAATACAGGGGTTTATATGTGAGGTGGCCAGTTCAGGACTCCCTTACACTCAGTGGGTAGAAATACATTTAGATCATGTAAATACATAAACCGGTGTAGTAGACGCATGCTTCTAATTTTAAATCAATGCAAAAAGTCCTCCATGACAGACACTTTAGAAGGAAAGGGTCACAGTTAACATTTCAATGAAAGCTATTTGGGAGGAATACAAACTTATTATCTTTCCTTTCAGCCTCTTCTTTCCCCTGCTCTTACCCTATATACACTCTAAATCCTTCTTATTATAAGGGAAAAGTTCTTGTATTAAGAGAAGATGTGATGAGCATTTTGAATGTTAACTGTCTTGTTTATTACCTGATGGATCAGTTTATGTACTGATATAACAGATACAAGCTCTGCCATTGATTCAGGACTGAGCATTTTTTGTTAGAAAATTATTTAGGTCGTGATAAACTTTTTCAAATTTTCAAAAAAATAAAAAAATCACACTAATTTTTGAGTACTTAAGTTTGCAACTTGGTAATATTCTCTTAGCATAACAGATGTGTAATTTTAGTGTCTTCTGCATTCATGTATTGTACATTTAGAAGGCCTGTTTTAAAACAGACACTGCTCTGAAGAGTAATTTATTATCACAGTACTTCAGAAGCTGTTCCTCAGAAATACAGAGTAATTTTTAAAAGGAATAATTTTTTTATATAAAGTCTTATTTGACCATGTCTCTTCCAGTATGAAAAAATGTAATTACTTTATTTTTTTCATTTGACTTAACTTCAAAATGTCTTTTGAAAATATTACTTTTACAAAGTATGTATGGAATTTCTTTAAAATATCTTGTTAAGATGTTTCTTTAATGAGAATCTGCATGCAAAATTTATACTGCATGTTACCATCATTATGTATCTAATTGACCAAGTGCAAGGAAATGGAAAATGGAAATTTTTTTGATGACAAAATGCATTTATGTTTCCAGGTGTAAAGAATTTAACTGTAATAATCTACAGCTGTGTAATTGTATTGCTGAGTCAAACAAACAGTCTTGCAGCAAGTCATTGATGATTAAACTTGCCATTTAATTCTAAATCTGTGCACTGACTCTTCCATTTACCCTATTATTAAATGTTTTTAGGACAGTCCCTAGATAAGAAGTCCTTTCCACATAAGTACTTTACTCTGACATGTAAAGAATAATATGCATCATAAGATGTTAAGGACAGGATTTATTTCACTTACTGTTACTGTCTAAAAATTACATACTTGGTCTAAGGGAGATAACTGGACCCTTTTTGTACTCAGTGGAGAGAAATGGGCACCTCAGAGACTGATTTGTCCTGTCTGTGTCAGACATCTGGCTTAAGTTGGGACAAATCGCTACTTGGAGTTGTCTGTTTTTCTCTGCTGACTGCAGAGAGACCCTAGGTGATTATTTTAGGCCATTCACCTTTCAGACAGTGAAGGTTAGTTGAGATGAATCCTATCTCTAATTGTGGAAACCCAGATGGCAGGGAAGGAAAAAAAAAAAGAGAAGGAGATGAAGCAAGAGAAATAAACCAACAACGTCTAAAATATGTTTCTTGCATTTATTTGTGAAAGAGCAGGCACGTGCTGTACTTAAAACCAGAACATGTTGTGTGCTTATTATGGAAAAGCCACAGCACAGAAATCAGTGTTCTTCATGTGTGTGGATGTGTGTAAAGGGATTAAGCAGTTTAACACATGCTTATGCTTCCAAAATATCTTTTGGATTGGACCCAAATTAAATTTATCCAAGCCCAAACACCTGTTTAAGGCTGTGATGACACTGCCATATGGTGGGTCAGTTGCTGCACACATGCAGACATGATCAGGTTTATTTGGTCAGTTCAAGCAATAGTACCCCAAGCACCACCCCGGCCCCAGAGCATGGTTTTGGTACACGAGATCCATAAGATTCACATCTATGCATCCTTGAGGGAGCCAGCCTAACCTATCTTGGGCTACCTGCCTGTGGTACTAACATCTTGTTTTGTGGAGTTCCCTGAGGTCTGCCTTATGCTGCCACAAATTTTTGGCAGCACAGGGTGAAGAAAACCTCACTTTCCACACATTCTACCTCACCTCTACCTCCATCTCCATGCTTTACCAATATCAGTGTGGTACTCAGTGTAATGTCACCTGCATGTTCATAAAACCTGAAAAGTAGCAATAAATACATCCACAGTCTCCAAGCACTGGGGTTTCCTTTGTGCTATTTTTGGTCTTTTACCAAGCATAAAGGAGACAGAATGTGATGTCACATGCCCACCCTGGATGGCTATGTCAGGTACTGTAGAGTGATTAAAAAATACAAAAAAGAGGAAGATCAAAGCAATTGGCCTCTATAGAAAAAGAGTGGTTTCAGCAATGTTTTTAAGAAAAATAGTATAATTAGAAATCTTGTTCCTCTTGGACCATAATTAAATGCAAGCACAATTATAAAACTACTTAAAAATAGGGGAAATTATTTAAAATCAGTTAATTCAGGATTTGGAAGTAATTTGCATTTCACAGAATCAAAAAAGCCCCAAAGACAACCTTAAGCCAGGGTATATTTCTATTGGTATTTTTATTAAGCTCTAAAAAAAGCTGGTTTTCAAAGACAAATTAAGCTGTAGTGAAATACATTTACAACACTATGATTACATTTTTTTCTGAAAAACATGAATATCAGAGCAATCTCATAAAACCTCTTATGTTTCTCTTTTTTCTGTTTGCCATTTTAAGGAACAAAAACATTTTAAAGTATGTTTTAGACAGGTATTTTGCCTGTAAAATATCTGGCTTTATGAACTGCTGTGGGTGGATCCAAATGAGTGTGCAAAAACCCTTGAGACTGTTGTTGTAGGTTCATTTGAAGTCACATTGAGTGCTGTGCGGGACTGTGATACCACAACAATGTACACTGAAAACATTTTGTTTGTACTTTCTGCGTCAGTTTTAAAAGTAAAACATGAGTTCCTTTAAAGTCAAAAGAAGATTTGCCACTGACTGTTTCAGCCTTCAGTCTTTCAAGTGGGCACTTACTTGTCTGGATTCTCAATTTAGAGAATTTCTTTCACCAGAAGGTGAAAATCCTTGTGGCTTTTTTCTGCCTTGCCAATGACCAGACAGTTCGGACATCATTCATGGCGGAAAACCATCAGCTTTCCATCTGTACTGGTCACCAATGATCCCTTGCAGCCAATGGAAAGAAATAGAAACTATTTGGTTGCAGTTCATCTCATACCCTAAAATTGCTTATTTCTCTACTTGACTGTGAAAAACTCCAAGAAAATTGGATTAATGTTTATCAGATTTAGATACCTGTAATTGCACTCAGTGAGTCCCTCCTCTTCCGTTGTCTCACCCACCGCATTCCAAGATGAGAAGACTCTTTTCCCAGCCCCGCTGGCTCTGTGCCGGTCATCAGAATTGACTGAAACTTGCTCAGATTTTGTTGTTTGTGCCTATACAGCATCAATAAATGGGCACAGGGGTGCCATGTGGTATAAGAAAGTTGTGGCTGTAATGAGTTGGTTTGGACTCAGTTTGACTCCATAGCCCTGTACCAGAAGGTTGAGAAATCAAAATAAACATCCACTGTGGAGAGTTATGAGAAAATCATAAATCAGCTCCTTGGTGAGGTAATACCTTTAACAATAATGTCTACTAGGGTGAATGAAAGAAATCTGTGTAAGCAAAACAGATGGACCTGATGGCCATAGCACAGACACTTCACGAGTGTTTGCTTTGGGTTAGTTACAGTCTGAGCCCACAGACTGCAGGAGAAATGCCTCTGAAGATCTCCTGGAATATATACTCTGGTCCAAATTAACCTAAAAGGAATAATTTCCAATCTCCAAGACTGCCACAGAAGGCAAACCAATGCATGGCAAATAAAGACAACTAAGAAATTTGCTTTAGAAGCACATTTCTGGCCCAAAGTAAAAGAATGATTCTAATAAGTGTGATGAGGGCTTATTACTATACAAGCTGTGTGTATTTACCTGCACTCAAGACAACATGTAAGTTAATAATGTAAAGGCAATAACTTTATTGGTGAAATATTTTCTCATTAGTTTCTCTCACCATAGGAATGAGTTTATTTATGTAATCTCAACTGTTTGCCCATTGGAGTTATTATATTTTCAGGAAGCAAATCCTTTTTGTTAAGAAATCTGATTACATGTTTGAGTTATTGACCTTTTTTTTTTTTGGAACACTTTTTTTTTTTTAAGATGCTCATTAAGATCTTTTGTCTAGAAAACAAGTGTGTTTTCCTATGCCATAGAGCAACCAAATTCTAATTGCTGGCTTCATTATACAGAAAAGTAGAAGTGTAACAATCAAGAGCCTTATTACACATACATAATTGAGTTTCATTGCAACTTATGAAAACATAAACTGTCTTAAACACACTTGCAGAAAATGTTGCATCATCAAATCAACACTTTTATTATACAAAAGTAATTGTGTTTAAAGACACCAAACATATGTTACATATACAAGAGAAAACCACAACAAACAGAACTCTAATATGACTCAGAAATTTTAGCAATTCTCAGATCTTCAAGGGCTGGTTTAGTTTTGCCTTTTAAATGAATATCCCCCAAAATGATGGTAGCTGGAACTCTCAGCAATGAAACAGAATTCAGTTGCTTTTGGACAAAGATATTTGAACATAGTCTCATTTGATACATCATACAGGATTCATTCAGGGGTTTGCAAGGTAGACATCTGCAGCTGCATTTATTGTATAACTTTATTATCTTAGTACCTGAAGATAAGTTTATACTAAATATGTTTAGTTTCATGCCTATTTCTTTCCTTGCAGTCAAAGGTACCTATATGCATTGTATGTCTCAAGCTAGATGAGATCAATCCACCTTTTATCACTCTTCAGCATGGATTATTAATATGGTTTGAACTGAGACATTCAATCCAAATCAAAGGTGAACTTTTGTTGCTGGACTTTCTTGAAAAGAACAGGCATTTAGTGTACTTTGAGGCATTATCAGCTCATCTTCTAGTATTAAATTTGTGCTTTGATATCCTGGTTTCTGCCAGGACAGGGTTACCTTGTTGCGATAGCCAGGAGTGGACATGGCCAGGGCAGCAATGTTATTTGATACCACCACATGTCATCACCAGGAGAGGGAGAATGGGAATGGTACTCTCACTTCCAAGGAGAGTGGCGTTCCTTCAAGTCAGGAGGAATTGTGACAGGGAAGAGCCAATTGGCATTTGCTAATTGTAGTAAATCACTTCTTTGTCTTACAGCTTTTGTTTCTAATATTGTTTCTGTTACTGTTGGTTTTCTTATCTCGTTTCTGTTTTCTGTAAATTCTTCTTGCCTCTGCCACTGATCTTTGCCTTTTCTGCTTCCAGTTGGAGGCAGAGAGGGAGTGAGTGGCAGCGTGGTTTCAGTGGGAGTTTTAAATTGGAGAACACCATTCCTAAACCATGACAGCCTACACTGATACCCCTTTTGTGCCTAAGTGGGGCCCAAAAGCTTGAGATCTGATCTGCCCAGAGCAGAAGCAAATTTGATCTAAGCATTTGTTGTGTTAGGTACAGAACCACTGATCACAGTGTTGCTTGCTCTGTTCATATGGGTGAGGTACCTAACCCTGGATATACTCCCATATATGCAATATGTACTCCTGAGACTTCTTGAGAGCAGGAGGAGGGATCAGGATTAACTGGTTTCTGTGCTGTGGAATATCAGCTTATGATATGATAAGACCAAATGCAATGAGGGTTATCTGGGATGTGTATTCTGTGACGTTCTCCTGCCCTTACCTCTGGGAGTCCATTAACAATCAGACCCAACCTGTGGGTAAAACAGGGAAGGATAATTTTCCCCAGCTTTTCGCCCGCTTTTTCCTCCTTCAGGCCTGTTAACAGAGCTTTTGAGGACTTGGAATTTCTCCTGGATATTAAGGAAATCATGTTTTATTGCTGGGTCTGCCAAGTCTTCACAGTACAGTCTACATCTCACTCAGAGTTACAAAAAAGATTTTTAGGAGGGTCTTTCAGAGACCTGATCACTTTGTCAGCTAAGATGATAACCTTCAAGCACACCTTCTCCACTTCAAGTCTCAGTGTAGAACACAGTGTCAGGTCATCTTTCACAAAATCCCATGGCAGGCCTTGTTAACACAAACATAGAACTTGAGTCCAAGCTTGCTCTTTGAGTTCCCTTCTGGAATTCATGACTGAAACAGGAAGGAAATCGTTTCTGAGGTAATTTTTCTTCTTTCTAGGATGTTTCTTCATGACAGCAATGTGATTTACATGGGATGAGCCTTCAAGTGTGAGACAGACCCAGATAATTTAAAAAGGAGTTGTGCAAAACTCCAGGCAAATGTACATCATGCTTTAGACCAGTGTATGATTGGGGGAGTCAGATACCCAAGTTTCAGTGAGTTACAGTATTTTCTCCACCTTAAGCATATACTGGAATATATGTATTTAATATGTTATTGTTGAATCACAAGTCGTTAAGGTTGGAAAACTCTAACATAATTTAGTCGAACATAAGTCTTCTTTTTCACTGTCCCGCATCTTAAATTTTCAATTAACCTAATTTTATTCTGAAATTTTCAATTACCTGTTAAAGAAACACCTATAAATCTGTATTTAGTACTTAGATTTCACCAGTTGCTCCTATTATTACCAGTGATACTTACTATTAATGTAAGCACTATTATAAATTACTAGCATTGGTTGAGATGTCACTGTGTTTTGAATAAAAACACATAGGAAGATTCAACTTTTTAAAAGGAGAGATTAGATACTGAGGAGGACATCATCTATAGGATGAATGAACTTAGACAACAGTTCATAATACATATATAGCCATAGCATTGAACAAATTTCCTGGTTCCTGTTTCAGAGCCTTATCCAAGAGACCGCAATTCTAATTCAATCTCATCTCAGTTAATCTAATCATTGTGTAGTAAATTCCAAACTAAACTTTTTCCTGATCTTTGGCCATGAGTAATTAGCTCAGTGTAAGCATTTAACATTTTCTCCTTACCATTAATAAATACCAATGCAGCTATTCACTCCAGTCAGCAGCACCTTGACTGTCTTCCCCTACAAATAAATGGTGAGAGCAGGAAATAACATAAAGCTTTTTTTTTTCCTTGGGACTCGCAGTTTCTCCTTTGCCTTATCCATCAACACTTTTGCTGGTATTTGTAGTGTGCCTTATTGTGACATCTATGCTTGGTTCCACATGTTTAATACATCAGTTCCTCTAACATTCAAGCAGACTTTATAGAGATCCATTCGGAGACTGATATATGTGCACTATTAATTGTATATATTATATATAGTATATGAAGCGAGAGAGAGAAAGAGAGAATCTGATTACTCTAGGGCATCGGCTGCTTTCAACCAATAATAATTTAACATCTCTATTAACTACCTTTTGATGTTCTCTGTAGAGGGTACATACTGTTTTATATACAGGATGCATAATAAATTCCTATGAGATTATGCTGCAATTGAGTAGAAAGTCTATAATGCATAAGTGATGGAGCTGAAAAGCAGCTAGGAAGGATTTTCCTTTCAAAATAAGGTCACATATTTACATCTCATAGAGCAATATGATTGGTGCTGAAGAGCAAGAGGCACCAAATTGCACTTTCTGGTGTGTTGAGCCTTTCTGTGCGTGCACTGCTGCTGGAAAATGAGGTGATACATGACAAGAGGAAGACAAAGAAGAAAAAACTCACAGTCTTTCGAACCTCCAGCAAGGATTTGGTGTCACTTTCTTCAGAATGTAGAAAACCAAGGATAAAATTAATTTCTCCTATCATTAGCTAAATGAGGCATCTCTTCTCAAGTAGGCTAGCACTTTCAGTTAGCTCTTTTAGGTGGCTTTGTTGAACCCTTAGAAGTGTTTGCCTGTGCTGCAGGTGATGCCAGAGTGAGCCAAGGGGTGCCTACCTCTTGCAAGCCATAGTTTGGCAGTCAGTTATCCAGATCACTGCCTGAAAGAAAGATATTCAAATCCTAGCTCTAACTCTGATCCTATGAGACTTCTGAATATCTATTTTAATTTATTGTGGCAAAGGCACAAGTGTCTGCCCAAGAAAACAGGGAGCTATGTTCTCTACACTCGTGCAGCATCATCTTGAATATTGTGTGCAGTTTTGGCTGAGACCTTAAACTATCAGGAAGCTTTCAAAGGAGTGAAAGAAGATGGCAAAGAGCCTTGAGGAGCTCTGAGGGCACTTGGTCTTTTCAGCCTGGAGAAGAGGAGACTGAGGGGAGACGTCATTGCTGTTACAGCTTTCTTGTGAGAGGCAGAGGACAGGCAGGCACTAATATCCACTGTGGTGACCAGTGACAGGAACCCAAAGGAATGGCATGAAACTGTGTCAGGCGAGGTTTAATTTGGATTTCAGGAAAAGGTTCTTCACCCAGAGGGTGGCTGGGCACTAGAACAGGCTCTCCAGAGCAATGGTCACAGCACCAAGCCTGACAGGGTTCAAGGAGTGCTTGGATAAGGCTCACAGGCACAGAGTGTGACTCTTGGGGTGTTCTGTACAGGGCCAGGAGTAGGGCTCGATGACCCTTGTGGGTCCTTTCCAGCTCAGCTTATTCTGTGATTCTATGATGTGACAGAGCAGGGACTTGAGATGGGTTTTATCAGCTCCAGAAAGGTGATGCACTGAATCATGTATGTGAAGAGCTGTCACTCACTCTTGCAGATCCAATCCTGGGCCAGCCTGAAGTTTTGTTAAAGTCAAGTTTTCATAGTAAGTTGTAATTTGGAAAAATCTGTGTTTTCTACTTCAGAGGAACAGACTAAAAGAAATTTCAAGTATTTCAGCTAGTCAATTTTGCACTGGAGGTCTTTGCTTGCCTTCTATCAGTTTGAAAACAATCTTGTTTAGCCGTTTGCATTGCTTAAATTTGGAAATGTGGTCACAAAGTGTTTGTTTTCCCAGAGTAGCTTCATATTAAAAAACAAATATTCTGATATTCTTAGCTAAAAATATAAATAAAGAAGTTATTTAACTTTATTCATAGAACATTAAAGTTGTCGGTTAAAAGTAAGGCTCAGAAAATTGTCAACTTTAAAACATTGTTTTCTGAAAATATGCTTGCCATGAATAGAGTCATCCATGAGAAAAGATGACTCCCAAACACAGAAGCATCAGCCTGAAAGCCCAGACTGGGAAAAATACATAATGGCTAAAGCATTATATGTTTATTTCTAAGCAAAGAACCCAAACAAAGAAACAAAAGCCAAAAAAACCCAAAAATCTGAAGCTGGGGCAGATGGTTTAAAGAGTTATCTTTTCAGGATGTAAGTTAATGCATTAGAATGCATCTCAGAAAATAATTGCAGTTACACTCAGTCAATTTTTGGAGCACCAGTTTTTTAAAAATTATGTTTTTCTTATCTAGGATAAGATTGTCTTTTCCTGTATTCATAGCTGCCACTGATTAAATAATAAATAAATTCTGGCTTGATCACACCTAGAGCTATTCTCACATCCTGTATGCCATTGCATTTGTACCTATTGTCTGTGTGTTTAAAAAGAAACCACATATGAGTCTGTGCCTGTTTGTGATCACAGTTAGGCATACAAATACAGTATGGATACAAATCATGCATGTTTGGGGGAGGGAAAGAGGAATAGCAATATTTTAAAGACCACACTTTGTATTCTACTCTTTTCTGATTCTCTTATGAGGTGTATATAAGTCCTGCAGATTTTTGACTTAGGTAATCTATCATTTTTTTTCCTTGTCTTTACTCTAAAACTTCCAACTTTGAGTCAGTTTTATTCCTGCCTCTCATGCTTCAGCTTCTCTGTCTTTTAAAGGAATGAATATCAGAGTCATTTGCAAATGAAGTTTGATAAAGGCTAGAAGACTTAAGTGCATGTGTTGCTAAAATACAGCTTTGGGGTTCTCCTAGCTGTCACACATTCCTTTATATGAGTTGCTGGATAGTAATTATGAACCCATGCCTCACATCATGAGTGTGATTATTATGATTATTTGGAGAAAAAGAAGAACATGAACAATTCCCTGAAGTGGCTGCCTGTGCAGGTGTGGTCCTGCTTTTTCTCTGCCTGTTTTTTTCCTTCTCTTCTTCTTCTGGTTCAGTTCCTTCATCTTCTACACCTCAAAACATCTTTCTGAGGAAGAGAATAGGCCTTTTTTAAATGGCTGTATCTTTCTGCATTCAATGACTTTTTTTTTCCTTTCTTTTGAGTACTTGCAACTAAATGTATCTCACTTCAGCCTCTCTTACACCTGTAAAATTGTGTCATTCTTCTGCTAATATGAATGCTGCCTGCCCTTTACCACTTTCTGCTGTAATGTCACAACTCTTCTATCCCTGGTATCCTTTCAGGTCTTAGGTTACACCACCACTACTCTTCCTCTCTGCCTTCAGGACTATTTTTGTAGTATCTTCTTCAATTCATGGTCTCTCTTCTACTGCTGCTGTTTTCTTTTCTATTTCAGAATGAGAAGTGAATCTCACCTGAGCAAGAAGGGTTTCTCCTGTACTCCTGGGGATACTGCTTAGTAAATTACATTTTCCCTGCTAAGGTTTGTCACTGTGGTTTCTTGCGGTGTTTCTTTTATGACCCCTCTACCTATTGCACAATATTCAGGATAAGGAAAGCTCATAGCTTTCATGCTGCCTCTGTGTTATGTTTAGATGATTGCAGTGGCTGACCATTCCTCCATTTGGAGAGATCCAAAGGACCATTGCTTTGAAAGTGATCAGAGCAGCCAGGTGACAATTTCGTTCTTTGGAATTGGGTGGACTGAGAACCTGTTGTGTTGAGCTGGAATGTTGCACTGATTTATCCAGTAGAGAGGTCCCATTTTCTCTAGCAAAATATCCTTCAAAGCTACAAATTAATATGAGGAATGAGGAAATGTTTACCAAAAGGATTCTGTAAAGTGACTGGGAATTGCCTTTGAGGCCTGAGGATATCCCCTCTAATCATGTGTGAAATTCAGAGAGTGGGCTCATGGCTTATGTTTTGCTTTAGATGACAGCTTTCATGTTAAGCTAGCTCAGTTCTTCTCAATCTGTGATCCATGAAGTATTAGAAATCAAGACATAATCCAGGGAATGATTGCAGGAAATCTTCATAACTTCTCATTTGCTTTGCCTATTTAGAAGGTCAAATCTCCAAACCAGATATCTTCATTCCTTATCTGCGTGAAGGATATGGAACTTTCTGCTAAGGCAAGTCAGATTCATCTACCTTGCTAAATTTATGTCTGAGAGATCCCTGACAGAGCTGGGACCGAAGTGGTCAGTCTATAAAGCACACTGTGATTAGCTTGGCTGACACCCTGGATGGATATGTGTAGACAGTTTCCATTTTGGCATTTACTTTCTCCGAGCTAATCTCTCCAGAACATCTGAAACACTGCTCAAATACCAAGAGTGAAGTAATAGATGGTGATTGATAGTTTTCACTTTGCTTGCATGGTACATCCAGCTCCCCTCATTCACTGCCCATTTAGCTAAGTTGCCTTTCACATTTTAACAATTCAGCAGAGACTGAGGTTGAGCTCACACCATTACCAAGCTTGCTACAAAAAATATCTTTGTTCTGAATTGTCAGAGGTTCTTTTCTATCTCCTATTGCTTCCTCACAATATCAGAGATGACTTCAAATCTGTCAGCGTTGTTTTATTTTGAAAGTAAACATAGGATGCCTATGAAATTAAAGAAAACCCATGTAAAAAGGTATGAGAAAAGCTATGGAAAATTTGTACAGAGGCCATGAGGGGAACTGTTTAGACACTTGGACTGCCTCTGTATAGATATTCATGATCTCTTGGAAATAGAAAGGGGAAAGGGAAATGCTTTAGTCAGATTAGGGTATTCAAGACATTACCAATATCTCAGGCTAGCAGAGTAAGAGGCAGAACTGTACACATTTATGTGTAGTGAAGAAGCCTGAGGAAAAAGAAAAAAAAGGCAGAAAAGCCCACAACACTGATCATGGACAAATTTGTAATTATTCTCATGTTATTAGTGATTATTGCCATGTAGTCTTTTGGAATGGCTGCATCCCTTAGCAGAGAATAGAGTATTAGCACTGTTAAGCCCTTCCGACAAGTGTTTTTGCAGAAATATCTGAATAAACAAATAGTGTGTTAGCTGGAACTGCTTTTTCAGCCTTACTATGCATCTCAAATACACGTCTTGACAGGCCTAAGCAAATGCACAAAAATCACCTTTTTTCTTTTTTTTTTCCTTGAGGCTGGCATTACAGCTCTATGTATCTATGGCAGTCCAGAGGCTAACAGATCACATAAAGAAAAGTCCTCATTCTTTCCTAAAGCCTGCTTTTTCAACCACATCCATGCCCAGCATGTCAGACAGGGCATCTTTTAGCGCAGTAATGAGAAAATGATGGAAATCTTTCCTCTAATGTTGTCATTGGTATGAGTTGAATATAAGTCAATCTGTAAAGTGAACCATTTAGAAAAGCAGTAAGCAAAACAAGAAATGCAACAGATACAGTGTCTTCTGCAGAAAGCCTAGTTTAAATCAAAACAGTGCAGCCACAGTTTCAGTAACCTTTCCCTTAAACACTTGGCTATATACACAGGGGTCACATAATGGTTTCCTGGATATGAGTCTGGACCATAGGATCAAAGAATTCCAGAACATTTTGGGTTGGAAGGGACCTTGAAATTCATCTAGTTCCAAACCCCCTTCCATAGACAGGGGCAACTTGCACCTGACTAGGTTGCTGAGAGCCCCATCCAGCCTGGCCTTGAACCCTTACAGGGATGAAGCATCCACAGTTTCTCTGGGCAGCCTGTGCCAGTGCCTCANGAACCATACAGAAAGTCTCTGAAGCCCTGGGGCAAAAGGGTTAACTACAGATGACAAAGTGCAACCGCCACTGCTATAACTAACCCTTCATGCCATTTTTTCTAATAGGCTTTTGCACTTTCAAATTGCTCCAGTCTCAACCTGAAAGAAACAGCTACTGATCCTGGGGCAAGAGCAAGTCAAAAATAAATGACAACTTGATTTAGCTGGGATGACCTGTCACAAACACTGGTGATTTGTTGCTTTTTGCAGTTGTTTAGTATACTGCAGCCCAGCCAGGTACAGTCATTTGTATGGGNAACACTTGGCTATATACACAGGGGTCACATAATGGTTTCCTGGATATGAGTCTGGACCATAGGATCAAAGAATTCCAGAACATTTTGGGTTGGAAGGGACCTTGAAATTCATCTAGTTCCAAACCCCCTTCCACAGGCAGGGGCAACTTGCACCTGACTAGGTTGCTGAGAGCCCCATCCAGCCTGGCCTTGAACCCTTACAGGGATGAAGCATCCACAGTTTCTCTGGGCAGCCTGTGCCAGTGCCTCACCACCTCCACAGTAAAGAACTTCTTTCTAATATCTCATCTAAACATCCTCTCCACCAAAGGGTTTTTTGGTTTCCTTACAGAACAATCCCTTTCTCTTTCTCCTGCCTACTCTTGTTTGTGAAGAAATGGGAGAACTTCATGCAAATAATTTTGCATTGTTTTACATCTTTTTGGTCACAGACCCTGATACAACTGGCCTCAGGGTTCAGCAGAGGTCTCTAGATTTTATAAGTCTACAGAAGGCAGCAATGGTGGAGGAATTCCAACTGAAACAACTGCAACACTGCTTGAAAGCATCCATTTTCCCTAAGTGATTGGCATTTTTTCTACCAAACACAAGGAGCAAATTTACTTTCCCCCCACCGCCCACCCCCTTAGGGAGCTCGTTTCCATTTAAAATATTATCTGGATTAACAACCCCCCTCTGCCACATACACAAACCGTCCC
>VZTZ01031135.1:43986-88964 GCA_013400955.1 Drymodes brunneopygia
TTTACATTCTTTATTTTTTTAAACTTGGGTCTATATCATATTTCCTTGATTTTTACTGCTTTTACCTTGAACGAGAACCCAAATGGCAAGATTGAATTTGTTTAACTGGAACTTGGGAGTGTTTTGTTCCTGCTGAACAGATATATTTTTTCAAACAACAAAATCCAGTCTTGAAGAAAAAGCCTTTTCGATTCTCCATCCTGGTTCTGTCTTCAGTGGTTGTTCCATTTTCCAGATAGGTGATGGAGCATGATCTTCTTTTAAGATCTTTGGATTTCTAGACTGTGCCCTAGGATCCCACTTCACCTAAAAGTGCAGGTATTCCTTTCCCACAGACATTCTCAGAAGTTCAGCATGCCCTCATTTTTCATGTGCAATGTCAAGGAATGGTATGCAGCAGACTAGCACATGTTGACCATGTTGAAACCTGGTAGCCATGACTATTTCTCCCCCTTGCATTCAGACCACATTCAAGATTCAATTAAAATCTTCTCAGCACGAGCCATATCTTTCACTTATCAATGCCCTGTTATGCTGTGTTGTGCTTTTTGCTTCCCATGCTACATGGAACCTGACACAGTCAGAGCTTGTAAAGCCCCGTTACGTCCTTAGATTCCAGATCGGCAAGGTCACTTCATCAAACCAAAGCTCATTAAAAAGAAGGAAGAAAGGTGATCTACCATTCTGACCTCGGACACTGCAGCTGAAAAAGCCCTTTGCCATTTATATTTCAACTTTCAATGAGTATATGACTCAGTAGTGGAAGGATTTGTAGCTGACACTCAATAGAAGCTGCTCTCGAATTTTGACAAATCCCATCTTGAGCAGAGAAGAGAAACAGATATTGATCCTAAGTGTACCTAATTCATCTCTGCACTTGTAATCCCAAAAGAAAATGGCTTCTATGACCAGAGGGTGTTCAATATTTTTTCCATCTTGTAAAATAAACAGCAGTTATTTTGGTGTGTCTTCATGCATCAGGAGCAACATTGTAAGTAAACAAAGCACTGATTTTTTTCCTTTCCCCTTTCTTGAGCAGAGTTACAAGAACTGCTGAGCCTTTTGATTAGACTAATTAAATTGTATCAAATAATTTAGACTGATGGAAGTGTGAAGGCCACAGCAATATGGCTGAGATCTGTGGCTCTGAAAGGAAGCTCCATGCCTCTCTCAGAGAAATGTATTTTGGCAGGGATCATATAATAAATCGCGAGGAAATTCATTTCACCCTGATGATCAAACCTCAGCAGCAGTGTGGTAGCACTAGCACTTGAGGAGTTCTGAGTGACAATACATGGAGAAATAAAAGGGTGTGTTCTCTTGTCAATTATTTTTGTGTAAATTTGGAGAAATTAGATTGATTTTTCTGGTTCTGTTAAAGATAGAGCCTGAGGTCAGGACCTAACCCACAATTTTCTTTATTGTTCCTTTTTTAGCACGCCATATCAGAACAACTGGGAGTCACTCATGATATGAACCGGATAGGAAACAACCAAGCATTCTAGCTGATGAATATTTTCAGTTCCTAAAGTACAATCACCTAGAAGGACTTATGCTGTGGGTGTACAGTATCTGAAGCCGTCCTGTGACGTGGGAGAAACAGTCTGTTGTTGGAAATTAGCAGACCAGGCATTTGAACCTCAGACTCCCATCATTATTGAAATATTGAATTTTGTGGGGCAGCTGTGACTCTTTCCTGACATAGCTAAGGTTTACTAAATATGCTGAGTTTCTGAAAAAAAGTTTTCACTTCAATGAATCAGTCTTTTCTGACAGCAGTGTCAACAAATGTTGAAAAATTTCCTCTTAGATCCAATACTTATACAAGGGAGTATCTAAAACTACAAAAATATGGTGAGCAAAGAGCAGTATTTATAGACAGGTGAGACACATTGAATGCACCTCAGCAGGTGTTGCGGTGGTTCAGGCCCCTAGAAGCCCTTTTTCCCCCTTTTACCCCTCTGAAGCGTTGGGAGGCCACCCCTGGGGTGGAGTTTGTAGTGGTATGCCCCAGAAGGGGGCTGGGACTCCCAAAGGTTGGTTGCCCTTTCCCCATTTGTCCTGCCACCTGCCCATCTCCTGTCTGTCATCCTTAGTTTCTAGATTGTTCTATGTTACTCGGTTGGTGATTGGTTTGTACCCCTGCCTGTATTCCCTTCCCCTCCCCTTTCCCTTCCTGGTTGGTCCTTATCTCCTTGTCCCTCCCTTGTTCCACCCCTGGCTTGTCTGTGATTGGTTCATACCCTCTAAATAAAAGTCTGATGCTACCGGAGCTCTGGGTCCTTAGTGCCCGGATGCCCAGAGTGCTAACTACCTCAGAGTACAGTGTCTCTATTATTCCGGGGCTAAGGATCCCTCCCTGCCAACTCCAGCTCACATCGGAAACAGTGCTATCGTATAGGGAGGCGCTGCCGATGGTGAGGGACGGAAGGGCCCGACACCAGACGACCTGTACCGGAGGATCCACCGGGACACTTCGTGCGGCACTAACCAAGAGGTCAGGTGCCGTACCGGATCCAAGGATCCTCTCGGCCTGGATTGGTCAGGCACGCTCGTGTGCTGCCACGCCGCTCGGCGCTGCCCAAAACCCTGGTGGGCAGCTGTCCAGCCCGAGACAGCGGCGACGTAACAAGCAGGGACTTGAAATTTTTAAGCAAGAGACACTTCAGATCTTTAAGATCACTTAAGATCTTTCAGATCTTTGAAACAACGGTAATGTGGTGCAATTTTGTGTAGATATCAAGAATCAATAAGCACAGAGATTTTTTTTCTTATGCCAGATCTAAGTTTTTTTGTGCTTTTTTTTTTTTTTTATTTTCACAGAATTGCAGAATTTATGTTGGAAGAGATGTCCAAGATCATCGAGTCCAACCTTTGACTCCACTTCTTATATCTGTGAAGGGCGACTAAACAGTTCCTTCAAAGGAGGCAGTTGGAAAGTGCTTCTCTTAATTATTGTCTTAATTGTAAAATAATTCACGTAATTATTGCTTCTTTTTCCCCCTATAGTTAACAATTCAGTGCTGCTATGAGTTTGATGGTGCATAAAAACCATCTCATGATGAAGTTTAGTACTTTTTTCAGGACTGAAATCCCAATCTGCTGGTGAAATTAAAAAGCCCTAATTCAAGCAAGTGTTATGAAAGTGAACATCCAGCAAGACTTTCCAAAGTGCCTGATAATGTTGAAATCAGCGGAATCCTCCCTCTGCAAGAGAGAGGTACATAACAGTAAGACCACAATCATGGCCCAAGCAAGCTGTTCTCAAAGAGGTTGCCTGTTAGTAGTGAGATAAAGTGGAGAAGTAGCAAGTAAAAAGCAAGATTTGTGCTCTCACAAATGGTCCAGACATCCTTCACTCGAAGTAGATGTAGGGATCTGTCCTGTGGGACTCAAGGTGATTGCTGGGACATTGGTAAAAGTGAGTGTGGTTGTCCAACTCTGCCTCCCCCATCAAGTTTCAGCTAAGGGGAAAGGAAGGTGAAGGCCTGGATACCTCTGTATAGGCAAGTGAGGATTTGTCTTCAAGCACAAGTCCATATCTTCTTTCAGAAATATCAAATGTCTTTTGAATTTTCAAGTGCAAGGGCATCAAGGGCAGACTGTCAGCTAAATTATATCAGAACCGGAAAAGTTCATTCTGTGAATTCAGCAATGTTTCAGTTCAAAGAGGAAGGATTTAGTTTCATAGAAACATAGAAGCCTAAATTATAGGAGGGTTTAGGTTGGAAGGGACCTTAAATGTCATCTAATTCCACCTCACTCTTCCACTAGACCAGACTAGTCAAAGCCCCATCCAGCCTGGCCTTGGACACTCCCAGGGATGGAGCATCCACAGCTTCTCTGGGAAACCTATACCAGTTCCTCACCATGCTTAGGAAAGAATTTCTTCATAATATCCACGATAAACCTACTCTCTTTCAGTTTGAATCCATTCCCTTTTGTCTTTCCACTCCATGCTCTTGAATAAAGGCATTTTCCATCTTCCTCGTAGGCTCCCTTCAGGTACTGAAAGGCTGCAATTAGGTCACCCCAAAGCCTTCTATTCCACGCTGAACAACCCCATTGCTCTCTGCCTTGGGAGAGTTTCTCCATTATTTAAATAATTTTGGTGGCCTCCTCTGGACTTGTTTTAACAGGTCAATATCCTCATGGTCAGAAAGGTACAAATAAGGAATTTATTTGTTACCATTTTTTTTTGGCTATATCTTGCTATTATGGAAAACCTCTAAAATGTGAAGGGAAGGGAAAGCTCTCTGTTTTTTCATAATGAAGGAAAACCCATAAAATACGTGTCAAAATGGCTGTTATGGGGAGAAAAAAAAAGACTAAAAGCAATACTGAATTTTCTTTTTAAAGAAAGTTCACATAAAATTTTTTGTTCATCAGTTGTCCTACTTCCAAATATTCTTGTTATTTTATTGCTTAGGGAAAGACTGGTGATGATGATGCATAAGTAAGCAAAAAATAATACTTGAATTTCTGTGGGGGAAACACCCAGTTACTTCCTAGCCTGAGTAACACATAGCTCTGCTGAAGTTATCACAGCTTTGCTGCAGAAGAGCTTATAAATGATTTGGAATTAATTCTGGACAACAAAGAAGGGAAACTACTCAACCAGATTTCATCATAAGAATGGTGTCTAATGGCCAGGTCATTTAGGTATTCTGATCATCAGGTGATGTGGAATCTGTTACACATAGAAATTACCATAACAGCATTTATTTGCTTTCTTTTCTATGACTAATTCCCTATAAAAACAAGTGAATGAAAAAATAAATAAGCCAGATGGCAAGGTTGCAAAGCATTGAACATAAACATTAACAGCAGTGCTTTTTCACTTACATATCACTTTTAATTTAAGGTTCTTATAATGATCCACATTAATTAAGCCCTATGATTCTTTATTAACATCCACAAGAAAAGGCAGACAATACTTTGTAATACTCTATGAATTAGAGAAACTTAAATCAATGACTATCATCCACTGTCTGATAAGGAAAGTAGTCACAGAAATTAAGTAGCAGCAAATCTGAAACTAGTCATAAAAAAAAAAGAAGAAGAAAAAGAAGGATGGTCATAGATTGTTTTTTTAATTAGAATTTTTGAGATGGTTCTGGGTCACCTCAGCTCTTCAGCCCATGTCAAATTCTCTCTTACTCTTATTAAGAACATTGTATTTTTGACTTTTGTCTCCTTTTCCTGTACATGCAGAGATGCACCATGCTTGGATATTACATGTAAATGTGTATAAAGTGTTTTATCCCACACAGAAACTGATTAATATAAATTATACTATTCATTGCTATATCTTCCAGATGAATGGAATAGTATCAAGAGTATTCTTCCCTGTAATAGGAACAATAATACGTTGTCAATAGACAGATACCTTAATAAGATGAAAAATAAGTTCAGTGACAGAAACAATAGATTTCATAGGAAACTATATGGCAGGAAAAAGGCATTGCATTGTTTGGAACACCTGTGGTTAATTATCATAGCTGAATACATTAAATTCAGTTTCCAACCTCATATATCTTCATAGACTGTTTGGCGATATTAAGCGATAAAGGCTTAATAATCAAAAGCACTGAGTTAGCAAATGTTTTCTAATTTTAATAACTTCTTGTTGTAATTACCAAGTCTTGGAGTGAAATGATTTAATTAGAAAGTAATCAAGAAGTGTCTACTGTTAATTGAAGAAATTATAAAAGATCTACATTTTTAATATATTTCTTGGGTAATAAAATTAAAGTCTATGATAATTATTTTATAAACCATGCTGATAAGAAAAGTCTGATACCAAAATGAGATATTGTGTCTATTAATTCCCATAGCTACATTTGACTTTGGCAGGTAAAACCAAAGAAAAGATACTTTGGACATATCCATTATCTGTAATTTCACATCTTAGCGTACTTAAAGAATGTCCATTCATGCTCACTGCTCCTGTGAGAATAGCAATAATTATCATTATACCTATTTTCTCAACTGATAAAATGAGGTTAAATGCATCAGTATAAATCATAGCTATTTACAGGTTAGAATGAAAAATTTCTATCTAATAACTTTTTGATAGAGAACTGGATTTATAGTTAAGGTTTTTTTTTAAAAGAAATTGAGATGATGATATTTTCATAATTATTTTAACTTTTCAGAAATTAAATAGATGCATTTCAAATCAAAACAAAAAGAAGACAAAAATCAGTGGTTTAAAAATGTTCAGCTAAACCTGAAAGAATTTGAATTTAGAAAAAGTCTGCAGAGCACTTAGTAGGATTTATCGTTCTTATTCTCCACCTTTTCATTATTCCCTGTCAGCCAAGTACTGAGAGCAAATGGTGTTTCCCAAAATCCTCCATGGTTATGCATTTCCATGCTGAACCATGCTCAGCAAGTGGGTGCCAAAAATGCTGAATTTGTCATAGGGATAAAACCTTTTTTTCCCTGACTGCTGCTATTTCTGTTAAACATTCCAAGACACTGATCATCCAATTTAAAACTTCTGTGGTGAATTGCTATTCCCTCTTGGGTGTCTGTTAAAGTTAATTTGTCAATCCACAAGAAGTACGGGATAAAGATCTAACACAGGTTTGTCAGAATAGACATGGTGTATGTAGGTTTCTGAAATTGTACATGCTCTTAGGTCCACAGCTTGCATGGAAATCTTGTACTCTAATAAATAAATGCTATTAAAAAATATGTTTTCCATGAAAGGGAAAAATTACCTGCTTGCAGGAAAAGTGACAGAGCTAAAAAAACTACACACAGAAATGCTTTCCAACCTGCAATAGAAACAATCCAAGAAAAGAAACATATTCTAAAAATGAGAAAGGAGCTCATTTTTTTCATGAGAACACCATTATCAATTTACACCTTCTGGCTATTTCTCTTCAAAAACACATCTAGTTAATAGCAAAATCAACGTCACTATTCTTTTTGTTGTTGTTATATCACTATTCTTTTGGCTGCTGATCTTAATCCTGAAAGGCTTTTCAGACAGTCAACAAATTGTGTCATGTGACACACATGGTGAATGGCCACTAGCAGGATCAAAAGTGGCATCTCTATTGCTGCACAAAATTCAGCTGATGTGTTTGACTAACAAGACCGCACTGTGCTGGAGCAGTGATTGTCAAACTGTCAGACACTCCAGACCAGATTCACGAATGCATGTACCTTTTAATTCTTATTTTACACACTCTGTTAATGCAATTGCGGGTGTAAAAAGTACTCTCACATGCTAAAAAAATCTACAAAGTGCTGTAAATACCTGATTCATGTGTGTAAGAGGATTCTCTTGTCAATTCAATTGGCTTCTCTGCACCCATACCTTTTCTTAATTTGGGAAAGCCTTCGAAACCCAATGAAGCCAAAAATGCAGAAAATATTTTACTTCTCTAAAATTTTTCAGATCAAAGTAAATGTAAATTATTTGTCCATAAATTTAATTTCTGTTCTGCCTCAATCCAACAGATCACCTTGACACAAGACATATATTAGGGATAAATGAATGGTTGGTGATAATGATCTCTAGGAATTCTCTGGGCCAACAGCTCCTGTGAGCTCTTCACAAACCCCACAAATTTACTTTGGCCTTGAGCATTATAGCTTAAAACAAATGCAACTTGCAAACTTAGGAAGTTATTTTTAATTTACCTGCAATCTAAATTCATTCTTCAGAGACACTTTGTCAGCCAAGGAGATATGAGTCAGTGTCTTCACTGTAAGAGAAAAACAAGAAAAACCTCACACTGTGTCATGTTTTATATGTAGAATGGAAAGAATAATTATATGTTACCTCTTTTGGTTACCTTGCAACAGAGAATTTTCTGGATGGCTTCTCTGACAGAATGAGAAGGTCTATTTTACAAAAAAAAAAAAAGGCAAAAAATAATTGTGGGAATGGAGGCACTGGGGAAGTTGTGCATCCTTTAGGATAGCACAAAGGAAAGTATTACAAAAACTGTTCCCAACTGGGCATGGATTTATAAAGTTACACAGAGCACCCTTATCTACTGAAATGCAGAACTATATGCATGAGAAATTCCCAGCTGCTGACATTTTGTGAGCTTTTAATAGTACCATTAGTCAATATATCAGTATGCAGCATATCATATTGACTAGAGCTGATGTTTATAGTGGAAAGCTATTGACTTATGGGATGAAAAAGTGGATATAATTCAGCTTCAGGCATTATTGCCCACTGGAGGTTACTTTTTCATTTACAGGGACAATAATTTGCCCTGTAAACTGAAAACTCTTGGCTCACTATATATTTTACTATGCACTTTAATAAGACTTTCTTTTTGCCCTAAATGTGCTTTACATAGAAGCTGGAACTTCAGCAGTAGTATATCCTCTGTTTACATAGCCAATACTGAAAAAAGCGCCCCACAACCAAAACAAAACAAAACAAAGCAAAACAAAACAAAACAAAACAAAGCAAAACAAAACAAACAAACAAAAAAACCAAAAAGAAAACCAACCCAAACCAACAAAGCTTGAACAGCTCACTAAAATGCTTTATTTTTAGAAATGGTCAATTACACACCTAGATATAAATGCCAAGAGACACCTCTTTCATATCTGTCATGCTGCATGAGATTGAGAGCAGTCTTGAGGCTGACAGGGGACTTAGTTGTGAGGAGAGGTTGTACAATCCTCATAAAAGATTTCTGTGGAAGCCCTAAGAAACCTGGTCTGACTCTCCTTTGAACAAGAATTCAAGCAGGGTGGGCACTTGAGGTCCCTCCCGATATGAGTCCTCCTATGCCCACCCTGAAACTTTTAAACAGGCTCATTCTGCATTCACTGGAGAGACACAGACTGTTACAGGAAATTAGATCACATCAGCAAAAGACAGATGTCTGTTACAAACAGGAAGAAATGCTCTCTGGAGAAACTATGGAGGGAACCCAGGAGATTACCCTGGATTACGTAATGAACACATGGCTAAAAATGGTCATACAGCATGGCTTGATTTCACTTTGACTATACAGAGTAGTGGTTAGTTGAAGATGGCATGATTATTCCAAGATGTTTTCATTGCATGGGGCTCACTCATCCTTGATCACAACTGATGGCTTAGAATGCTAACATAGTGCATAATTGCACAGAATAAAAAGTGCCATATGCATTGACTGATGAACTAATGGTCTGGATCCTACAGTTTTAGTAAAAGATCAGCTTGCTAACCACAAGACACATACACTTCAGCTGACAATACATCTTGATAAGCTAAAAAAAAATCAGAATCAGCTTGTCAATAGCAGAAATGAGTCAATAGCAGAACAACTGCTATCCACATCTAATCATAGTAATGGCACAATAGACAATATTCATTATCCACCTGTCAAATCTTGGTGTGAAAAAGGCAGTAATAGATCAAGGATAGTATAACAATAACAGTAACAATAATAGTAAAAGCAAGAGCAGCAGCAAAACCAAAAAACATCATGTCCTAAAATTAGTGTCATAAATCAATGAGTGTTTTCTTGTGTCAATTCACATTAAGACACACTGTACAAGACCTAATATACCAGAGTATCCTAACACAACATGACTTCCTAGTTTTACTTCATGAATTACAATTTAAGACTTAATTTTTGTCACCCATTGGATAGTTACTTGCTATAACATAATACACTCAGAGATTTTCTCCAGGTTTTGTGGTGAGGTACTCGCTTATGTGCTAGGAGAAAAAGCCATTCTTTCTTCTTGCCTTCTTTTCATAGCATTCATCCCAACAGTGCTACTGTGTAACAGGACTAAATCACTTCAATCACAGGTTGACAGCTTAATGCTGACTTTGTCTCATAGACAGGAACATCTTTTTAACTAGAACGAAAGATGGAACTGTTTTGAGAGATTAGGTGGAGATCTGCTCTTGTTTTTCTTCTATGAAAACTACTTCTTTCACTGCTTGTTTGGCCCTTGATTCATAGTGACAGCATAATGTGCTGTTGTGTTAGCCATCTGGGGGATGGATGCTCTTCTGTAGAATGGACAGCCAAATTTTTCTTCCTTTAATTTTTATTTTTTCTTACAGGATTTTTTTTCCCTAAAATTTTTCAGTGCATTGACTGAATTTTCATTGACTGCAACAAGAACCAAAGTACCATCAGTGCCATATGTGTGCTTCTGAATCTGGAGCTGAAACCTACCCTTATTGCTCAGTCTAGTTGCCTAAGCATCTATGTGTGTAACATCACTGGACATGCTATGGGGTTAGCAGATGTGACACCATCTATAGGTAGGTAAAATCCTACTGTTCTTTTGAAATGGCAACCAAAAGGGACATCCAAGGGCATCTCAAATGACAGTAGATAATTATGTCTAGGCAATTTTACTTTATTCTTAGCATCTAATTTATGACAATCATTAAGAATATATCTATACTGAGAAATTAAATGGAACCAGGAACATTTCTGTTCGTTAGGGTCAAGCAGCAAAATATATTTGTGTCTGTGCTGTGCAATTCACTAAGCCTCTAAAAAAGGTAAGTGCACCTGGAGTAGCTACTGGGAGTGGGCAGTCCTAACTCCCAAAATACCTTCCAGGTTTTGGCAGTGTGTTAGTTGCTATGAACTAAGACTAGACCAGAGACAGTCCTAATATCTCTCTAATCCAGTCAGATGAGAGTTCTTTTGGGCATTATTTCCTTTCACAATCATAGCTAAAGTGACTAAAAATTCAGGCATGTGTAGACACTAACAGATAAATGTCCCTCATTTGGGTAATAGAAATGGTAAAAATTCTCATCTTCCCATCTCTCTCCACTCCATGGTCAACCCAAGTACACCCAAAATAATTCCAGACCTTTGAGGCAGAATATTTCTGGATATTTCAAATTCCTCCAGATTTGTTTTTCTCTCTTTCTTTGGATGCAATTGTCATTCAGTCCTAGAGCTGAGGTATTGCAATAGGTTTCTGTGGGTTTGGTTTTATTCATTCCTTTCTCTGCCTCTGTTTTTCTCTTTTATTCAGACACAGAGAATAATAGAATTGCCACTGCCAAAACCCTCACTCCACTGGAGTGAAAACCATTCATTTGTCGTCTCAATTTTAAGATTCCTGACTCCAAATGCAAGGATATTCTCCATGGACGTAATGGGACATTTAGCAATTCACTCATTTTCTTCACATGCTACTTATTTAGACACTCAGCAGTTGGCAGCTTTGATGTGAGTGGTAAAAATTATAAAGACATTATGTATCATAAAAATATAAATGAAAGAAAACATGGGCCTTGTTTTATATCAGACTAAATTGGCTAGTGTCATACTCAGGATTTTTGTTTTATAAATTATAATTTCTAGAGGAGATGTTCCCCTGAATGAAGCACTACCTCTTTCATATATAACATCAGCTCTTCACTTTTTCTTCCTTAAAGAGATTGCTGTGCAAAACCTAGGCACAAAGAAGCAAATTTATAAACTCAAGTAGTACACATATGAGTAGAAAAGTGAATCACTCTGTTTGAGATCCTTAACATAATTAAGGTGTCTGTCAAAAAATGAAAGTAAATAATATTATATGAAGGAAGTGCGAAAACTCAGCTGAACAAGTAGAGCTATGATTCTTTAAAAATATTTACATAGAAGGGGAAGGGGGACAAAAAGACTTTTTTTCATGCTGCTGTTCTCTTCTATTTTCTGGCTATTTGTGAAGGATTCCAAGAGAATCTAAGTACCCACATAGCTGCTCACTCAGTCCTACTGTTGTGCTGGGACAGGGAAGAACACAGGAAGAACAAGGGTGAGAAAATTCATTGCTTGAGCTAAAGATACTTTAATAGGTGAAGAAGAGAGGGGGATAAAACTCAAGCAGCACTGATGTAAAGGCGATCCATCATAATTTCCCACTCTCTCTGAGCAACAGTGACATTGGAAGACACTTCCCTCCATGCTTCAGCTTTGAATTGTGGAGCATGACATTTAATTTTTTTGGCCAATTCAAGTCAACTGTCCTGCCTGTTTCCCCCTACAACTTCTTGCCCACCTCTATGCTACCTCTTGTAGCATGGCAGAAAAAAAACAGAAAGCCTTAAAGCTGTGCCTTAAAGCTGTTCATTAATGCACAAATTGTTAGTGGGTTATCAATACTGCTCTGGTCACAAATTCACAGCTCATCATCATATGGACATCAATGAAAATTATGGTTCATTCCTGCTAGACAAGGCACACCATTGTAAGTTCTGGTGTTTAAACAGTGACCTATTTTCTCTACAGAGCACACATACAGTGAGAGAAAACCTGGTAGACATACTTTGGGGAGTGAATCTCTGGAGAGGTCACGCTTATTTCAAACAATATGCCTTGTTAAACCAAGAATCATAGTGAGATCAAGATCTACTATAAAATGAGTAAAAATTCTAAAGGTCTTCATCCCTATGAATTTTTTCTATTAATTTTCTTCTAAAGTTTTTCTCCCGTATGGCTTCTCACTGGACACTTGTTGCACAGCTGGCAACAGAAGAAACACGCGGGTCTCAGAGCAGTAGTTTCATCTCCAGGCAGGACCGACCAAAAGCCCTGCCCTTCTTTATTTACCTATTTTTATATGTTTCTAAGGACAATCAAGGATTGGTGAAAAGGGTCAACACCCCTGAAGGTTTACAGGACAAAGACATGGTCAATCATCTTTCTCTACCCCAGGGAAAGGAATGAAAAACAATTCCACAAGTGCAAAACAATTCCAGCCGGTTAAGAAAAACAAGGACCATGTTTATAGAAAAAGCATGGGAAACTACAGTTACAGTGTTACAACTTATGGGGCCCTGTAAAACCAGGGCTACAGACACTCAACAAGATTTTGGAATGACATCCTTGTAGGTATTCAAATATTTGCTGGACAAGATGTTGAGAAACCTGATCTAAGTTGGTTTGCCTTTGAGCAGAGAGGCGGAGCAAAGGGCTAGCAGAAGTTCTTCCCAACAAACATTTATTTCTGCTCTGTGGTTCCACATCAGTCTGCCCCGACCAGTGCCAGCAATCCTGTACACAGCTACCACAGTTTCATCCACATGATTTTGTGCTATCAATAAATGTATTGGCTGCCATCCTACCTGTGTGGATATTCTCAGTGCTATGTCAGTTCTGTGACTCTGATCTAGTGGCAATTACTATGGGAAAACAGGCAAATTGTGTTAAAAATCTCACAGTTGACTGACTTTTCTGGTGTAGGCAATAACAGCAGTGTGGCTGTCTTCAGATGTGGATTTGTGAAGTCTTAACACCTGTTATATTTATCTCTGCCACCTAAGGAACCAGTCAGGCAAGACAGCAAACTGTATCTTAAGTCTGCATAATGTCTGCATGTCAAATTTACATGTGTACTTAAGTATGTTGTTGAAACCTAAAGAAGCAGCAAATCTGGAAGAAATTTTCATCATAGATTTTTTACTATACAAATCTCTAAAGTCTTTACATTTGCTGCAGTAGTAAGGTCAGGACACTAGAAAGACACTCTATTCACACTGTTTTGGTATCACAAATAAATGTAGAACTTTTTCCAGGCCTGAGTGGTATCTTTTAAACACAATGATATACAACAACATGCTTTACAAGACAGCTTGTTTAGTTTCCTTGTGTCTTTCCTTATAGTTTCAATGGTTATTTAATTTTAAATTTTAAAAGTTTCCTTGGAGATTTACTGCTCAAAATCAGTAGAAGGGAGGGGCATTCACCACGACTGTCTGCCATTCTGTAAGTGTCCACCAGACCTCTAGACTTTGAGTTCAGTTTTTGACTGAGATGCATATTTTGAGAGATGACTTGTCCTATCAGTTCTAGGCATCTGGTTTAGGGAAAGACGAGCTTTCTAGTCTCTTTCTGCCTCCAAAATAATATTGATTTATTTTTTGAAAAAAGGAAAACAAACTGCTCCACTGGAAATTTTTCATTTCAAATATCTTGATTATACAAATTTTTGATGAATTAGTATTTTATGTTAAAAATTCCATCTATTCACTGAGATATTTTTAATTCCAAACCATAAATAATCCAAGTCTGTGATGTTATTTTTACTCCTACAGGCACTGTTGTTTGGGTATCACATGCTCACACTCTTTCCTGGTCTGTCCCCAGCTTGAAGATGTTTTGTGATCACGTGAATGCCATGATGCACTGGCTCTTCTCACAAAGAAAGGACACTTTTTGGTAGATCTTGTTTACCTTTTGCAGAGAGGAATAATGGATTATAGAGTTATGACAATATAATTCATTTAGATGGGCTTATTAACTGAAATATATTGCATTGAACAAGGCAGTTCTAACTTTGTTGTTTAGTCAGTACTCAACACAAGCAAAACATTAAGAATCCTATGTAGATTGTTGTTTCTCATCAAACAGTATAGAAGTTGAAGATTCCTAGTACTCATTGTTAAAGAACTTTTTTTATTTAAAACAGTTTTTTTTTTTTTAGATAAAGTTCCATTACAAGGAGTTATATGGCAAATATAAAGTTAAAGAAAAATAGCTGGCAGACCTCAAGACAAGATGTAAATGTTACAAGTTCTCTTATGGAATTTCACTGGAAAGTAAGCAAACCATTCATATTAGAATTCTTGTGTCAGACTTTGTGATAATCATAAATCAAGCACAAATCTGTCATAGGATTTTGAAGAATCAGATACATACAGTTGAATGTCCTCTTTCCTGCAAGTTTTTGTTCTGACATGGTTTATAGAAGTGGGGTTTTTGTGTTTGTTAGGTTGATTTTTACCCTCTGCCATTTCATTATTTTTGAAATTGGGAAATACTATTCTCTGCACAGAGTTCGGTTGAACTGGTAAAACCTATGGGTGAAATATATTTAAACAGTTATGATATTATATTTGTTCTTCTCTTTAATACTGCTTGAATATTTTAATTTCCCTTGACAACTAAAGTATAGATTTGTTATTGAAACATAGTAATTTTTTGCCCTTATCTTTATCTCTTTTATTTTTTATATATTGTTTTCTTGCTAATGAGTCTTGAACAACTTCAAGAATATTGGCCTTTCAATGTCCAAAATAATTTTGCTATATATATAAATGTTTTTGACTTCTATTGCTTGTTAGTCCTTCTTTTTCCTTACTGATTGTTCTGTTACAATTTTTCATTCAGTACAGCCTAGTTATATTTTATTCAAGTGTAATTTTTTTTTCTTGTGGTAGAAATTCTCAGTAGTTTTCCTATGTTGGAAAAAGAAAATATACAGACCTTCTTTATATTCATGCTCTGGATCTGTTCCACCCAGCTGACTTTTCTGCCTAATTTCCTTTTGTCCTTTACCACTCAAAACCTTACTTACAGACCTGCTTTCATCCTTTCATTTAATTTGAATAGAATCAACTTAAAATCATTCTATCCAGGGTTAATTTTCATGCCTGGCTTATCTTCTTGTCTTATCACTACCGGATCTTCCACTGGGATCAGAAATCTTTTAACCTTGGCATGTGACAAACCTGTAGATAGCAAGGACTGATACTCTATGGCAGTGAAATTATTCTGAAGAAAAGGTATGGCCAGCACAATTTTGATTTTCCTCGGTACAAGGAATGTCACCAGAAGTGTAAAAAAGAATAAGCTGCTCTAACCAGGATTAGTATGGGAGAAAGCTAATTGGTCTTGCACCTTATTTTTGCTGTCATTCCTTCAGGGATTAGGTTAAGCCTCAGTGTATGTTTCATCAGGGAATTACAGAGATTAGACTTTGTCTCTCTGTCTATCATCCAGGCACTTCTTCTAATGTTGACTAGATTTTTCTAAGTCTCACAACTCATAATGTACTTCCTTTCAGTCAAAAATAGGTATATAATTTATGGTACCAAAGGCTGCTCCTAGGTTAGTAGAATGTAAGGTGTGAGACAATAATATGATTGCCAAATCTTTATTAAGTTGCCTGATTTCCCACCTTTCACCCATGCCAAGTCTCACTTTACCTATGTGATTTTTGCATCTTTAAATCAAGAAGATGCTAATGAGGTGTCTACAAGTCTGACCTCAGACACATAAAGTATTCTGGGTAGAACTGAGATTGCCTACTATAAAGTAATATAACCCAAAATCATGACCTGGTCCTTTAAAATAAAGATCCCCTCAATGACAAAATAGAGCTGTTGTAGGAAAATGTTAGTTACTCAGCAAAATTTAAATGCGGCAGAGAGACCAACCCCATTTCTGCAAGTTCTAGCTAGAAAGAAATCATCACAAATATTGTAAAATTCTCTATCATATCTGAATGCCTAACTATTCACAGATTTTCCTTTCAGTCTAGAGCTCATGAGAAATTGTATTAACTAAGGATGGGATTCATCTCATAGAACTGTAACCGCAAAAGACTACAGGATCTGTAGCTGGAGTAACACTGCTTTCAATGTAGTGCAAAAACCAGGCATTTTTAGGGAACAGTTCCTAGGCTCTGCTTAGTTCTCCTTAGGATGAGCTGAGTTATGCACTAGAAATACCAGTTCTGGATTTGAATTGGAAGTTGACCAATGGTAAGGCTAAGTGTATATACCATTGTTTGTTCAGAAGACACTTACCCATAACCTCTCTCTACAACCAGAAGAAAGAGGTGCATTTTGAGGGTGATTCATCTAACCAAAGATCCCTGTCTTGAGAAAGTGAACAGCCATGTGAAGGTGTTAGTCTTTATCCACTGCATATGGAGAAGTCTTTTTGCATAGCCATCTTAGATAAAACATCTAATTTCTTTTTTGATATTAAAATAAATTATTTGGATTTGAAATTCTAACTGCACTTCATTACATTACTTCCATGAACGAATTCCAGTTTTATTTCTGTGGTCTGTGCTTGTATGTTCTACAAGCAAATATAAACTTTATTTCCTTATTTGAAAGTTCTAGGTGATGAAAAACCTACTATAGTTCTTTTCCAGTCATTCTACTGGGTTTTTTTATAATTTTCATTAAAAATTAGTATTTCTTTTCAGAATAAGTTTGCCAAGTTTCAATCCTCAACCATTGGATCTTTTCAAGTTTTTCCCTCTAAGACTGAAGAAACTTCTATTATCACATTTTTATTCTTTCGGGAGATATTTATAGACCCTGTCTAGTTACGCCTTTATCTTCCTTTTGAAAAATTAAATAGAGCATGCAGTACTTCATTGCACAGTGTTTTCAAACCTGTAATAATTCCTGTGGAACTTTTCTGAACCCTTTCCAATCTTTTTTCAATATCTTTTCTCAGTTGCAGGTACAAAGACTGGACAGTTTTCCTATAACGGTCATATCAAAGCCAAGTACAAACTAATAAAAAGGTTCCTTTCTCCCATCTGATATATTTTCATTTATGTGTTTAAGGATCATATTGGTCCTCTGCAACATAACATCTCATTGGATCCCATATTCTGCTGATGAGCTATGATTGATTCTCATTTTCTCTTTCAAGTCTTTTACAAGACCACAGTTCTCAAGACAGAATTTTTCATCCACTAAATGCAACTTTGATTTTCTAATCTTGGGGCAGAAATGCAGCTGACTGAGGTCAGTGTAATTCTGTTCTATGGCATTTTCTGCTAGATCAGGATCTGAGCAAGGATTTTATTTCAAGAACTTGCTATATGAACTTGATAAAGTCCTTTGTCTAATTTTACACCACGAATTAAAACTAACCTTAATGTGGTTCTAAAACCATTACTTCTGAACATCTAAACTATATTTTCAACTTTTATCATCAGGAGCCATCCATGATCATCTCGGAAACTGTGCTACAATTCTGACCATGCTGGTCCTATTCCCTTATTTATTCTAATTCTTTCCTCTCTGAAATGTGCATATGACCTTCACATTTACACCAACCTTTCAAAGCAGACTACCCTTCATCAACAAAAAGAAATTTTCCAACTCCTCTTTTCCTTTCCTCTTATATCTCTTCTTTGTTTTACAATTTGTCCATCTAAAAAAAAGTTAATAAAAATAATTTAAAAAATGCCCACCTAATGAGTAGTTTCCAGAAATGTTCTACTCCACAAATTAAAATCACACTTACAGTAAGGCTTGTTTGATTGTAAATTGGTTGGGGAAGGATAAGCTCTGACTACTGGGAAGAATAATTCATGTGGTTTCAATATTAGGGAGGACACCAAAGATTCTGTGTTACTTATCCATGTAGACTCTCATGATATCTCTCAAGCTTCAATTTTTTCATGATGACAGCTTCCCTTTTCACAACTTAATCGTTGAGCTAAATCAATTAGGAGATTTTGACTAAGAACCCATGGTGATCTGAGCCAGGAATTACCTCCAAGTACTGGTCTGTCTTGTACATCTGCTTTAAAAGATTTACATCTCTCTGAAAAGGACATGTATGATTCCTTCTGCATTTTGAACAGAGAACACTTAAAGGAGACACTATGGTTTCCAGAGATGTGGATGCTAATTCACATCTTATTGGCAGCTACTTAATGTTATCAGGTGTACCAGGTGAACCTTAATAAAGGAATAGTGAAGACAGCATGTTTCCTCCTGCTTTTATTATTGCTCCATTAGACTTTCAGTGCATCACAATTTTTTCTTAAGCCTCCCTACAGCCAATGAACAAGCCACAATCATCCAGAATCGAGAACATCAAAATGATATTTTCCTACAAATTCCTGGAAAAGTAATTTTTTTCTTTTGTTGTACAGAAATCTCACTCTTTCTCTTAACTTTTTAGTGATTCTCAGAAAATCCTCATCCAGGCATGGATGAACCCTTGCAGTCAAACCTGGTGGGTGTATAATTGTTTTCCAAATATAAAATGTTGTGAAATTCATCCCAAAAGCAGTACACATTTTGCAAGTGCACCTGGACCACTGCTGTAAGAGGCAAAATGGATTCTGAAATGGTTAGTACTTTTAAAACAATTTTTAGCACTTTGTGCATGCCTTCAGAAAGTATAAACTGACTGAGAAAAAAAGGGATTTGTAATCTGTCTTTCAAATAAACTGTTAAAGCAACATAATTCACACGATTTGCTACCATTTGTTACTGTTAAGATGTTCCTGTATCCATCTGACCTCTACTGCCATAGAATTTTGGAGATATTTAGGCTGGAAAAGACCTTCGAGTCCAGCCATTAACCCCACAGTACTATGTCCACCAGTTGTGCCACACCTACACGTCTTTTAGATGTTCTCAGAGCTGGGTGACTCCACTACTTCCATGGGTAGCCTGTTCCATTGCTCGACAACACTTTTTGGTGAAGAAAATTTTCCTGTTTCAACCTAACACTTCGCTGGTGCAACTTCAGCCTATTTTCCCCTTGTCCTGGCGCTAGTTACTTGGGAGGGGAGACTGACACACAAAATTTCGCTATGTGACAACTGCAGCCCATTCAAGAGCCATCATTCCTCGTACTGTATACATTTCTTCTAACCATCTTATCTACAGAAAACTGTCCTATGAGACCATTTCTGCAAATGCAGGAACAGTTTATAGAATCTGCTTGTGGGTTTTTCATGTGCAGCTCTTTCAGAACTGGCCATGCTGTCAGATCTAAACAGATATCAGTGCAGGGTAGACAAGGAGAGCTAAAGTATAGCTCAGGAGAAGGATTCCAGGTGGTGTTTGGAGAAGAAGTTGACAGCCACAGAACTCATGGGATGTGATTTTCCACAGGAGCCAGTGTCAGGACCCTGTACCCTAACACTGTCAGACTAGGCTGATTTTCAGCATGAAGCTGGAAGCAAGGCAGGGAATATCACCAGGCAAATTTTATGGGTACAGATATTCCTCCTGTCTTTTCTGTCTGTAAATACTTGGGTCCTGCCTGGTGACACAGCACATTCACAAGAAAGGGGCAAGAAAGTAGTACAAAGACTAAATATCTTTAAGGGACCTGGGAAAGTGCTGCTGAGGGATTCTCTAAAAAGAGCTATCTTTGTCTTGCTATGTAATAAGCAGGGCTGGAGCTGTGGGAAGGACACTTGGTGGCTCTAGAGAGGAAGGAGACTTTGAGGGAATATGTTTCCCAAAAGTCACAGGTGTCTGTGATCCAGGCACCTGCATGAGAGGCAGGAGGTGGGAGAGCTTGGGGAAGCTCATCACTATGTATTGGAGTTCAGAGTGTCTCCCCACAGCTTGGGTCACTGCCTTCATGTCCCACCCTTTTTGTGCCACACATCGTGTTCCTCCCTGACCTCATCCCTCTGCTGATTCCTGCCCCTTGCTCCTAAATGACCCCAAATTCTGGCCCAAACAACTTTTTTCTTCCTCTTGGTGAATTGCTGTGAATATGTTTAGTTTCTAGTAAGTTAGGTCAGAAAGATGAGAGATCTGCATGAAAAGCTGTCCTTGTTGAAGTAAATGTCAGTGTTGCTGATTTATGGGAAGTACAGATCTCATCAGGAGACTAAATCTCGTCCCAAAGCTTCTGCTCAGGCACTGGCATTGACTTTACTTTCTGCCAGTCCACAGACCCCAGTTGTTAATGCTTATTTATTCAATGATCTCTCAGGACCTTTTTTAATCACTGTGGAGGATATTCATCCCCCTCAGCTTTAGGTATCTGGCCTCTTCATTTATTTTTTTGTTTGTTTGTTTATTTATTGATTGATTCTTTTTTAGATGATGAGAATAAATAATAAAAAAATGTGACTCATTTCATTTTAGGAATATATGTGGCTTAGGATGGTTGGATCACCCTGTAGTGAGATTACCATATTGGCCATGGAAATTTAGCTTTAGTTTAAAGGTAAATTTGGACCTACAGGAATGTCTGAGATATCATCATGGATCCCTTTACTCATCTGAAGGAAGAAATAATGCCATCCACCTAGTATTAAAGCTTTATTTATGATTTCTACATAAAAGTAATACAGGATTTTTCAACCCAAGGGTGATGACAGAGCTTTCTTTTCTCCCCAGAGATTACACTTGATCATTCAGTTTATATGAGAGATGGGTGTCTGTGGACAAGTGATAAGAATAACATTTTGAAATGCTGTAAGTAATACTTACAGAAATTCCTATCTGGTAACTGTAACATTTATAGTTAGGTTATACAATGTTATATGTTAGGTTTTTGGAAACTAAATAATGCATCTGGTCTGATCCAGGAGATCACTCGTCATAGCAAAGAAAGAAACCTCCACTGTGAGCCTCGAAGACATCTTGATGTTTAATGAAGAGATTTTTTTTATGTTTTGACTGAATACCTTGTGTCAAATGACGCGTCACTACTTTCCACAACAAAGCTCTCAGCGTGAACTTGGTGTTGTTACCAAAACTCTGCAGACTGCTGGTCTGCTTTTTGAGGTTCCTGTTTCTTGATATCTGGCTTCCATGTTGCCCAAAGCTTGCCTGCCTGGAAGCCATCTCTGGCACGCTGTGTAGCACAATTCAGCTGCATGGGCTCTCCAAATAATACAGCATCACTCACTCACCACCCTCCCACCGCGGTTCAGCTCTCATCGCCGGCTTCAAAAAAGCACACAGCATGACATGCCTTTTTGAATGTGCATAGACTTCAGTGGTCAAGCTGAACAGTCACAAGTCTGTGCCAGTTCTTTCCTGGCATTTAGATCTCATTTACTGCCAGACCCTGTAAAAGAAATAATCTCCCAATTGAAGGCAGTTTGTGGCAGAATATGGTGATGGGGCAATTGTTGAAATAGCTTCATTTGTCTTTCAGAGACAGACTTCTCCACTGTCAAAGTCATTGATTATCAGCTTAGCCAGTGTAGGAGGCGTTTTTCCCCCCTCTGAGCTACAGGACATTAAGTTCCATAATTGTTTACAGTCAAATGCCTATGCAATACTTAATTGCCTTCTGTAAGCTGCTTGGCGATGGAGCAAGAGCGATGGTTTGACGAGTGGAGCTAGAGTCCAAAACACTGTGGAGCTTGCAGCAATAGGATCCCTGCTGATAAGAAACAAACACGTCTGCTTCTGTGTCATTGTTTTTTTGGCTGCACCAGGCAAGTTTTGGGAAAGTTATTGTCTCCTAGCAGGCGGTGTAATGGGCAGCCACAATGTGCTAGTTCACCAGCCTTTCCTCTCCAAAACCTAGCTCAAATTTTGGCTCTAGTCACTCTTCAGAATTACTTTAGTACATCCACATTCATACTCATTTCAGTGCCACAGTGGCTGGCGCAGGCAGGCAAAGTTTGCTTCTGGTTGCTGCAGACATACCCAAAAAGAGTCTTACAATAATTTAATGCTGAAAGCCTGAGCACAGGTGTTTTAAGAGCACAGGGTGTATGTGAAGAGGCAAGAACCAGACTCAAACAGAGTCCAACAGGCAAGTTTTGGGTATAAACGCCAATATATATGCAAGGGTGTAGTCCTGGCATAGCCAAGAGCTATAAACCAGGACTGAAGTTGTATTATTTTTCCAATATGATTTTCAGAATGAGCAGCTTGGACAGGAAAAAAAGTTTTTCCCAATTACAAAAAGAAACAAATAAACATAGGAATTCTCTCTCTCTTTTTTTTTTTTTTTTTTGGCACTGTACTACGGGGCTGTGTTCAAAATNAAAGAAAAAAATAAACATAGGGATTTTCTCTCTCTTTTTTTTTTTTTTTTTTTTTTTTTTTGGCACTGTACTACGGAGCTGTGTTCAAAATTCCTGCAGGGATTGTTTTTGAAGATCAGGGTATTAACTATATTATCCTGAAACTTGAGCTTCTTTAAATGATTTTTCGTGTTTGCTTCTTTTGAGGAATCTTGTAATTTACAAAGAGATCAAGGAAAAAAACCAAATTAAAGAAAACTTAGGTGAAAAATAAGACCTAAGGTACTTTTTAACAGCCAGTCAATGCAAAGCTGTAGTTAATATGGTGATACTATTTCTAGAGCAAAAGATATTTAAAGATTTTTTTGTCTCTTGTTGGCCCTTAGATACATAATAGGAGCCCATTTTTAAATGTACATAATCTTAGTTTTAAGTAATCAGGTAGTTTCATTATTTTTATAAATACATCTTTATTCAGTTCTATTGCTTTAAGCATATTACCATTCCATTATGATGTTAACTAAATTCAAAGTAGTAAGGGATGTAAGTAAAGCAAGATACCATGTCTTTTCAGGAACCAAATTTTACCATTCTCATGCTCATTGTACAAAAATCTAATCTTAGACAGCTTGGGTAAATCAATAGTTCAGTTAGTAGAAGTTAAAAATAAAAACTAAAAGATTGTTATAGATTTTTAGAAAATACTATTTTGCTCCATTTATTTTTTTCAGTGGACATATTATTTAAGATTTTTTCAATTTATTTTCTAAGAATGAAAACAGAACGTATGACCTTTGATATAAATTTGATATTATAAATTAAGTGTTTGACTTTGTTAGGTAGTGGTAAAAAATTTTGGAGGACATAAAGATAGCACAAAAAAGCAAACACTTAAAAATACCAATAGTCCTTTTGAGGGGTCTGGATTGCAAAATAAAAATTCAGATGCCTCTGGAACTCCAAGAGGATTAGTGATGTGACCACTTCCCTGGGATCTTGTTCCAGTGACTGACCACCCTCTCAGCGAAGAAACCAACAGTTTCCCACACTAATAGAGAATTTAGAACGTCTTTTATTGTTCAATTGCAAGTGTTGTTTTAATTTTTGTTAATTTTTTGGGAATTTTGAAATTCTGGTAGTGGGGGGAAAGTTATTTGAAAACTCATAACAAAATTACTTTGACTTTTCTTTTGGCTCCTTGCCATTCTTAATGATGCAATCCATTATATGGAACTTCTCCATTCTAGTGATTATCTTTCTGAAGTAGTGTCCCAGAAGGGTTACGTTTGCAAAAGACTGTTTGGCAAAATAATGTATTACACATTCTACTTGCTGAAGAAAAAGTTAATAGTGGTACTCAAACAAACAAAACCCTGTTTTTTTTTTTACAGCTTCTGTCATTCTGGATGATAGAAAAAAGTAAGTGCTGAATAAAGTTCTGAAAACCAGTGGAAATTACTTCAGGCAAAAATCAGTTGCCTGAATATGGGTGTCTAATGCCTTTAATCCATTTTCCAGCAGTAGCTGAATGGGGGTGGGATAATTTATGATATCTAATGCAAGAGATCAGTGTTTGGGCAACTGAATCATGGTTCTAAGATGTGTGACTTTGGAGTGATTTAGGCACCAAATGTCTGTATTGAAATTAAAAGGAACAAAGCATTTCAAGGGTTTTAAAGATTAGGCTGAGAAGCCTACACTTCATAATTTGCACTGATATTTAAGTCATACTTTTTAAAGTTATATAAACACAATGAAAATCGACAGATATTGCCATGTTAAAGACTAAATGCCCCCCTCTCCCTCCCCATGAACCTGAATGATTCCATATACATTATGTACACTTTTTTTCTTATTTTCATTTTTTAGTCTGGGACATGTCTATTTTGTAGACCACAGAAACAGTGTGTGGGTTAATTTTTTATCTACTTAAACATTGTGAGCTGAAAGTCATTATTGTAGTGATTTATGGCAGCTACTTTATTGCCAACCTTAACACAGAATTTTTCTTATTACTTAATTGTTCTAGTGGGGCTTCAGCTATTAGTTTCTTAGTTCTGAATATAGGAAACAGGAGTTTTCTATTACAGATACTTGGCTAATTAGTTTGGAGGCTGCCTAATGGGGACTATTAAAAATGCAAATAAGGAGTGATCAAATAGTACAAAGTTTTGTCCTGACAGAGTATACTAATAAGTTTCTGCCAAAATGAATATATAAAATGATGGAAGAGAATCAAGCTTTAGATGGCATCCTTAACTGTAAATGGGATAGCACAAAGACAACATGGATGAAAGCCAAATACCTCATGACATTAAAATTTAGATATAGCTGTAAGAACATACCTTAGGGGAAAAAAGGGGAGTGATGGATCCTGTGCTGACTTTAGAGTAAAAGATAAACCATAAGTAGGTGTTTCTTTGTCTGTGATCTGATCTGATTCATAAAGCTTCAATGGGCCATGAAAACCTCACGTTCTTTATCATTGCATCATATAAACATGTACACGCAGGTAAGCAAGAGAACAAACAAGGTGTTATGAGGGAGCCATAATCAAACATTCACAATTTAACCTATTTTTATTAACGGTAAGATAAAAACCGTTGTGAGAACTCTGTATAAGATCTCTCACATATTTTTCAGGATGTTACTTGAATTTAAAATGGTTGAAAAACCCAGCCTAAGGGACTATCAAAAGGAACTATAACTTCCATGATGCAGTGAATATACTTTTCTTCAATATCTCAAGAAACCAGCACAAATGAGCAGAAGTTAACTGGATGGGGGTAAAATCCTATTTGCAATTCAAAATAACAAATTTCATTGGAGTTTTATTGACCTTAGACACTCCAATAGACTGGTGGATCTTTGTGACCTGCAGTGTGGTATCCAACTTAAACAATGGATTTGCTATTCCTTATACATTATGAACTGTCCAGAGGAAAAATGGGACATGTCAGATGTCCTGCAAGGAGATTACATGACTACATGTTTCACAGTTCCTTTTTCTTACAGTGAAAATATTTTTAAGTAAGAAGCAAATCACTGCAGAAAGAGTGAAATGGAAAATGCTCAATTGCTCTAGACTGGTCTGGAAGAAAAACTCAAGGGAAAGAGTAGATCTGCTAATGGACTGATGGAATGGACCTCTACAATAATTTGGGACTATTTTTTTGCTTTGGTGAACTTTATCTCACCTTTGGTGACAACTTCGTTGTCATCTTCTTCCTCTTATTCCATTACTGAGATGCCTTTTTATTGACTTCCATGCTATTTTTAGGAAATAAATTTTGACATATTTCCCTTCTCTTCCTCCCTGCTCTGCTTCAGATAAATCCCAGTCTAATGTTTTACTCCACAGTGGTCCTTTATTTGTTTCCTATTATTGTTCCCACTGATAGGGCAGTGTTATTGATTTTCTCTTCGCATTGCTACAGCGGGATTGTCATTTACATGACTGTCATACGCTGAAACCTCAGGGCCAAATTCCTGCCCATTAGCAAGCTGCCTTGCCCTATTTAAAAGATGCATTTGGTGTCCTGTCTGTCTTCCAAATAGGCCTCTTGCTGGCTGTAGCTCCTGTTGGAAGTGTCTCTCTCTCTCTATGCTGATTAGAGTCTAGACTGAACATTTGCTAAGGAGGTCCAAGACAAACTTCTTTATGCACAGGATAAGTCATGCATAAGATTGGATCCCAAAGGCAGCAGTACAATCAGCAATAGTTTATATACAAGCTAAACAAACACTCTGAGGGGAAAAGTCTTTACGGGGTATAAACATGAGCAGATAACTAGGCTCATGACCTCCTTTCATTGTAAAATGTTACTCTTCAGCTGTGGTCATGAGCTAAGTGACTTTGCCTTCAAGACTTTTCCTTGAGCATTAGTCCCTCTGGATTATTTTGGTAATTTCTACTGAAACAAAAACGAGCAAGATCTGGTGGGTTTGGGAAGAAGGGTCTGTAATGAGCAAGCTGTTCCCACTGAAGATTTCAAATGCTTTTCTGATTAAAAAAAAGGCATATGGTGACTTTAATAGGGGACACGACCTGCATTCACTTAACCATGTTCAGCAGACCATCATCTTTTCCCCAATTTTGCTTTTTAAAACTCTTAATACTATGTTTATTTTTCTTTATATATACACATATATATAAGGAAATGTGTTGAACAATTTGATGGTAAAGTAACTAACACACTTCAGAAAAGAAACAGAAGAGAAACTCAAAACCTCAGTGCCCACACATCCTATCTTCTGGGCTACCCCAAGATGAGAAGCTTTTGCTTTCTCTGGTTTTAATCACAAGCCCCAGTGGGGAGCTGAGAAAACTTCTGTGAGAAAAGTTTCCTCTGCACTGCTGTATCTTCATGAAAAGTTTCAGTTTTGATGATTCATCATTTTCACACACACACAAAAACACATTGTGTTGAAAGATTTCTGACCAGCCCAAGTAATGAATCCATCTGCTGCAGTCAGCGAACACAATTATGAGACAAATCACCCATCTTGAACAGTAAAGCTGAGAATAGAACCCCTTGTTCAAAAAAAAAAAAAAANAAAAAAAAAAAAAAAAAAAAAAAAAAAAAAAAAAAAAAAAAAAGAGGGAGAGTGAGAAAGAAAGGGCACAGACTGTTATCTTTTGATCTTAAGGAGGCTTTTACTATCCTCTATTAGCAGATGACTTATTCTACTCTCCTAGGCATGGCCCAACTGCAAGAGACAAACGTGATCTCATACCCACACACAGATGCACACAGAGAAAAAGAGAGAGGGAATCTGTGTATGTCCTTTGCCTGCACTGTGATCATTAAAAATCTGATAACACTTCTGTTCAAGAAGGAAGGTTAGACCCCACCTGCTAGTCATTCTACCCAGGTATCTGCTAAACACTGTCTTCTTTATTCTCTGTAGTATGGCTAGGTAGCTGTTATATGCCCGCTGTGCTCTGCACAAGAGATGGCTGCATATGAATGGGCAGCGAATTGCTCTTCTTTTGTGCCTGGTCTACCTTACAATGCATCAGTGTGAAAGCCCATTGCTTCTGAAAATGATAAGAAAGTAAAGAATGTTATTGAAAGATCAAACCCGAGGCCAGATTTTGCCTGAAGACTAAACTGCTTTATGAGCAAAACACTGAGGTTCAGGTAATCGATGTTCAATGTCCATTTCTACCTCAGATTTCTTTCAGCCCACTGGGGACACCATTTAATTTAGCTGTTTGCTGTAAAACAAAGATTGTGCTCATTCAGACTCTACCCTCCAGCCTCACCCTGGTCTTCTTTACTTACACTGTAAGATCTTCCAGTCAGGGAATTTAATGTGTTTGTACAGCATCTCACACATGGGGACCCATCTCCCACCTGGGGCCTCTACACATCACAAAACCCACACAAGCCTCCGTTTTGAAATGAGAATTTAAAAGTCAAAGTTGGCATTGTTTGCACCAGCTTAGATAGAGTTAACCCATTCCAATACCCTTCTCTTTCCCTCTCCAAAATGCAGGTATTCCTCTGTAGCACATCTGACATTTGGGGATGTTGAAGAAACCAGGTAAAAAAAAAAAAGAAGAGAAATAATCACAGAGCAGATATCACCTGCCTGGACTTCTCCATGGGAATGAGTGATCTGACAATTATAGACTTCAGGTGCCGTGAGGAATCATTTTTCCCAACTGCTGCCAGGGGGGAAAAGACTAGTTCTGATGTGATATCTAGACAGTCTAAGTTATTTTTGTCCTTGAAGCCTAATAGTGGGTTATTGGTAATTATAGGAAAAAAAATAACCTAGAAAAGGGGTGGGATGTCTTTTTTATTTCTTCCCCATCTATTCAATTCCACAGAAATCTTGTGCGGTTCCTATTCCATAAAGCACCACTTCAAGGAGACTTTAGCCCTATTATTATTTCAAATTAAAATATGCTTACTCTGTGAGATACTTTTTGTTTTAAACCTAAGTGTTTATATTATTGTTGTAATTTTTCTTTAAACTGCAGCAAAAAACTTCTACAACACTGCCCAGAGAAACAAAACCTATTTTGCACAACAGTGCATTGCTCTTGGAGTGGGTGGGAAGATATTTGTATTGCCAGAGAAGGGGGAAACCAAAAATGAAAGCCAGGAGCAGATGGCAAAGGAAGAATAGAAACAGAAAGGAGAGAAAGGGGGGCTGAGGGGGTAGAAAGGAGGTTGTGACGGAGGAGGAAGAAAATGGAAATGAAAATAATAAAGACAAGAGTGGGAGAAAAAGGATCACAGGTTTCCTGTATGGATATGGCATTCCTTAGAGAAAACTTTCCATATACTATTTCAAAATTTTATTTAACTTTATTTAAGGATGGGGCTGAGAGCAGCCTAGAGGGAGCCTTTTTTAAGAGTCCCAAAGGCTCCTACTGGCTATTCAAGCTAACTGGAACAGGCAGCAGCCATCTGTGTCCCTCACTGGGCAGCAAGGGGGAGGAGGGTCCTGCCAAATGATGAACAGCAAAAAAAACAAACTAAAACAAAAAAGGCACTACTTCCATATCTCTTCTATCTCTTTATTAGGCTTTCAGGACAGATCACTAAATATCGCAAGTATCTTCAATCCATTGGTACCTCTGCAAGTGCTAGGGCAGAGGCAGGGAAGGGTAGGCACAGGTCTGAGAGAGAAGATGTAGCCCTTCATGGCAACTCTTGTGGGACAGTCTGCACCAACATCCTTGATTTTGATGAGGAAAACAAGCTCATTTGTCATTACATCAGACCCTTTACACTGAGTGTTTCTAAGGAAGAGTAGGAAGTAACAGGACTTAGAAAAGGAATGTGGAGGAAGGCTGGAGAGGATATATAGAAGTTTATGGAAATTGAAAGCAGAGGAGAATCTGGATTTGAAGCAGAGAGCAGAAGGCTTCATCAAGGAAATTTGGTCTCCAGCCTGATTCAGTTGCAGAGATGTAGTAGTTATTTGCTGAACTGCCTGGCATTTTTTTGAACTATCTGAGAAACCAGTGGCATTCAGGGCAAATTACATCTAATTTTCTGTACAAATTGCCGAACTATTGGACCCAGCAAATGTGTTTATTAAAAATCAGAGGCATAGGCATGGGTCACATATTTGTGGCACCAGATAATCAGAAAGAGACTAAGCCCACTAATCTGGACAAATTGTATTTGATTTTTCATGCTGTAAAGGTAGCCAATAAAGGCTCCTTCATCCTTACTTTCACTGTCCTGAAGTATCTGTGGCCTGTTGGGATCGTTTCTCTGGGAGAAAGATCCAGGAGAACTTTAGATCATAACACCTCTTGGTGGANCCCCCCCCTCCAGCCTGAAACCCACAGAATAACAGTGGGACTCTTTTTATTTAAAATATAGTGGCCCAGAAGGGGGTGCTTGCCTATTCCAGCACTAATGATTTATTTGGGGGCCTTAGCCATTGACCCACACTCATGATTAGGACTGAGTAAACATTTCTCTCTATTTGTAACTCATGGTGTTTCCTAGCAATGAAGAAGTAACTACAGAGAACTAAGATCAAGCTAAAAGACCTGTGTGAATAACTGGGTTTCTTGAAAAATCTCTTCTCCCACTTTGCTGTGGATATTCATGAGCCCTTAATGTGACAGAGGTATGAGAACAGATGATGAAAGAGGGGCCTTTTGGAATTATTCAGGGTGCTTAAGGGAGGGACTGATGTTCAAAGGCATGCAAAGCTGGTGAAAAAAGATCTCCTCTTCTCCAGCTAACATGTGAAAAGAAAGAGGAAAAAGATTTGTTCATCCACTGGTTTAGGACATAAAAAAAAAATTAAACAAATCTGCTTCCACTAGCAAACAATTATTGCTGAGCTTCGGATCATTTCAGTTCAAAGAGTGCACAGGGTCTGGACAGAATTTTGTCTCCCACAATGAGGGGGACAGTAGTTTCAGGGACATTCCTCAGGGCTTGATGTTGGGACCGGTATTATTTCACATCTTTGCCAAAGACAAGAACAGTGAGATTGAACACCCTCTCTGCAGGTTTGCAAGCGATATCAAGCAGTGTGGGTGGTTGTTGCTCTAAAGGGAGTGGAGCCCAACCCTGGTGAATGGTGTGAACCTCTGAAAGTGAGCCCAGAGGAAGCCACAAAGATACTCAGAGGGCTTGAGCACATCTGCTCTGGAGACAGGCTGACAGAGCATGTTCAGCCTGGAGAGGAGAAGGCTCTGGTGAGACCTTATTTCACCATCCAGGTCCTCGAAGGGGCTACAATAGAGATTGATAGGGCCTTTCTACAAGGGCATTGGAGAGAAAGAACAGTGGCTTTAAACTGAAAAAGAGTAGGTTGAGGTTAGATATGAAGAAAATCTTATTCTCTGAGTGTGGTGAGGCACCATGTGTTGCCCAGAACTGTTGTTCATGCTCCATCCCTGGAAGTGTTGAAGGCCAGGTTGGATGGGGTTCTGAGCAACCTGGTTTAGTGGAAGATGTCCCTGCCCATGTCAGGGGGCTGGAATGAGATGATTTTTAAGGCCTCTTCCAACCCAAACCATTCTATGCATCTATGATCCCTCTTGATTTGTCTATATATGTACAGAAATTAGATTTAGACCTTAACATAATATTATGCAGGGGAAAAGGCCTCTCATATATTGATTGTGGTGGTATCCAAAATATCTCTCTGTGATAGAGACTGTACCAAATAAATTTTTAAAAAGTAAACAATTTTTACATCTGAAAGGAAACTGAGTGTCTTATTCAGCCCAACACTTCCTGTCCCAAATATATGGAGAAACAGGTTAGAAGTGCACACGTACACAAAATAAATGCATTAATTGAACCTTGTTACAAACTGAGACTGAGATTTGTAATTTGATTGGAAATTAATCAGTCTGAATAGGCTTATGTTGCTCTGTTAACACCTAGCTTAAGTGGATCATCTCATCTAGAGCCCTGTTCTATTGAGAACTGATCTCTTTTGTGCAAGAGAGTTATCACAGTGAGAGTTTCCATTAATTTAATGTTATATTTCTAACATTAGAAAATACATCTGAGTGCTTTTTCAATAGTAAAATTTATTAATTGCTAGCCAATGACATTTAGAATAGGAAATACTTATCCAAAATTTTCCATATTGGAAAGGAAGTGCATTTTATGAAATTAATGAGAATTTTCTGGAGATAATTTGCAGAAAAATTAGGGAGACATGTCCAAGGTCAATCATGAAAGCTATAGCGGTAGTGAAGAAAAGAAAAAGAGTAAAGAACTTTTTGCAAGGTTTTGTCTCCACCTTGTTATAAAGGGACAAACATGCAATTGGGAATGCAATTCTCCCCTCTAGCGTGTTGCCAAATAATTATATGGATCACTGTATACTGTTGTACATTCAAGGTTCCTCAAAAAGCTCGATTTATTCAGCATTGCAAAGACTATGCTTTTGATTGTAAAAGGCCTTTGTTTCAATCCCCACTTAAGTAATAGCTGCCATCTTGGCTGACATTTAAGGCTTGAACTAGATATAGTCAAGCTAAAAGTGTAAACTGTTATAGCTTGAGCACATGTTCCGGCGTCCTTTTGTTAGGGCTGAAATAAGCTCAGAGCATCTGCAAGCTGAGCACACAAGGAGGTCTGTAGCACACAATCTCAGAAGGTCTGTGAGCCCTCTGAACATAAATTTTGCTTGAACACAGTTTAACGTACTATGAGCAGTCACAGCTCCTATTGGTTTCCACAAATATAAGGTTGAAAATTGTTTCAGAAAATCATGACGACTGTCATCAACTCTGTTTTTCCTTTCTTAACAGTCATTGCTCATAGGTCAAATTCATCTCCCAGATAATGTTTCCAGGACTTAAATAACTGGTGGAAAATATTAAACTAAAAGTCAACGATGAATGGAGGTGTGAAAATTTGTCCATGATTGTAATGTAAATGATGGATAATCAACAAAACTGCTGCTTTTTCAAAAATATGTATCATCTTTGCAATGTTTTGAGAACAACTCTTTAAAGCAGCAATGATCACTTATGTGCTTGTGTGCTCTGATGAGATTCAAAAGCTTGAGTACTCAGTAATTCTGTGGGGTTTGCTGTGAACTCGTGACCTGTATATCGAAAACACAGCAGGTGCTAGTCTGCAAATGAGTAACATTTCCAAATTTACATCTCATGCAATTTCTGAAATTTCTGCATAGCAAAAAAGGGTACTTATTTAGATTTGCACAAACCCTTCTCCACCAGAGAAATCAAGGGCGATATTTCTTTGTCAGCAAGTGTTCTAGTTTGAACTCCTCAGGAAACACTGCAAGTATCACCATAGACAATGGTTGAAAATCCACAAGGAAAGTGAAGATGGGTACAAAATCAATCAATGTAAAACCTAAAAAAAATATAAACTTTAACAAAATTAAGATTTTCAGTGATGTTCATTTGCATCAGAATAATTTTCCTATGATATCTTTTCACAGAAGAGTTGGTAGAATGAATTACAATCAAATGTAAATGGATTAAAAACTTGAAACAATAAATTGTTACAAATAATATCCAGACCTGACTTCTGCACATATTCTTATTGAATACATTTTTATTCTTATTTTAGTTTATATGAAAAAAAACAACTGTAAACATACCTTTGTCATAGTACATTGTTCTCCTTGTCCATTTTGATCTCTCACAGAAGTTAAAGTACTTGAAGTGATTTGTAAAAGCTGACTTGAGCATTTCTTCTCTCCTGGAGTTCATTGTGGTCAGTGTTTGAAAGGCAGCTATTCTGATGACTGAAGGTTAGAACACATGTAGGTATCAGAACCAAGTCCTTTGAAGAGAGAAGTGTCCCCCCTTTGGCAGACAGTCATGAAAGGTTAGTCAGTAGTTCAGTATTCCTGCTAGATCCTTCAGACATGCAGAAGTCTGATCTATTCCCAGTACTTATAGATAACTTTTATTAATATATTTGTTTGTTTGAAATGCTCCACCCTCTTCTAGATGTTGAAATTCTCATCTTTCTTAAATATATTATAAATGACAGTATTATGTACCTGGAAATGGCACCATTGATGTATGGAATATAATTTACTATAACTTAAGGTGACAAAATATATTACAGTTTTTTACTGTAATAGTAATAGATGCATCTGTGATAACAATTATATGAGAAGTAAAAGTAGATAAAAAAGAACCAGTGTTTTGGTTATGGTAGACTTTTGGTTAAATTAAACTTCATACATTTAAAAGCACCATTCCTTAGCCAAAGAATTATGTCAGAGTTTTGTCCCACCTTTTTCTGTGAATAATTGTTGAGATTTTACTGATGTATAGGATTTTAATTAAATTTGCTGGTAGAAATAAGTATTATTTCCACTGCATAACTACACATGTGGTTCTCAATGACAACAATATTATAACTAATGTACTAGCAAACTGTACAAGACCTAACCACGATGCTTTTTATTTTCCAGGTGTCTGAACTCAGATAGATTCATAAATCATGGATGTTGGACTCTGGAGAGTTTCTTGGTAACTCTGTCATGTAATGATGCTTGGCAAGGTTAATTTTCTTTTTTAAAATCCACATTTTAGATAGGAAACCCATAGCATTCAAATCCAAGTAGTGCTTATTTTGATCTTGGCTATTATGAAGAGTACTGAGGCCATATTTTTTGGGATTAACAGGGATAGGGATAGGGATAGAAACTTTGCAGATTTCACAGAACATTCTGAGCTGTAAGGGAGCCATGATGATCATTGAGTCCAACTTTTAAGTGAGTGGCCTGTATGGGGATTAAGCCTGTGATCTGAGTTAGAGCATATTATCAGCACCATGTTCTCGCTCAGAAATTTGACTTTCCAGAATTTTCTGCATGTTTTCATCAACTTACCAGGGTTTTTTACGTGCAAGGGTTTTATACAATCACAAGACTTAGGATCAGTGAGCAAAACACACCTAGCTGTGTGAATTAAATGAGTACAAGAAGTACTGGTTTTCTGACATCAGGATAAGGTAAGCTCTGCATTTTCCCCCCTTTTTGTCCCATCTTAATCTGGGCTTGCAGATCCCACATTGTGCAATATTGTTTAATGCTTTTCAATGTTATCTAAGTGCATTATAGCAAAGAACTCCCTTAATTTCATGATGACTGGGAGAGAATATGGTACATGCTTGTCCAAGTCTGTAGGTGGCTGTTAGTGGAATGCTTCAGTGGCGTGGGGTTTCCTGCCAGTATGCACTGCTATTTATCACCATGCCTCATAATCCTCAGGAGCCTTCAGGACAACGAATGGCCTGCATGGTCATAGACTGCAAGCCAGACTGCAACACTGTCCTAGCAAATTCTGGAGGTGGCTGGCTTTCAATCAGTTATATTATAATTATTATTATGGAATAATTGTCATCCCCGCATGAAGTCAAGGGCCCTTGTTGCCTGGTATCAGGTCTCTGAAAATGACCAGCAGAAAAAAAAGTCCAACAAAAAAGAATGTTAAAGACAGGGCAAGTACAGAATTAATATTTTCCTGCTATAGGATTTCAGTTTCTAGCATTCTTCCCAAACTTCCCAAGTAGACTAAATTAATAGACAGTAATGCCTTTATCCTTCACAAATTTTTGTACATATTTTTGGCTTTATCTACCACACCATGCTATGGCAGCGAATTTCATAACAGAATGACATGCTTTGAAAAATTTTTTCAGTTGGCTTCATAATTATTTCTTTGGTTTGTTTTTACATTATGTGAAATACTGAATCATTATTTCCTGGTTGCCTACATGACAATATTTGCATCCTCTTTTTATCCTGTCAGCTGTCAGACAAATAACTTTTAAAATACCTATATACAAAAATACCTTTCTCCAGAAGATTTGCTAAAGAAACACTGACAAAGTCTGGACTTTTAAGAGATAAGATAGTAATTTTCAGAGAGAAACGAATTCTCTATCAGTTCAGTAGGCCTGCTGTTTTCCTGAAATGGAGCATGTTCTTTGCAAGTCCGTAAAAAGTAGTTTCTGAAACTGGCTATTCTGAAGGCTCTGTTTCTTGATCCATGTCTAACACTATATGATCTCACCATGCCAAAACAGTTCTATTGAATAAAAATTTCTGGTACAGAGGATATTGCAATAGTGAAAGCAGTCATACTGTTCAAATTTGTTATATGGTACTCAATAATGATTGCATTTGTCCCTTGTCACATTCCTGTGCAGTCAAGTATTGATTAAAACTCTGCAACCAAAATGCTATGTATTGTCACATCTTTTTAGGACTATTTTAGATGGAAGAAACTTTAATTTAAAAAAAATAGCCTTTCTTCTGCCTCTCTTGCTGACTCCCTCGTATTATGTCTATTCCAATTTTACTGCTAATAGTTACCTATGAGGATGGAAGTCTTGTAGACCTGTGCTTTCTCAGACTTAAGGTTAAAGGGAGATCTGTAGACATGTAACTGCATAGTGGGAGGCTGTAAAGAAAATGGAGCCAGGCTTTTCTTGGAGGTGCATATGGGAAGGTGGAAAGGCAACAGAGATGATCTGGAGCATAGGGAGTTCCGAGTAGATGTAAGGATAAATTCTAACCCCACGCCTACCAAAAAGAAATGTTCACAGAGCTGCATCCTTGGAGATACTTGAAACTTGGAGAAACAATTCCTGAAGTACTTGTTTTTGACTGGGCTTGCATTGAGCTGAACTGCTTACTTGATCTCCAAGCTCCATGATTGTCTAATTTTACGATTATGTATGTCTCCCTGATGCAACTTCTGACCACAACTGAGCAGTAAATAAGTTCCACATATTCTTATGTAACAGCAGGGAGTGGCAGTTTCTTGTAGTTGAAGAATAATGATTTATATGGTGCTTAAAAGATGTTTCTTACAAAGAAGTGAGAGGAATGAAGATGACCCCATCTTCTCATTACGTTTGGGAGAAGAACAGCATACATTTGGATAATTAGAATTTGACATAGGTTTCAAAGAAAGCCTTGTAAGGTACTGTTGGAAAAGCAGCTTGTTTTATTCAAATGAATGTGTTAAGACATAACACTGTGTCCAGCTCCAGACTCCTCAAGGCAAGAGAGATGTGGAGCTCTTGGAGTGGGTCCAGTGGAGGGTAACAAAGGTAATGAAGGGACTGGAGAATCTCTGTGACAAGGAAAGGCTGAGGGAACTGGGCCTGTTCAGCCTCAAGAAAAGACATCTGAGAGTGGACCTTGTCAAAGTCTGTCACGGTCTCCAGGATAGGGTTTGAGGATGGACCAGGCTCTGCTCTGTGGGGTCCAGCAATGGTAAAAAGGGAACAGCTGAAATTGATACCCAGGAAGTTCCACCTGAATATGAGGAAGAACTTCTTTACTCTTCATTTCACTTGAACAGATTGCCCGGAGAGGCTGTGGAGCCTCCCTCACTGGTGATATTCCAGAACCCTCTGGACACAATCCTGTGCCATGTGCTCTGGGATGACCCTGCTTGAACAGGGAGGTGAGACCAGATGACCCCACTGTGGTCCTTTTCAACCTGACCCATTCTGGGATTTTGAAACTCATAGAGGGACAGCTTAGAGTGGTTGTGACATGAATAGCTCACATGAAATCTCCTCCAATCTAAGTTGATGACTTTAAATCAGGAAGTTGTTTCCTTCTGGTTTTGTTGAACCCCTGAATGGCTAACACCTACAACAGTGTCAGCTGTGTTCTTGTAAGGGGCCATGGTTTGGAAAGCTACTTTGAAAAAGAGTTGCAATGGCTAAGACACCTGCCAGTAAAATATTGCAAAAGGCAGAAAAGAGAACACAAAATGAGATTGCAAAGTGAATTGTTTCTAGCACAGAAACAGTAACATATAAGAAAGAAAGAAAGAAAGAAAGAAAGAAAAAGAAAAGAGAGAGAAAGAAAGAAATTAAACAGAAAATGAATACATTTTAGTTAGTATCTTAAATAAGAAAAAGATATAGGAACTCTTTTATGACTACTGAAAAATACTCTTTCACTCAATGGATTTGGAGATCACACAGTGGGCTACATAGTCAAAGCTAGTGAATGGCTTAGAATCAGTTTGCAGCATCAGGTGTTCCTGCATTTCATCAATTTCTGTTACTGATTATGTTTGTGGACATATCACTGATATTTTACCTCCTCAGGATGAAGTTATCTGATAAATTGTCCTCTTGGTTTCCTGTCTTCAGGTCTCTTATGTTCCAGTCAACTGTATATATGTTCAATTCAAACCAGCCACCTAAGAATATACAAGTGTTACTTGCTGGTTGGCAAAATTTTTGGAGGAATCCAAATCCTGGTGAGGAAAGAGAGGAATAAGATCAACAAGATTTTCCAGGTAGCATTGTGCCCCTTCCACAGCTATCTGAAGGCTGAGCCACTTGAGGAAGAATGCACATGTATGACTCCATCAAAAGCCTAACACGTGTTCCCAACCTTTCCTACATTTTGTTCCTCCCTATAACAGAGAGGTGCACACACACCCCCATATATATTGCTGTTAGCGTCGTGAGGCTTTGGATCTCAGAAACTTTTAATAAAGTCATGCAAGGCTCACCGTTTAAAAGCAATAACTGACAATTATCCACTTAGGGGGTTAGAAAACTGCCTTGAGAATGTAAAGTATACTACCAATCATATCTTTGTTATTTAATGGAGAGCTACTGTAATTTAGTTGCTACAACTGTCACGTAATGGGCCACAGTAAATTCACTTGAGAAAAGAAGACCAAAGGCAGGATATATACCACTGCAATTGCTCTGAGGGTCCTAAATTTATATTTTCCTGTGATGCTAAAGAGGTTTTTCAACTCATTTTCCTCTTGAAAGCCTAAATTCTCCAGACCGAATAAACCATCACCCGTAAATCCACTTTGACAAACAAGGAGGTTATTGTATGTACATGAAATATAGATTTAATAAATATTCCCCATATATAGGGAAACTGCTGGTATGTGTACAGCCAACTGGTGCTCTGTCATGGACTTTCCAAAAAGTGTAATTGGCAACGTGTCATTCATTCTGGTAAGATTCCTGTCAACTGGCTCTGTTACCACCTATCAGTTTCTTTTTTCTCTTTTCTTTTTTCTTTTCTTTTCTTTTCTTTTCTTTTCTTTTCTTTTCTTTTCTTTTCTTTTCTTTTCTTTTCTTTTCTTTTCTTTTCTTTTCTTTTCTTTTCTTTTCTTTTCTAGTAAACTGAGACTCTCAGAGGCCCATATTCATGAAAACAGTGGGGAGACCTCAGCATCAAAAGATTGATTGCAAGCTGCATTCAGTGCAGGAGGAAAGGTTGAAATATTTCTTATATTAACCAACCATTTTAGCTATGTCTGGTTCCAAAGTTTCCTCAGCTTATTAACTCACAGGTCCACTTGTACCTATCAAATATTAATGCAAGAATAAAACAACGTGGCCTTCTTGGACTGCTGAAGCTCTGTCAGCTCATTCTGCACATCTGTCTAACCAGGTCTGAGCCCAGAACCTCAATCATTGAGCACTTTATTAAAGAAAAGAGAACGCAGCTCTTTCTTCTTCTCCAGACTGTAAGTGTTCAGCTGAACTATTCAATAATATAGCACCTTTATTGTTCGCTGTGTGATTTGTGCTTATATTATTGCACATTATTATCCCACAATTAATCATAATGATGTCAGCGAGGAAGAGAGAGAAATGAAGTTCTGAATAGACCTGTTTCAAAATATTATTTGTATGTTAAAAACTATTTTTTATTATCATCTCATCAACACTTTTCAGTAAAAATATCTTAAGCAAATATTTGTACTTTAAAGAACTGCAAGATTTTAGAAAACTACACTATATAATTACTTTTAGATTTGCAATTAAAATACTGACATTCTTGATCAAGGTGGGAATTTTTCTAACGGCGGGAAAGGGGAAAGATATAAGGAAATCTTTCGTTCTTCACAGTACTAAGAAAGCTTAAGCAAGGTATTTCTTCTTTAATTATCTTACCATCTTGCAACAGATGCAAGAGAGTTTAGTTTATGGAGCAATTTAATAAATAGGTCTGGAAACCAAATTTCTACCATTTTCTGTGTTTTTATTTGACATAGATCAACATTACTGTTGCGCACATATTCTATCATAAATGCAATCCTGTCTCAGTTTACTCTTTACAAAATAGGTTACCTTTCGTACAAAAGAATGCAGTTTGCCTTATTCCCATTTTTTGCTAATTTTGTTCAACTTCTACCTCAAAGCCCAGTATCTCCCTGTAAACAACCCACCACATCTGGGATTAATGTGCAATTCAAGATGCACCAGTGTTTGCATATATATTAAAGCTGGAATATTTTAAAAATACCCCATTCTAATTAGTACTATGAAATATTATTTATCTGTCTTGACTTTACAGAGCAAGGATTGCAGAAGAGGTTACCATTAATGAGGGCTAATCAGGAACAAGTAAAATTTATCACTTTGCAAGAGTAACAATGATTTACCATCAGGATGCTATTGTATTTTGCCTTCCATCACACTTTCAATGTTAAAAAAAAAAAAAAAGAGCATATGAGCATGTTGTCTTATTAAGAAACCAAGCACATGCCTGTAAAATAAATCTGTTTTCTGGAAAAAGGGCACCTAAAAAAGAAAAAAAGTCTTGCAACTCAATTTGTGTAGTATGAACGACACTTATCTTATTCACGACACCATTTTTTCCCTTTTGAATGTAGACATTAAAGATATTACAATTTCCAATCTACTTGCAATGTAATTGATTCTTTGATGTCCGTTTCCTGTGTTACAAACATTAAACAACTTGTCTCCAGGTCAGTGATGATTTTTATTTTAGTGGGAGGTTATATTATGTTTTTCTGTGTAATTGATGAAAGCTTTCACTTATTTATTTATTTATTTTCTTGCAACTTCAGGGTATGACCTAAAATCCTATGTTTGCTTTAAAGGACTATGAATTTTGAAGACACCTGGTATGATTTGGTTTCTTTGTTTTTTAATATCAGAAAGATATAGAAATTTGGTGGGAATATATGATTAAAGCCATTGAGAAACAAAACCAATCAAATTGTACAAACCAATTTTTGGAAGGAAGGATTGTCTGGATAAATAAGAGATGATTAGCATTTTTTTGTGTTATGTAAAAAATGAAAATGAAAAGTTTTTGAAACATTTCCTGTCCTGAGTAATATTAAGAAGTCAGCATTTTGAGAGCATTTTCCTAATTTAAAATATGCAGAAAAAAAGGTCTTATGTCTATCAATTTACACATTAATATTTTCTCTTGACCTTCAGTATTTTTTCTTCAGTATTTCACCTGATTTTGATTAAAAATAATTTCTAATAGGAAATTTTCAGTTTGACAACATCAAAAAACAACATTTGAAACATTTGTTTCCAAAAATGTACTTAACAAAGAAATTTCACCTGAATGTTAACTGTTCTTTACCAGAAAGAAGAAAAACAGAGTCAAAAGAATGAGAGAAAGTTTAAACATTCATTCCTAATTTTCAGGAATGTAAAAAAAAAAAAAAAAATGATAAATATCAAGCAAATCATTATTAGAGTAGAACATAACTGTCTGATATTATATTTAAAGCAAATGTGACAAGAAGAATATTTGTTTTCTAGGATATAAAGTGTTAATATTCATTTGATATTGAAACTCTCTTCAAAGGAAAAATGGCATTTATCCTTTCCTTTCAGGTTTATCAAACAAAGTGGATTGTTCCTGTAAAATTCAAAGAAGAACAGCATTTTGATTGATGTCAGGAAGCTCTTGTTTTGGATGGTATCAAGGACAAATCATCGCGTTGCTAAAAGCCTGGTTAGGCTATTGTCATGACTGAAGTATTAAGTCACTGTAAATGATTTACTTAGCAAGGCACAGTAAATAACAACGACAACAATAATAAACCCCACAAAAATGTGAGACAAATTATGCTATGTCGAAGTTCCTGTGACCTGAAAATTAGTCGTATATAAGAATAACAGGATTATATAGATATGATTCTACTTTTTGTATTCATTAGATTTTTTTATTTTAGTCTACTTGTAGCCTGCTGTTTCATTGTGGATCTTGGAAAACCATGGATGTAGTCATTGGAAACTACCTCTTTGATTCCCTGAAAATCAAATACAGTCTTTTTAGAGTCATCAGTTGTAAGCAAAGTAACTAGCTAAAGAAAGCCAAGAAGAAGAGCCTAAACTATCAAATTAAGGTTACAGAATTCCTTTAATATAGTTCCACAATATAAGAAAGGAAAAGCATACTGTTATGTAGGCTTCAGACTCAGATGTATGTGTAGGTGGTGGTCCAAGTCTTGTAAATATCTGGCAATCATCAATAATGTTCAAGTACAAGAAGTTGAATACAACAGTTCCCAGATTTCAGCAGGACTTTTGATGGTGAGATAGTAATGAATATTGAACTATTTTGTCTAGGTACCAGTGGTTTCTCTTCAAAGGTAGAAAAGAACACAGAGTGAGAATATCTGTAAAGTAAATGGATGTGGTTCTGAGAATATCTGGTTAATGCCTCTTCAACAGAGATTAGTTTGAGAAACAGAAGTAGGACATTAAGCACCCCATTCTCTCCAGGTGTTTCTGCTGGAATTTTCCTTTTGGAGACAGCCACAGGAGACAATAGGTTATTTCCAGCCTGTCAAACATCATGAACACACAGAGCTTGAACAGTTGAAGCGTCATGCAAGGCTCTGCACCTAAATCTCTTGACCAATACACCAGAGCTACTGAATAACAGGGCCAATGTAACATACTGCTTGATAAATTTTATTCCTGATGGTTTCTTCCTTGGAAGTATGAAAACATGGTGAGTGGCTTTCTGAGGTTAGGAAGCAAATTGATTATGAACTGGAGTTTTGTCTACCAACAATTTTTAATATGTAATCTTGTCATGAGTGAACTAAAGTCATTAATAATACAGTAAGCAAAATGTGCTACAGTTAACCTTAAATTATAACTTACAAAGAGCGTTCTTGCAGTTTCTGCTATGATTTATGGGCTCAGTTTATTCTATGCAAATTCATGCACAGTTTCTAATAAGAGGGAGGAGGAAAGATAAAAGAGCCCTGAATATTTTATAAGCTTTTTCCACTTACCTTAATTTAGAAATATGAAGCTGAATATGTAAGTAGAGAATAATTACCTATTACTAATCTCCCACATAGTTTATCTATTTCAGACCTGAACATCCTGAGCAATGCAAAACATAACTGTTTTACTACCTGTACCACTGTAAATATGATAATTAGGTATACTTCAGTGCTAGTTTTTGCTGATACATGAGAAGATAGATGCTGTAATATAATCAGGCAGTGCTTCGCTATTGTTTTATATCCCTTTTAAAAATAATATGCCTGCTGTTCAGTATTTCATTCATTGGACACAGTAAAGTTAACTTTTAAGAGGATGACACCCTAGATAAGTTCCTTGAGCATGCTTTTCCAGATGTGATCCTTAAATTTTAGAAATAGTGCAACAAATTTGAGATTCCTGTAGAAAACCTTGTAAACAGCTGCACCAGAACTCAGTACTCTGTGCTCTGTAGCACAAGTTCTTCAGTACTCAGTACTCAGTTGTGGCCCTGACTCATAAAGGGACTAGGGCACCTTGGTAATATGTTAGACAGCTGCATAAAAAAAAGCAGTGTGCCACAGCATCATAGAATCACAGAGTCATTTGGGCTGGAAAGGACCTCCAGGATCCTCAAGTCCAACCTGTGATGGATCACTTTGTCAATTAAACCATAGCACTGAGTGTCACAAGCACTCATTTTCTGAACAAGTCTAGAGGTGGTGACTCCACTACTTCCCTGGGCAGCCCGTTCCAATCCCTGACCACCCTATCAGTGAAGAAATTATTCCTGATATCCAATCTGAACCTCCCCTCATGCAGCTTGAGGTTACATCTCATTGTTCTGTTGACAGTTGCTCTAAAAGAGCAGAATGCAAACCCCCTTCCAGTCTGTTCCTCTTGTTTCTGAAATTTAATCAGAAAACTGATGAGGAAGGAAGGAAGAAAAGAGACACTCCTGGTTCATCCAAGATTACAATGAACCATCTTTATACTGAATTGTGTTTTTTCATTAGTTAACAAACTAGAAAAATATTTTTCTGTTATCGCCACTTCCCGCTATCACAATAAATTTAGACCAAATCAAAAAAGGCAAATAGACATCCTTCAATCAGAGAAGAAAAAAAAAAATCTTTCTCTGTAAATCGTGTGTTGTACTGTACCCCTCTTCCAAACTGTTTGCCACTGACTGTTTTTTATGCATTTACATATCTATCTAAAGCATACTAAGACCAAGAGCAACCTCCCATGTGGACTTTAGGTATGAAGTAGTGTTTAGCTTTTTCTGGGCTCCTAAAAGACCAATAGCTGTCTCTCCTGGTTTGAGTTTCACAGGCTTAGGTAGCATTGTTTTCCACATCTAGCTGCTGCACCAACACAAGATTATGATTCACTTTTTGAATCATTCTGATATTTAGATCCTGCTTAAACCCTGGTAGGGTCCTCAAGGTGGATTTTCTCTTGCTTTCTGAATCTGGAACCAGAGCTGTTTGTCTAAACATAGTGATGCTGATCTCTCAAAAGTCAATCGGTAATGTCTGGATCATATCCAACTTAAATTCATTAATGAAAAGGCAAGAACCCTCAGTTTGGAACTGCACTTACTGTGACACGTGCCAAAACCTATATCATCATCTTATGAAGTGTGGCTGAGGGAGCTGGGATTGTTCAGCCTGGGGAAAAGGGCGTTCAGAGGCAGCATATCACTGTTTTCAACTATTTGAAAGAATAACCACAGATAAGGCAAGAGGACATAGCCTAGGGGTGCACCAGGGGATTTTCAAGTTTGACATCAGGAAGAATTTCTTCACTGAAAGAGTGATCAGGCATTCAAATGTGCTGCCCAGACAGGTAATGGACACACCTCCCCTGAACTCATTGAAGAAATGACTGATCATAGGACTCAGTGCTATAGTTTAGTTGAAGAAGATTCCAATGTGTCACAGGGTAGACTTGATGATCCTGGAGGTCTTTTCCAGCCTTGATGAGTCTATGATTTTATGGTTCAAGTGTTATATCACAAGTGTTCAGACTACCAGAAGCCCTGATGTATAGGCACAGTTCAGTCAGTGAAGTTCCGGTGTCATATTTTTAACATACCATTCTTCTTGCTCTTAATGAATCTCTTGTTTCAAGGGTAAAAATAAATTTTGGTTTTAAATCTTGGGTGAAACTTGAGGAGGAAAAAATAATTCAATCAAATCCAAACTATAAGATTATTCCATGCTGAGATTGTTCAGATGTCAATGGGATTTAAAGTATTGAAGACTTCTGTTGAGTGACAACAATACTTGGTTAGTGATTGGCAGTTTTTCCCTGTGGCAAATTCAAGTTTCACTGGACAGCTTACCAGTTACTGAAATTTTCCACTCATTGCTGAACCCAATCAGTTATCCTGGATATTTTACTTATGCCTTCACTCTATGCGGAAAGGGAAAGGGGAAGGTGAACAGGAAGGGGAAGGGGAAAGGAAAGGAGCGGGAGAGGGAGAGGACAGGGAGAGGAAAGGGAGAGGAGAGGGAG
>VZTZ01031141.1:0-72445 GCA_013400955.1 Drymodes brunneopygia
AGAAGAGAAGAGAAGAGGAAGAAAAGAGATCCATAAAAGGTAGTTTGACTGACAGCCAGGCCATGATTCACTTTACAGGCACTACAGTACAAAATCTTCACTAATATTAACAAGCATTTTATTTCTAAGTAAATTAACTCTGAGTTCCCATCAAAAGCTGTTAGTAATGCATATTTTTTTCCTTCTTTGCCTTTCAGAAGCTTTTATGAAAAGTCTCATATGCACAAATAGTACATTTCCTTACCTAATATAAACACAAAAGACTTTTTGCTTTGGAAACAAATGTAGGGGAACAGCTGTGCTGATGAGCTACTCAGAGCTCTTATTGAATCTGCAGCTGCTTCTCTCTGTCCTCAGAAAACTCCTGTCTTGATTGACAGATGGAGAGATAACCACATGAAGAGGAGAACAGATACCAGTCACAGGCTTAAATCAGAGTTGCCTTAAATCTATGAAAATTACAGTTCTTATTTTTAGCTGCTGATGTGGCAGTCATTTAGTCACAAACTGAAACTTCTGCTGAGTAGCTACAAATCCCTCTTCCTAAATTTTAAGCCACTTAAAATTTATCCAGGTTCAAACCAATGGGTTTGCACTGCTGGTTTATCAATCTTAGCAGATAAGTTTAAAGCAGAAAAGAGTGTTTATTGACACCAATAAATGTTGCGGGAATGAGAAATAAGAATTAGAAACTTTTCTCAAGCTCTTTTGCTCTCTTTGTGGGACTGTTTAATCTTGTGGTTTCATTAGAAACTTTAGCCGTCCAGACAGATATATTTAAATCACATGCACTGATTGCTACCAAAACAGTGATTTTGACCTGTTCAAGTCTGAAATGTGCATTGCAGATGTTGGTTAGAATAACTGCATGTCTCACTGAAGGACTCCCTAATAACTGGGGAGATGCAAGGCTCATCAGTCTTCAAGGTGCAGTGGCAAAATCTAGATCCCCTCCTCCCATTGCTTCAGCAAACCATGTACAGGAAACAGATGCTGTTTATCATAGAAAATAGTTTTCAAACATTCAGGTTACAGAGTCTGGACCCGAAGCAATATTTTTGTCTTTACACAGAGCATATAAACAGGTTTTTGTCTGGCCTTTAAGGTGCTTAGCATATATCTAGTGCTAAATGGGTTAGGTGGTTTCTCCCAAAATTAAGGGTCCTAAATGCTATATTTGGTGCCAAAATAGTTTACTGAATCACTCTCCTAAGATATGACTTCTTTTCTAGAAAGGCAAAAGCATTTCTTTTTTTGTTTTAGGAGTTACAGTCCTATTACTCCACCCTGAAAATTGGTATGATTATTATCACACAAATTAGCAGATATACAAAATGTACAATGGGTGCTTGAAAATTTGGAGGCTGCAATCTAAACTGGGAGGTAAACTGGAAACACTTCAGAGCTGATAGGGCTGGAGAAGGGCCCTGCCTCCAAACCAGAGCAAGCTTTCTCTCTGTCTCATCTATTTTATATGGGATGGTTACCTGGGAGTGCTGTCTGTATGAGAGCCATCACATGCTTCCAACAGATCTCTGATTCAGGGCATACTGCAGTGCTCACCTGCAGCTCAATTTAAATGCGCTCAAAATTGATATTTTGGCTACGTTTCAGCTCTTAAAACTGAGGTACATGCTTTTACCTGTGCTGTATTGCATCAGTCTTTGCTCCATATTTCTGGATCCCTTTGGACAGGTCTTGGAAATTATACACACATATAAGCAACGACAGCAGCTACATTTTTTTCTGTGTGACCATAAAACATTTTTGTCTTTCTTCCCCAGGGACAGCAGGAGATCTGAAAAACTGGGTCTAATTTGCAGCTACACATCACTAGCTATACTTCATTAGTTAAAACCTGCCCCACTATTATTTTCCAGCCCTGCAGTGCCAGAAGCATCAAGTTCGTCCATCTAGAAAGAATATGTTCCCAGTTTCAGAAGGGGCATGAGACCAGATTTTCCAAGCTCATCTGTGAGTTAAGTAACTGTAACCTTGTCTGTGTGTATATATACCTACAGTTAGGTACCTTCATAGTCCAATTCGTCACGCCTGACTGCATACAGTAAAGAGTATGCTGGGAATAAGATTTCTGGATTACTTTCTTGTTTTACAGCAAACTGTATTTCCACTGAGTATAAAACAAGACAGTCTTCACATGGTCTGAATGTTTCTCAATTGTTTTTATTCTTTAAATAAAAGAGCCCAACATTATACTTTAGAACAAATTCTTTGTCATCATTTTTTGCAGATTTTATAACTTTCTGAAAGCCCTCTACAGTCAGTTTTTAAATTACTTTCAAAGATGGAGACAGAGTAAAATTTGGAATCTGTAAAGGGTATCTGAGAAAGAGTTTTCTGCAAAATCTATATGGAGGACATCAAGCTGTCTAATATGACAGAAAGACAAACCATGGTTACCTATCCAGCAAAGCAACTAGGAGTGTGCAAAACATTGAGAACATGATTATTATCACAGAGACAAGAGCAAAAGTGAGCTCTAGGAGAGTCAGTGAGGCTGTTCACATGTTTAAAGTAAAAAAAAAAATGCTTAGCCTCTTTATTGAGTTCCAAAATTCAGCTATTTTAAATGCATAATTTATATATTTGATTTTACCAGAATTTATGGATGTCTTAGCATTCAAAATCTACATCACAGACTCAGATTTAGAAGGCTTGAAAATAAATACAAAAACCTACAAAATGCAAGCCAAAGATATCTGCATATCTGGTAAAACTAGTTTATATTCTACCTTCCACACTTCCAGCTGAATATTATTATTTTTCCTTAGACTAGTTTTCTATGGTGACAAGAAGAAAGGGAATTAATTACTCCACCTGTATGGAAGAAAATGCAGATAGCTATTACTCTGGTTTACATTTTAAGTCTGTTAGGAGTATTTTGAAGCTGAGTACATCATATAAGTCATTTTGCTTAATAGATATTTTTACTGTTTTCTTTTTTAAGAAAAGTTACAGAAATTTGAACTCTTTATATCTTTATTTATGCATTCAGTTAGTTGGACTTTTGTTATATTCTGTGTAAATATCAATCATCTTGTTAGGAAGGAAACTGTGCTTTAATTTTAACTTTTTAATTCCTCATTGCCCTAGAGTTTTTTGAGCTAGGGTAGCAACACATCTTCTTGGTAGTCTAACTCACTCAAGCTCTACTTAGAGTTTTTTGTTTCATTGGTTCATTCTCCCAATGCCTGTAATATGATAAATATGTGGAAACTTGAAAACCGTATCTTGTTTACATGGCTATGCAGCTGCCAAAACAGCTGCCATTTCAATTTTTGAAAGGGAAACAAGGGCCTCTTATCTGCTGTGGAGGAAAAATAGTCTGATCCTTCCATTCATTTTAGTGTGTCTCAAACACATTTAATGACATAGAAGAGCCAACATTTGAAAAAGGTATCAACCTCTATGCATAATACTGAAATGCATTTCTAAGGGTTAAAATAGTTTATTTTCTTGTGTTAAATCATTTTTATGTATCAAGGTTACAAGGAACGGAAAACTGCAGAAGATGGGAGTGTTTCCAAAGAGTTCAACACTCTCATTAAACAGTAGTGTTCAGCAGATATCAGACAAAGGAAAATAAAACTCATGTTGATGGGTTCTGGTGAATGCTGTATATTTTTTTTAGAAATAAAGTTTAATATTTTCAAAAAATCATTAAAGTGAAAAATTGTTTAGGCAAATGAAAAAATATAAATATAAATTTTCTTTCAAAATATTTTTTAATAGCATTGTTATTGATATTGACCATAAAACGGTGTAAAAGCCAAAGCACCCTAATTTATGTAACTTTAGATAGACTCATCATCAAAACAAAAACACTTTTTTTCACAGAAAGCGTTGAAAATGTATTTTTGGGAATTATTTTACACAAGAATCATCTTTTATTAGCGGAAAGGTGTTCAATGAGATGCTCAAACTCCAGAGCTGAGCATTCTTGGCTGGAAGCAAAATCAGTCACAGCTCCATATCCCACAATAGGATGCGAGACCAGAATTTTAATAGGGAAGTTCTGTCTTCTGCTGGGGAACTCTTTGCTGACATAGAACAGCAGAGTTACCTATCTTCCATCAACTGCTCAATTTAGGATCAATATTTGCCCAAACATTTCCATGGGAGCATAACTTGAGTTACTCATGCTAATAACGTAACGCGCAAGCTATAGACAGCTTGTTTCTGAGGAATTAATACAGATGGTCTCAGTGCATTTTAGAATAACACTCAGTGGTTTTCAAAACATGTCATATCCTTTCCCATAACCCTTCCAGATCTGTGAGGAGTTAAGTATGACCTTGACAACTAATCTTTAAAAGCCAGGAATAGAAAAAAAAATTTCTTTGCTAAGAGTTCCCATCATAATATAACTACATATAAAATATACATAATTTCTATTTCTTAGAATATCATTTAGCTACCTGTCTCTGTCTCATCATGATTATAGTTCCTATAGAACCTGTTGTTGACATCATTTAGCTTCTATATTTCATTTCATTGCAGCTTGGAGCAGCAGCTTGAAGTCTATTATTTGCACCACTTTTGGGTACTTGTTTTTTAATAATAACTTATTTTTTAATCTTTGAATTTGCACTCTAATCCAAGTTACAATAAAAGCTAAGAAAGTAGACAATAATTTCTAATTTTCTTTGTTAACCAAATTTAATAATTTTATATCTGAACTATTTAGCCATACCTTACTTAAATTTTAAATCCTCTAGGGGCAAACTAAGACATTTTCTCTAATGATCTCCCTCAATGTATTCTGTATATACTGCCAGGAATGCAAAACATAAATAATATCTTTTTCAGCTACATGATAACATTTTTCTGTAAAGAAGCATTTATTCCTTGAAACAAAATTTTCATGATATATCTTATGAAACTAGCCACGAAAGAATGGTATAGGGAATTGTACACATTCTCCTGACTCTACATTTTCAAAAATAAGAGATATCTTTTAAATAATATAATGCAGCATTCAGATCTATTGTCTGAGGTTTTATTTTTCAAAGTATGACCTAATCTGGTGTCCTGTCATTGTTTTGGCAGAACATGAAACAGCAAATATGTTAAATTTGAGTGGTTTCCTGCAATGTTATTCTATCAAACTGGCAATTTCCGAAAGGATTTGGAAAGGAGTTTGCAATTCCTTAGACACCAGGGAGGTCCAGCAATGGCTGCCAAGATGATCTGCAGCTCAAGCTGGTCCTAATATCTGAGCACATAAAAACATTCTTTTTACTCCAATTTATTTTTAGGCCTAATCTTAAACAGATTTGAGAAACCTTCTGAGTATCCACTGTTAGCACTTCCGAATGTAAAGCACTTGATATTAGTATTTTAATACTTTGTGGCACATGGAAAAATACACATTGCTTTCTCAGAGGGTTTTTAAACAGAGCATTGTAATTGCAAAACTGAAACCATTCCATCTAAAAAGAGAAAGCAAGCAATAACCAAAGAGTAGATGTTACAAATAAGGACAGGGTGTACCCTAGGAGTCTTATCTGTGTGAGCATGTACTTAATCTGTAGGCTATGTACTTCACACACTTTTTATTATGGCTAACAAATCATGATGTTTCCAAGATGGTAGCAACGTGGAAGAAATCTGTGATTCAGTTGTGGTTTGGAGCCAGCTCAAATTGTAACTTCTGAAAAAGATCTAATTGGAAACCTAATTCTTCAACTACCCTTATTGGTCTCCAGCCTTAGAGCAGGGACCAATGTTGTGTGGGATAAGATAAGTCTGCAGACTTAGTCCTAACATGATGGATGAAGTAGAAAAACTGCAAACCTGAAATAATTTAGTTTACTCTGTCATTGCCATTTGGGATCACCATAGACCAGCATCAACTTACCAAAACCTCTAAGAGTCTGGATATGTCAATTAGGTAAAACTCACGAGAACTTATTGTCTATGAATAATATTAATCTCAGAAAACTTCTCTTGCATCTTTCTTGCAACAGAGATGTGTCTACTTTTATGTTTGAATGACTTGGCATTGAATGTAACTGATTTTGTATTGCTAATGAAAAAATATTTTATTTGTCAGCAAAAATAAGGACACACACCAACTACAGAGACAATCCATGAAAAGCAGATGCTCCTGAAGACTGCTCAACATCTTGCTGGAGAGCACAGAAATTAAATAATGTGTTCTAGGTCTCCTTGTGCAGAAAAGGAAACTCACAGCAGTAGAAGAAACCTAATGAAGCGTATAAAAAACTATGATAATGGGACAAAGCTAAATTGAATGGTACATTTTGGCTTTGGTTTTTTCCTGTTCTGTTTTGGGTTTTTTGTTGGGTTTTTTTTTCCACTCAGAGAATGATACTGGCATATTCTAAGGTTCTAAGGTAAGTTTGTGCAAAAAAATTGTTTCCAAATTCTGTTTCTTCAGTCTAGAAATGCATGCTAGTCTAAGATATTCACTATTTTAGCAGAAGTAATTTAGTCTTTGCCCACATTGCAGGTACATGATTCAAAATTATTCTTCTACCTGTACTTATAAAAAGTTTCTTATAGGTTCCCAAAATTCAAAATCTTAGTTTCTTTGAAGCAAAGAAGGCTAAGAAGACAAAGCTGAAATCTGGACCAAAGAGCACATGCGTTTGGATTAAGTAAAGTCATGAGACTTGACAAGACGTATTTTGCACACGCTTGGTATATTTCACATATAACAGGTAGATAGTCAGAGTACACAAGGTTTGTCATCTGAAACATATGGTCCTCACTGTCTTTTTGTATGTCAACTTTAGTGGTATAATCCTGACCATCCAATTTAATTTAAACAGGTACTCCTCTCTGTTCTTCCAAGGAAAGGTGAGATGTGAAAGGGAAGGACGTCTTCCTCCTGAGATGGAAGTCTTTCCTCTGGGTAGACTACAAAAAATCATGTCGACCTTCTCTCTTGAACAAAAGGACAAACAGGAACCAAAAATCCTGGTTCCAGGAACAAACACAATAGGGATTGTCTTTGTAGTGCCTGTATGTAGTGTATTTAGGAAGAGAGAGAACATCCAGGTTTTATGGAAGGCACATATTCTCATTGGGGAATCTGCAATGCTCATGGATATGAGGAAGCCACACCTAAAAAAAAAAAAAAAAGGGAAGATGAGGTAAGACATTCAATAGCATTACCATATTTCTGTTAAAAACAAGTGCCAAATATTATTCGCGGAGATTGGTGAACACTTTAACACTTTAGATAATGCTAGGGGACAGAAAGCATGTGTTTGAATTATTTATTTGCTTATTTTTTTTCAAATTTCAGTTTTAATTTCTATTGCTTGCTTATGTAGTGGCCAATACTAAGTAACTGTAAGAACTGTAGTTGAGTCAAACCTCTCTGTCAGAGCTGCTTATTTCCTCATGCATCCTAGTTACATGAACTTTGATGTAGTTGCAGGTGAAATGGACTGTAGAAAATGCCACAACATTATTCCAGTTGTTTCAGGCCTCTCATCCAGGAGCATCCCACAAAATGCTGTTCAAAGGCAGAAGATGATAACTGCTATTCAAATTAAGGAGTATGGGATAGATTTAGACAATTTCACCTCATTAAATTAAGGTCAACCACATGGTTACTATGTGTCATATTTAACCTATTATTTTTGATAAGATGCCAAATAACTGAAGCTGAAGAGAAGTTGGATTGTGTTGATTTCTGTAAAAGATGAACAGATTCCAGGGGTGTTTAATCAGGAAGTTTCAGATGTTTATCAAGTTGGTGTATTTGAAGTGTATATTTCTCTAATTCTTATTGATTTTGTCTAAAAAGTCTAAGAGAGACAGTACATATGGCAAGAAAACAAAGATTTTTCATGCTTGAGACAGTACTGTTAGATAATAAACACTTTCAGGTCTTAAAGTCTTTAATTGTTGGCAGATTTTTTAAAATCGTAGTATCACAAAAATTTCATGTGGGAAGGGACTCCAGGAATCCATTATTCTGCACTTCTGCTCAAAGAAGGGACAACTCTGATGTCAGAACTTGTTCTGCATTTCTTAAGAACTTAGTGGTTGCAGTGAAGGGCATTTACACAATTTCTTGGACTTTTTTCAATTTCCATGGAAAGAAGAACAGAGGGAGGAATAAATGATCAAGGGGAAGTAATAAGAAACACTTATTTCACCTTCGTTATCTGCAACCAGGGGCAAGAAAAATGCTGTGTGTTTGTGCCTTTCATAGCTGAGTACATGGAGCTGTAATGCAATAACAAATGATGCACGTTCAGTGACCCTGCCCTTAATAGAGGTCTTCAAAGTGCCAACAATGTCGTCAATTGGTCTACATCCGTTGGGACAGAATCTCATAATCCATCAGGCTTTATTAATTTCCTAGGATTAAAGGAATAATAGCTGTGTAGCTCTGCCTCTAGCTTAGACTCAGGGTTCTGTTTGCTCTTCAGACAAGTAGCTAACTTTGGAAGATACTGTCGTTCACTGTGGACACTAATTCTTCTTTCATCTGCTTTTCAGAAAAGAACTGAGTGTCATGTTTTTAAAAACACAACTTTTTTTTTTTTTCCACTAGTACTGGCTGCTTACTAAACACATGGGATCTGCTAATGAGTGTTGATTTGGTTTGATCTTAGCTAGGAAATTTCATCTACTGTTTTCTTCACCCAGAAAGAAAAATAATTAGTGCCACTGATGTGAATATAATGAAAAACCCATATACAATCAGAAGAGAAATTTTGGAGACTCCAAAATAGAACATAATCAAATGATACACTAAGGAATGAGGAAGAACATATGATGTATGATGACTAGGGATTCTAGGATAATACTGCTGCTGTGTGGTATCCACTGGCATGAAAAAAAAAATTGCAAAATATTATACAGGTGCATATATATTTATTAAGTGTGCATATGTCCCGTTATAACTTTGGTGACCCACAAGCATTCTAGCTGCAATACCCAGAAGGAAAAAATATCCAGATAGAAGGTGTATACCAGAGATTAATAAGTGGTCAACAAGAGGACATTATTGAAGACTAATAGTACTTCAGGCAATTCTTACAGCTCCAGTCAGAGAAATTATTTAATGGGTTAATTTCATGCTTGTGAAACTTGTGTTTTGGGCAAATTCATGTCACATTACATCATTTAATTCCATGTTTGACTGACAGGAAAATTGTACTAAAGGTGGTGGTTTCTATACTGCATTTTACAGTTTCATATGTTCTTATCTTTTAAACAGAAAGAATTGATTTTGCTGACATTTTCATTAATTCATGGCTGTAATTAACAGACAGCACTGTGAGAAACCTATTCATTTTACAAAGATGGATAATTTATGAACATACATTGTTTCATCTTCAGAGTCTACATAAAATATATTAGAATGCCCTCAATCACTTGCCAATACAGACTGTGCTCCTGAGATAAAAATTTCTTGTTCATGTCTAAGATTAATTCTGTGCCTAAAGGAATTTTGCAAATGTATGCAAACACGTTTAAAGATCTTATATATAAATTAGTACCTGGTGTACAGCCTCAGTCAGTTTTGGTATGAATGATCCTTAAAAGTGCCTGGGAAACTCTTCTATAACAATGAGATCTCAGGCAAGTGATTGGGTTACAATACCTTAAGAGAGTATTGACCCCCAAGAGGTGATAATAAAAATAGGCATAATTTGCTCTAATTGCAAATTAATGTAATCTAATTTGTAGTGGCACCTCATGGTGACTCACCTGGCTTATGGTAATGTTTAATTTTGAATAGCAGGCACTCAAAAGCATCCCCAGTCAGCCTTTTGTGAGAAGGTTGGCATGGCCTCCCACCTGTTTGTGTCCTGGTTGTACAGATCTGTGTGTTTCACTGGGAGTGGAACTGAGATCATGAATTCATCTGCTGCAGGCATAATAAGAGCTATCAGATGCTATATTCTTCTCATTTTTTTTTTAATTAAACATTCAGTTTTCAGTTTGGTTAAACACCCTCTTAAACACATATGCCACCTTACAGAAGAAAAGAAATTAGAAGTAAAAATGGGAGGGAAAGGAAAAAATTAAAAAGACATAAGGAAAAGACAGGTAATATGTTCTTGTCACTGAAGACAACTATGAAATTAATACCATTTCATCAGAATGTTAAACAGCAAGCTCTAAAATTTGACACTTTAAATCATAACAGTAGAAAATTCACACCTTAAATATTTAAAACATCTGCAGGAGGATCTCTCATTAGAACTTCAGTGAGAAGTTCTTCTTCAAAGAAATCTTGGAAAACTGGAAATAACTGAGGGCTGCAGAAAGCTATTATGTTTTCAAAATGTTTAAAAAGGAAAATATTTGTCAGTATAGGGGAAAGTAGACACAGGATTTTACCAACAAAAAAATTAAGAGAGACTACCACCAGTAATGGCAATTGTAACAAATTTATGGGGAATAAAATATTAGACTTATGCCATGCTATTTAAACTGAGAAAACAAGTTTGAGAAAGCATGAAACCAACCTTATCTAATTCTACATTGCTGCAGGACCAAATACAATCTGTAAAAGTTTCTCCTCCAACTTTCAATTTTAGAGATATTTTAATCCCTAAGTGTTTCCCCTTCTGTGGAAGCATGTGCCAGTTCTCAAATAAGTGGCTCAAACCTTGTTAGCAGTCAAATGGACTTTGTCATTATACCAGTAAATTTGCTGAACTGATCAATGCTGTCTAACAACATGCTGAGACAAGGTTCCTCTTTGTACTTGTTCTTCTTACGTTAAAGAACACAGGGGCCTTTTTCACTATGTAATTTTTAATTCATTTTTCTCATATCTGATGTTGCTATCTTATGGACTGCTTTTTCTGGTCTCTATTCAGGCAGCAATACCTTTACTTTAAGAAGGAAGCTGAAAGTCATAGGAATCTCATCTGAATATATTAGGGCAAAGTAGAACTGGAATTATTATTTCTAATATTTTATGCAAAGTACATACATGATTTTGGTCCATAATGAGCTTTTTTTTTCATCTTAAGGGCTTCTGTTTAAATTTTAATTTGCTGGTGTGATCTGCCAGACAGTATTTTGAGATTTTTGCTTCCCAAAAGAAAGAATTTGCTTTTTGATTTCTATGTATGGCTCTGGTCTCTTCAGTATTCCATCTTGTTCAGTTTGAACATTTTCTTAGTGTTCACTGATTTATTTTAAATTCTGATCACAGACTCTTAAATTTATAGAGCCTCTGTGACCTTGCTGTCATCTGTGAAAGCCATCAATATAAATTCTATTCTGTTATGGCACAGAATTAATACAGGCTCAGGGTCGACTTTTAGGTAATCCTACTTGGAATACATTGCAAATTTGAGATGAATATATTGATAACCATTCTTTGAAGCAAGATACACAGATTCTCCCTCTCCTGATTGACTGTACTAGATCCAATTTGGAAACAAGCTAGCCTCACTTACATTGCTGTGCTTGTTTCAGCATCAGGTTGGTACATCAGCAGAGGCAGGTAAATCTTCCCAGGCTGTTGCCAGACTAGGGCTTGCTCAGTGAAGACCTGTCCAGTGGGTGTGAAAAAAAACTGGGGAATGTTGGAGTATGTGATTATCTGTGCAAGGCTGGGTAATCTACTGAGGCCCCATAATCACAGAGCCTGTATAGACACTTTCTTTGTGTGCTTGCCTGCCTACATAATTTGTAATGATTTTAAGGCCATCAGACCAGCCTAGATACGTCCTCTATTTCTGTAGGTTTCCACAGTGACCAAAGCATCTGGGAAGACCTCAGATCTCTGTCTGACCTGACCACACTCTCTATGAATCTTGAGTATTAAAATGTAATGTTAATGAGAAGAATACATCCAAGAAAATCTAGTTTCTATGCAATGTGTTGAAGGTACTCTAGTTTTATTTGGGGAAGGAGGGAATAATGGAAGTTGCACCTTTCATGAAAGAAAGAGTCCTATATATCAAATAAAAAAAGCAGTAATTTCTCCATCATTTGGCAATCACAATACATTCCTAAAAGACCTTCCTAGTCAGAATAGAAATCTTGACCATAGGTTTTAGATGACCAGGAAACAGATCTCTCAAGTCTGTCACATATGAAGCCCTGGAAAGTATAATATAGTGTTACCAGTACAGGTGCAATGCTGAGATGACTTGCTGATGGCAACTTAGGGGAGGAAGATCTATTCTTTTCCACAGTTGAAGAAAGAGTTTTGTCAGTGACAAGAAGGATCGCTTACGTGCCTCACATTCCTCAGAACTGAATGTAATGAAGGGCGGGAGGAGAGGGAAAAAAATCAAATTTCTACAAAGGAATCAACAGGGAATTTAATGCAGGTGCAATATTTCTCAAGACAAAGAGTTTTTTTGTTCCACCTCCATCTTTTTCCATGGAAATGAACTCCTTCCCTCTACCTCTCTTTATCAGCACTAAGTAGATTAAAATGTTGATACCCTTTCCTGACAAAGACATTTTTACAGCCTTTAGTCAAGGTGTTGAAGCAGGATTAACTACCTATAGAACATAAAATAGTTACATTAAGTTAGCAGAGTTCCACATAGGTTCATTAACCCGTCCACGTTTGCTAACTATGTTGAATTACTTTCTGCATCTACTGCTACATGACTGTAACCCTCTTTACTCTCCCAAATCTATCAAAAAAGCCCTATGTTTCACTGAGACAGTATATCAATCCAATCACAGAAATGACAACTACAAATACTTTAACTCCAGAATTAATCAAGGCTCTGTTTAACCCCTGTATTGCTGGAATTTATATAGGACTGAGTATATGTGTAATCAGGCCTCTGAGATAGAGTCTGACAAACTGTGAATAGTGATTGGATTTTAGTTTAGATTTTGTTTTGTTATCTTGATTCATACCCAGTCCCCTCCCTGTGAAATCAGTAGAACCATTACCGATTCACACCACTAAAAGGGTGTACAGAAACCAGCCACCTTATTTTTAACTTATTTTGAAAAGAACTCTGAATAATTGAAACACTCTATAAAGAAGGAAAACTATTATGTGAAATCTGGAGCACTACATCTTCCATCAAACAGGCAGAAAGAATGTCTATTTCACTTTGAAAATGCACCAGCAAGAGTTAAGTGAGGTGGGAATGATAGCACATAAACCAGATCACAACAGCTGCACTCCATGTCCACTGCAGTTCCACAGAAAGAAGGAGAATTCATTTTAATTCTATTTCAGTCATTGGTTTAGATGATCTGGCAGCAATGCAGGGACTTTGGTATAATTTTGTTTCTTGGCTTTGGTCCATTTTGCCTCAACATTAAAATAATGGAATGCAGCCATAGTGCCAGAAACACCCTGGAAAGGGTTACGGTCTGTCCAGGAGAAAAGAGGATTCTATATGTCTGATTTTTTTAGCTGGAAATGCTATAGCAGCATGTGGAAGTCTTGAAGTGCAAGTGGAAAAAGAAAAGTGTGATTAAACTGCAGGGAAAGCCTTCCTTCCTGACAGCTCTGTAAAGCTGCAAGGGACAGCCAAGTATTTCCCACAGAGCAGTGAGTGCACATATGAAGGAGGAAGGGTGTGTTAAATGGCTAAGACATAATGACCTTGTTTCAGGGAGCTGTAGTAAGCCATGATGTATTAAGACAATTGTGAACTATAATAAAAATTGGTAGCAGACTAACACAAATATTTGAAGAATAAATTTTGTATCTTCACCATAGGCAAAACACTGAATCAGGGCTCATTTCTATAGTGCAACAATTTTCTGTCAGTATAATTTAAAAATGTCATGTCCAACTAATTTTTTTGAAGTCTGATGTTTTATTTGTTCTGTTTTCACATTTTTCATGCATTCCCTATGCTAAAGGTTAGTAAATAAGCAATGTGTGTTATGCTAGTGGGGTCTCCAGAGTTTCTTTTCCTCCTCTCACTGCAGGGAAGATTTGGATTTATCTCTTTCTATCACTTTCAGCTTTAGCTATGACTTAACCTCAGTGATTTCGTAAAGAGCTTCATTGAGGAAATCTGGCAAAAGCCGGTGACTCAGATGTTAATGATGCATTTCTTATCAGCTATTTTCTTGATGACAAACTGTGTTTCCAGAAACAAATCTGGGTTTGGACAACAACTTTTCTCTATAGTTGTGGGAAGCAGAATCGCCACTCCATAGTTTTCTTTTTCAGCTTCCTTTCAGCTTCCTTTTATAAAGCAGATTTTGACCTGTGGTAACATCATAAAACCTAAGCAAATCCTTCTGAAATGTCAAAGGTATGGTCATATGCCAGAAAAAGAATTATCTGGTCAAGTTTGAGGCAAATGAAGCAAAGCATTTCTGTTGATGTGAGGTTCAAACTGAAGTGATCTCACATTAGGGTTTTTCCTGTGTTCTCTCTTTTCACTTGCCAAAGCTTCAAAATGGTTTGGCCTGAAATCTGCAAATCAGTTTAATTTTGTTGAACAATAGTAGTGGAGTCAAAGGGATTGTGCCAGGGGACCAGCCTGAAGGAGAAGTGGACGCTGGAGCCACATGAGAGAGCAGTAAGATATCTAGCAAGATGAATCCTGGGAATAACAGAACAGCTCTTGTTCCACCAGTTTTGGAAGCTCTATGAGAGGAGCAGAACAAGAAAATAACTCCTAATGTAACCTTTTGTTGTACAAGGATGACTCCTTTTGGAGGTATTATCATGGGATTATTCACACATACATTTCAAAGATTCTGCATAAAATGAACACTAAGTAAAGGGATATTAGCACATCTGAGAGACAAACAGAAAGAAAAAAAAAACATTAAGGTACTTTTTAGATGCCTTACCACCCCTTTTAAATTCTCTTACTCCTGCATATTTCATTTGAGTACATGAGAAATTTCACAGCTGAACTTTGCACAAGTATAGTAGTGGCAGAGGGTTGAACTACTTTGGAATCTTAATCTTTAGTCTTAATCTAAATTGTTCATCACTGTTTTTTTTTAAGATGAAATTATATTTTTCAGAGTAATTCTTATGATCTATGATATATTGTGTTTTATGATATTGTCTGAAATTGTTTTTGTTCAGGCCCATATTCCTGGTGAATGTGAAACCAGGAAGCTAAGCTTGATGGTTGCTTCTGCTCTTCATCCTTCTTAGATTTGGAAAGTGTCTTTTGTCACATCAAGTAACATATTAGGATTGCCTTAGCTACAGATTTTGCCTTTGGGCCTTATCAGGATTTAGATGGGTCTCATAGAGCAGGCTTTGGCTCATCCACCATAATCAGCTGAACACCCTCTGAACAAATATCCTTTCATGGACAGTAATCCTCATTCTAGATTTTGGAAACCAGTCACCAAGTAAGGAAGACATTTATTTTTGTTTCCAGTACTGTCCATGCGGGTGTGTATATTAAAAGAGCTAAACCAACATTGGTCCTCCATGTTATCCTTCCTCTGTGCCTGAAGGAAGTTGTCACAGTTTATTGGCCTTCTATAATGAAAAAAAAAACCTGAATAAAATTTAGTTTTTACCAGTTTTGTATCTAAGATTTTTAGTGCTTGATTTCCTAAAAAGTAGCTAATGATAAAAAGTTTCTACCTTAAAAGCCTTGTGAATCAGCTAAATTGCCTTATACTATAATTTGCATAACTTTTGAACAAGATAGTCACTGTATTCCAGGTAATCTATATATCCTGTTAGGGATCAAACATTATTTCAATCAAATAAATCTCTGTTTTCTCCCACTAAGCAGTGTTATATGTCTGTGCCGAGTTTAAGATTAAAAGATCAGGGACTATGAAAACAATTAAACATTTGTTCTACCATATCCCTTCTTGAAAAAGAAGAACTTCTCTGTGAAAGAAAAACAACAAATTCATAGTTCTTTTTGAGATAGGATGCAGTGATCTGATACAGATAAGATGCGCTCCTTTTGCCCTATTCAAAGGTTAAGCTGTCTAATGCAAATATTATTTTCCAGTAACTGAAATCATTCATTTACCCACACCTCTAGAAAACCCTGAATGCAAATCTTTTTCACATACTGAAGTAGCTTTCACTAGCTTATTTTCATGAGACACTAATGGCTTTGTACTGTGACTGTTGTTTTCTCCCTAAGATTATGAATCTTTTCAAGGGTTGCATGAAAGCAAAGAGTACTTAGTGGTTAATTATTTCATTTCTACATATTTTCTATCATATTTATATTAACTATCTATCTGTGTTATAAGTTTTAGAGTAAATTTTTCATTCCAATTTCAATAGCGTTTACAAATTCTTTTAATATCTGTATTTTGGATAATATATCTTATGCTATTGTTTAGATGTTGTTTACCTTTAAAGTCACCCTCTGTCTTATACTTACTATGTAATTTATCCCAAGTCTTTTCCAGTTCTCTTTAATGTTGTTTTTACTGGTAACTTTTAAAGAGATTTAGTATAAAATATATGCCTTTTAGTCTTTGCTTTTCTTTGTAAAAATTAGCAATGCTTTAAAGCCTTAAAGCAAACAGTAGTAGCTGTGCTGTATGATAGAGAAACCAGGGAACAAGAACCACTTCACAAACATAAGGCGAACAAGCCCTCCTTAAACTCCATCCTATTGATCATACAGAGCAGTCTCAAATTGATTGAAGGGATTCAGCCAAAAGAGGAAGTTCTTGTGGTGAGACGGCTGATATGGTCAGGCTGGAAAACCTCTCAACTGCTTCCTGTGGTCACCCAAATTCCAGAGCCTTGCCGAGCCGGAGGATACTCTGAATAAAAGATTTCTTAGAATTTGCTCTGCCGTAGTCAGGGGCTCTGCAAATGGCATGTGACTCAGTACTGGATGATTTCAGTTCCTTGAGCAAACTAAGATAAAGTAGAAAATTTTCCCCTGCTTACCCTGGAAAGATTCCCGTGAATAAGAGGTACCACAGTCAAGGGAAGTTTTCTCTGTAGCTTTGCAGACATTTTGGTGGTATATGGCAGCCTTCAGCTTTAAATGGCTTCAGCATAAGAAACAGGAGGTCTACTGGCACCTGTTACTGCACATCCTAAACAAGGATATGTGAACATTGTGAGTTTGGTAGCTACAGTCGTATTCACCATGAAAAGTCTTCTGCAAAAAGGGAGAAGTTGTAACTTGCAAATTATCAGATGCTGCCTCAAAGCTCTGCACACCCTCAAGTTTTCCATTCTTGGTAGCAGGCACAGGGGAAAAGAGGATGATCATCACTTGCCTTGTAGATATAGACTCTGAATGAAGAAATAAGTGCTGCTGTATTGACAAGTCTTTACTGGAAAACTGATTTTCTTTAGAGGACCTGAAACATAGTGCATTCATCTCTGCACCTTGGTTCACAGGCATTAGACTCTGCTCTAAACAAATGTGCAGAGTAGATAAAAGTAATATTATCATCTCCTCTATGCAGGAGAGGAACTAATCTGTGAATATACTTCCCTGTAGGCAGTCTGCAGAGCTGGAACAAAGTTGGCCTCAGGCCACCCTGGACAGGACTCTCTAAGTGTTTCAGTTCTGTTTCACTGCTCAATCTCACATCTATCTTAGTGGATCCCAGGTACAGGGACCTCTCTGGAAACCTTTTCCTTCATAGAGCTAGAACCCTGATATATCTTCCCTTTGTCCAGTTTCTTACTGTCCTACCTTTAGTGATCCTATACCAATCGCATAAAGATCCCTTTTGTCTACTGGTATTATTTTGTTTTCACTGTGCTCAGCATGTAAAATAGAAAATAAGTATTTAAATCTAGGGTCTAGTGTGACAAAATAAGATGCAGGTGTATTTAAATATTTTAGGCATCTAGCTCTAATGAGGAAGAGATGAACTATTTTTTTTTAAGCCAGATGCTCATCTGAGTTCTGATAAAAGTCAGTGGAGCATGTGCACAAATCCTTCAGTGGTGATCTATTTCACTTTAAACAACAGCTTACACTAATCACATCAGCTCTACTGGTAAATAAAAGTGAATGCCAAGGTGCTGGCTTTCTGCCAAGAGCTAGACTCCTTCATGCAGATAAATATTGAAAAAAATCTATATGGAGAAGTCTAGCACAGAGCCAGAGAGAGTCACGTATTAATTAAACACTGCAAAATCAGTGTTCCTATGATCAACCTTCTCCCTGACCTTCTTTCATTTAACAATATTAATACACTCAGTGAGTTCATAGTTTGTGTTTCTTGGGTTCATTTCATGGCTCTGAGAGACAGGGTTTTGCCTCTTTCACCCACATGTTCATAGAAAAAAAAGGAGCCAATTGCCTGAAAATCCAAATCTAGATACTCTGAATTACCTCCTGCAGAATGTTTATTTTTGGTCAGTGTAAACTCCATGAGTTCCTAAAGTTTCCTTCTACAGTTTCAGACATGCCTTATTACCTCTTCCTGCTCATAGAAGAAGGTGTCTTACCACTTGAAGAAATAATCAATCTAGGTCCTACTTCTAGGAGCCTCGCTCTCTGCTGATCATGGTTCTTAGTTCAGTGACTTCCGTTCTGTCCTTGTGTCTTGTAGGCATCACTATGTTCAACATCCCAATTAGTAAATCCCTGTTTGCTTCTGGCCTTAAGTACATACATGGACAATTAAATATGAGCTGTTTTTTTTAAAATTTAAGTTTCTTCCATTTTTGACAGCTTCCAGAGATTTGAATCTTTAAAAGTCTTGATTCTCTCTTATGAATTGGTTTTCAATTGCTCTAGTCTGCTTGTAAATATTGTGGCCATCTTTTTTTTTCGTCTCTGTAACCCAATAAATGTGTGAAATATGCACAATCAGATTGTTCACAGGGGAAAAGGTATCTGGTTTTAGACAATGGTGATTGATTTCTTTCCAGACCCACTCTTGTTATAATTATTTGTTACCAGATACAGCATTTAAAGAGAATATTATGAATATAGTTTTTGGCCCAAATCCTTGCTCTAGGGCCCAAATCCTGTCTCTATGGCCCTTGCAACACAGAAAGGATGTAATATGACTTTGTAATGTAGCCTTTGAAGGTATGTTCCAAAGTCAGTTCAACCTTTACAGGGAAAATTGTGTTCAGAAAGAATGTCAACCAGCTCTGAACTACTTCAATTTGAACAATTTAATTTTGAAATGGAGCCTCCTGGGCTACTGGTTTTTTTGGGATATTGATCTCATGAGTTACTAATCTTCCATCTGGAAACAGAGGAAATCCAGGAGAGGCAAGTGGAAGAATTCCAAAGAAGGTCTGTGAAAATATTGCTTAGAGGGTGTTAGAAATTACAGGAACTTGGTGTGATTGCCACCACACAGCAGGTGCAATGACTTTATCACTAAGGAATAAAAAGTTACAAGTTCTTCAGGGGATGAGAGCATCCCCTGAAGGCAATTTGCCCAGAGGGAAATGAGTGGCCATGCTTGCTCAGCCTCCTTTTCCTGCAAAAATTTTTGAAAAGGGTGTGATTTGCTGGAAGGCTGAATTGATGCTGATGAAGCAAATGAACTGAGTGAAAAATATCCACTCCAGCTACAAAATGAGAATCAATTACAGAAGAGTTTGCCCTCTCCATAATGTACCTACTACACAAGTGATTCATCCTGAGCCACAGCGCAGTCATTCAGAGGGAATACCAAGGTCTCACTTCCAAATTATTACTCAGAATTGCGTAGGAGGAAGTCCCTGTTTGGTAGTGTGATGGATTATAGAACCCCATCTCAGAACTCCATGGCAGGATGGAAACACTTTCTCTTGGATCTAGGTTGAGTCTGAAGTGTTTAATATGTTGAGTCATATCATGAAGTGAAGTAAATAAGGATAAGAAACAGATCATTTGGGTGAGGTCCAAAACACAGTATGCCTAAATCTGGGCTTCCCCATTATCACTCAGAGTGTGATAGAGTTTGCCCTCAGCAAAGTTATTTTTTTAAGCATTTTTAAAAAGCCAAGCTTTCAACAAGGGTAATTAGTGGGGATCGGCTGCAGTCTATTTTTACTCTTCTGCAGGAAAGAAACTTTTTGTTTGTTTGTTTGGGGTTTCTTGGTTTGGAGTTTCTGTTTGATTTCCTTCTTTTGCAGCACCAAAGAAACCCCAGTTGTACAGAATGAAGGCAAAGCCTGAAGATCAGCCATGGTTTGACACCAATCAACTGACTACTGCTGGAACAGAATCCAATATTTGTACCTGAATAAAAGGTATGTAATAACATATATTGTTAGGTGTTTATCTGGAATTAGGTTGCATTCAGTAGTAGGTGATGACTCCACTTCTGTGCTTTAGGAAATCTGACAAAAACCATCTATGCATTTCCCTTCTCTCATTAAATGAAAGCTTTGCTTTCTGCACTTCGCTTTCCCCACCTGTGAAATGGAGGAATCTGAACGACTACAATGAGTAGCAAACATTCATACCACCATGAGAGAAGCATAAAAGCACAGCTGAAATACTGAATAACACATAATGACACAGCCAAATAGGATTGCGGCTGAATTATACAAACCAGGGTGCTTTACTGGGCTGCATAACCTCATACATGGCTAGAATCAGAGGGCTCATTATATGAGTTACAGAGAAAGCCCAAACCCCCCTCCCTCCAAAGAAACAAACACAACTTGCTTTTAATGGTAGTGAACTGTCTGAAAAATGAGATTTGAGTAGAACTAATTATATTGACTCAATAGGATTAATCATGATAGAAAAAAGTCCCAGTCAGAGGACTCTCATCTCATGAGCTAAGAAACTGGAAGCAGCACTGCAGGTGGGGTCTCAGCAGAGCAGAGGGGCAGAATCCCCTCCCTGGCCCTGCTGCCCACCCTGCTTTGGATGCAGCCCAGGACACGTTTGGCTCTCTGGGCTGGGAGTACCCATGGCTGGGTCATGTCCAGCCTCTCACCCACCAAGTCCTTCTTGGAAGAACTGTTCATTCCCCAGCTTGTATCGATAGTGGGGATTGTGCCAACCCAAGTGCAGAACCTTGCACTTGGTCTCATTAAACCTCATGACACTCCCAGCCTTTTCAAGCCTGTCCAGGTCTCTCTGGGTGGAATCCCTTCCCTCTAGAGTATCAGCCACACCACTGAACGTGTCATCTCCAGACTTGCTGAGGGTGCACTCACGCCTTTGTCTATGTCATTACTGAAGATATGAAATAGAAGTAGTCCCTGGAGGACACCACCATCTAATTTCCTGAAGGGACATGTAAGTCCTATTCTGGAGTCCATGCTCAAGAAACTGCTCTTTCATGCTTTAAGACTTTTTATGTTTAATATTTGTGTATTCTTTATTTTATTCTGCTTTCATACACCTCTGCAATAGCTTCTGTCTTGGAAAGTGTCAGCAGCACAGCTTCTATACTTATGTCCATGAGGAATCCTCAGTTTAACCCTCAAACTAATAATTTTTTTTTTACCTAAAGCCCTGGAGGTTTCAGTGTGATAGACTTCACATCAGGAAATAAACCTCATGATATCTGAATAAAGAACTCTTCTATGTTTGACTTTACCCTGAACATTCTAGCTCTAGTGCTAGTGTTCTCACAGCACTGAGCAGAAGAGTAGAATGTGTGTTCTTCTCCTTTTTCTTAATTTTTCAGTGAGAAAAAAAAAATATAATTCCCTGATTTTCCCTGTCAGGTTGGAAAAGTGTAACTGTAGTTGGTTGTCCAGGACTGTGAGAGACTTGTAGCTGCACAATCATCCTTCTGAGCAGAGCTGGCCATCCACCTTTCTTTATCCACCAGGCTTCTGCATTCCTGACCTTCTACAAATAATCAAGCACATCTTCTTGGCAGTCAGTGGCAGAGAAAAAGAAAGGTGCAGAAAACCAGTTTTTTAGCCTTCTTTGTGATGATGTCTTACATGCAGAGAAGCCTTTTTGTCTTCTCACTGTGCAAGCCTATTTCATGTTCCCCAATCCTTTTTGTGATATCACAGTACCTTTCCCAAATGAACCCTTTTTCTCCCTTGCTTCTTGGTAAATGTGTTGCAGGAGATTGATGAAAAGCCAACATAATTTCTCTAAGTCCTTCCTGGACTCTAAAGTGGAAAAAACAAGATAGGAATAACCAGTCTCCTTTGCAGGTGGGGGAAGGGGAAGGGGAAGGAAGGGGAACAGAGGATTATGCTGCAAGCTCTCTCTGAGTATTCGCCTGAGGTCTCACTATAAACATCTTTTCTAAAAACAATTAATGAACTAAAGTAAAGTAGGATTGGGACAATGTCCCTGTGCTACGGTATTTCCTTATTTATATCTTTTTTGACTGAAATTTGCAATAAATGTGTCTCATTTTTTTGTTTGCTTTTGTTTTTGTTATAGTAAATGTTCAGCATTTTGTGTCATGATGGGAATTTTAATGAATGCAAAACAAAAGCATTAGTGAGGGGTAATGCCCAGGATATGAATCAGGTAGGTACATGTATTCATTAGCACTGATTACTAACACTCTTTCATGCTATTGTACAACGTAATGCGGGTCAATCAGATGCACCACAGAAAGACTTATAAAAGAGTTACTGACACTTTTCATGTTCACTTCCAACTCTGGATTGATCCAAAGTTTGTTCACAAAACTGCTGGTGTAATCTTAGCCCAGAACACCAGAGCTTCCACTCTCTTTTTGAGAAGTACAGCCCTCTTGAGGGGTTTAGAAATGTAAGTGCCCAGAAGAAATGGGTCCTGAAAAGAGTCTGCTCCGAACAGCAACCTTTACACATGTCACAAGTGAAGGAATGTTTGTGCCTACCCATGGGGAATTAACTACTTCCCCTTGCAGCCTAGCCACTTCAAAGATAAAGTAGCAGCTTTTTTTATTTCCTTCTGTTTATTTTTTAATCTCCTTCAGGACGCTAAGATAAACAGCAGGTACGTAGTGCTGATCAACACAGCTTATTTTATAATAGACACAGGAAATCAGAGAAATTCTGACAGAGCAGTGGAAAAAGTCCCAAATTTGGTGTATAATATGAAATATTGCTGGAGTCTCAGCAGTAATCGCAGTCAGCAGAAGCTACACAATCTCAAAGACAGAGACATTTGTCAGAGCTGAAGCAGAAGAAGACCTGGTACAACCCTTTTGCTTTCAGTCAGATCGTGCATTAGATGAGTTTGACAGTTATGCCTTAAAAAAATCTTCCTTTTGCTGCTGCCTGGATAAAACATAGCACTAATGTGCCTGTTTTTTTGTTGTTTTTTTTTTTAAATTGTCAATTCTTTCAATGAAAATTTGATAATATGTTTTCATTTCAACAGCAGGTTTTTTCCTTAAGAAACTAAACAAGAAAATAATTATTTCTCTGTGTAATAATGTAATGGGTTAAACCCTTCCTCTAGCCAAAAGCTATCTAAATGGTGTACACAACACAGACACTGCTAAATCTGAGGCCATCTATGGCTTTTGATGTTGAATTCTAAGTTGCAGTTTTAATTGGAAATGGCCTTTCACCAGCTTTTTTCCCTTCTGTTTCCAATTTTACCACTGAATTTATTATATTCATTAGAACTCTTTACCACAGAAGTGTGCTGCTAACTAACGTAACATTTTGGCTTAGAAGTTAGGGAATAAAAGCATGATTTAGGCACACAGTCACTTTCTTAGCAAGTTAAATTGTCTTTTCTGCTTCTCCCAGGATATAACCAAATCCCACAGCCATTAGGTGATGTCCTAGGGAAGCAAACACTCCTTTAACGTCCTGCCTCTGGCAGTGGCCAGTGTGAGACCAAGCAGGACGGCAATGATGATGGCTTCCACAGATCTATCATTCATACAAGGTGATGTATGTGCAAATGTAACTTCTTTCTGGTCTCCAGCTGTGTGTTCTTCTATATCTTGGTACACAAATAAGGTCTTCCTGTATTAAATTGATTTCTTCCTGCTTAAGTCACACCTTAAGTGTGTGTTAAGTGACCTCCAGTTGCAAGTTATAGTATTTTATAAAGTTGTTCTGCAGGTTTTACTCATTTTTCGCTCAGCTTTTGCTCAGGAAATTTCCAAATTACTTCCTGCTGGATTTTACCCTACTAACCCAAGTGATAAACTAACAAGGACCTTCATGATCTAATGTCTGTCTGTTAATACCACTAAATGTATTATTAATTGCTATTAGAACCAGTAGTTTATCCAGTCTTTTTCAGACTATGTTTCATTTGTCTTGGTTTTCTGCAGCAGAGACTGCAGCTATGAGTTCTGTAAATTCTCAATCCTTTCCTTCCTTATGGCTAAACAATTTCATATCTTAGTACCCTTTTGAAGAGAGAAATCTTTCTGATGGTTCGCCCCCAAATGGTTATCTCAAGTAACAGATGCACACAGATGAGCTCCTTCAAAGCATGCAGACATTTCAATAGTTAAGTCTCAAGGGTCCTGCTGTCAGATTTTGTACCTTATTATATTCCCAGGATCCCCTCTAACAGTAGTTGTGATGGTTAGACATCTGTTAAATAGCCCAATAACAGCTAAACAGGATGAAATGGTAAAGAAGATAGGGATGTGGATTTGATGGTTTAGCAGCTTGATGAGAAATAGTTGTCAGTGTATATTTTGAAATGTACACAATGTGGAATATTTGATCCAAACTTGGTCAATTGTCCAGCTTCTAGAATGGTCTGTGTGGGATGAGATGGAGGTCATTTCAGAGCCTTGAGGAGCAGCATGGATCTGATCCTCAGCCTTCCTTCCTTCCCCATCACAGAAGAAAGCTTAGAAAGCATGCAATGAACACAAACTTCTCTAAGTTCTCTAAGCTTTCTAGAGGACTTTGGAATGGTTGCAGTGAATTAAACTTAGTTTTTTTGTCAGAGGGTTGCCTCAGAATCAGTGAGACTTTGCTTAAGGAGAGTTCTGTGCTTTGGGGAGCCCAATTACCCTACTATACCTGCACATCAGTGGAAAAATTACATATCTTAGGTAAATATATAGGTAAAGTCTACAGGGCAGTTTAATTAGATGCTAAAGTATCTCTGAGGATCTAATGCACAATTCCCATTTATATCTGATTGTTTTAAATAATATTTTGTCTTTTAGAGTGTCTTATAATTACATTAGTACTCTAGGTCAAAGCATGCTATTTTCCATTTCTCCATTTTAATAATTACCTGGTTACTTCTGTTCCTTTTTATGCATTTACTATTCCCAGTTCCTTTGTTTCCTGATCAATATATGGCAGAAGCTTTCTCATCCATAATAGCTACAAATTAGCATGAGGATGCAAATGGTACTGATAATTTTTCAGTAAATTATTCAAAATACTTGACATAAATTCCCACAGGGTCAGGCTTATCAAATACTTGAGAAATTTTTCAGTGAACCCAGGATAATTTGAATTGGATGTTTGATAACCCGTAAACAGAAATGCTATAAAAAGCAGAATAATGACAGACTCTGTGACACAGGTCAGTTCAGGCAGAATGAAAATGTATTGAATCCCAAACCATTTCTTGCAGGAACTTAGAATGATTTCTAGAAATCACAAGAAAGCAGGCTTTGGTCAAATTGGGAGAAACATTCTTGCTTCTAAATGTTTGTCCAAAATGAGGCATAGTTCAGAACTTTAAAAATTCAGCTCGTTGTTTGGAGGTCTGATCCATGAATCAATGAATGCCATACAAAGACTCCTTTTGATTTCAGCAGACTTCAGATCAATCCCTGTGTGAATTGCAGGAGACATCCTATCAGTGCATAACAAAATAGAGATAAGCATCCAGATACATTCACCTTATTTGCAGGAAGATAATACGCCTATGTTTGACGTATTGAAATTGAACACTGTGACATTTTAGACTCTATGGTTCAAATAATTTCCTCTTATCAGAGTTTCTCTACTGTAAGTTAGCTCTAGATGGTTATTGTCCTTTTGTTCCCTACACCATTTATGACAGACCAATTCATGGTTCTGTGCACTTGATAATCTCATTCACCCTTCATGGCATCATTCTGTTGGTTGTTTGAAAGAAACCTTCTGGCTTCATTGAATGCAGCTTCACTAAGAAAATTTGCAAAAGCATGTAAAGAGAGAGTTCAAATGAAATGGTCCTTTCTTTCTCCACTAGTCCAAATGCTTATGGACCAGAACAAGATCCCAGTGGTCCTCTCCACTATTGTTAATGGGTAAGCTGGGTACATCTAGGGATAGCAGGACACCAAGAAGGGGGAATCAATATAACTGTGCCATGCCTCTCCCGGTCAGGTTGACTGAGGTTTAATTATTGCAAAAGTTCATATTGAACCAGACTGTGCTTGAACTAAAGTACAGCCAGTAGTATTTTACATCCCAGTCTCTAAATCATACTTTAACTGATGCCCATGGGGCTCATTCTGTACATTACTGCTGCCACTGAGGGCGTCTCATAACAGCCTGACTCTCTCTGAATAGACAGAGACTTGAAAGATCAATGGAGAAGGCCCTTGGGAGTCGTGGGAGAGCTCCTTGCTTTTGATGAGACCTCCTACACACAGTTTAAGGGACAGTAGGTCTGAGTACTGTAAAAATTAGTTCATAATAAAGCACCCGATACAAATGCATAAACCCTGGGAAAATGCCTTCTATACTTCACATTACAGTGGCTATGTTTTCTTAGAAGAATGAAGTTTGGGAATTGTTTCTTCATTTTTAACATTAGAAGTAAAATATAGTTTCTTGTTGAAGTTGCTTGCTCTAGAGCATTTGATTATTTGTAGCTCTGAACAAGAACTAACCCCCAAAACTAACATTTTTCTTCAATTGTGGTTGACTTCAGTTTTCAGAGTTCTTGAAGCATAGTTCACTGTTGTGTGAGTATCCAGAGAGATCTTAATACTTTATAGATGTTTGTTAAAGAAAATAGCTTTTCTTTCTCCTTTGTTTTAAATGAGACTCATCAACAAAGTATAGTTCAAGACAAGATAATGTAGCTGGGTCACTTTTCCATGGCAGCATTCCAAGCTAAGACTACTATTGCTTTTCAGTTTCTCAGATACTTGCTAGTCACTAACTGTTCATATGCTACTACAGAAATGAGAAAAAAATAGAAAGAATAAAATGAAACCTGCATCTGATTGTCTTTTAAAATCCTTAGTATTCCTGCTAGACCCAAATCCCTTGACTAAATAGCAAGGCAATTTTGATTATAGGAAGTAACTTCTTTGTAAAACATTCAAGTCTTTCCTCCAGGTTTCAGGGTGTGTGCATAAATGTGTGTCTGGTTTTGTTCAGGTTTTTTGGGGGTTGTTGGTTTGTTTTCAGAAGAGGAAATATCAAGAATAGTCCACTATTTGCTTATTTAAATGTTGGAGCCTTCATACATTAGAATTCTGATTTGTTTCTCTCATTAAAAAAAAAAAAAAAAAGACTTTTCACTGTGCAGCAGTTAAAAATTCAATTACATAAGCTAGAAAATTAGAGGTTTCCCTTTGGCTGGATACAGATGACCACAATTACAGACCATGTAAACTCTTCCTATCCTTCCTGTACTAACCAAATTTATGTTTATTCTAACTTTCAAAAGAGAAATCTGTCATGGACTATAAAAAGAATTATCAAGACTGCCATGGCAAGGTTTATGTATGTGTGAAGTACAGATCAAACTGAAAAAAAGGGGCAATACATTTTAGGATAATTGGTAATAAGAGAGCTGAAGTAATTTATAAATAAAGGAATTTATGTGCAAGATAGTCATGTTCTGCTTGATTTAATTATGATTATTATTGCTCCACTCCTGGAAAGCATCTCTCTGCAGGACAGAACTGAAGCAGATTCTTAATCTGAAGTGTGCATTTGTCCTTGTGAAATCAGTGAATATAATAAGCATGTGCTTAAAGTCAGTTATGACATTAGATGTTAATCTGAAAGGGACAGGTTTCAGTGCAAACCTCAGCATTTTTCTGAATGAAGTCCCTGCTAGGTTGTAACAGAAGAAATGTTTTCATGACTGTGAGTAAGAAATAATGTATTTTATTAGATTAATTATTTGGGCTTTCCTGCCCTAAAGCCAAGCTGCTCTTTAATTAATAGTAAACAAACTATTGCTGCAAGTATAAAAAATAGCAGTGGGACCCAATCCTGTTTTTTTAATACAACAAACTTACTTCTTACTGTGCTACCTGTCGGGAGAACACCCCACAGAGGCAAGCCTGTTATTTTTCTTCACGTATTCCTAATTGACTGCTGTCCAGGTGTTTTTTGGATGACCCAGAAAGCAAGCTTTATATTATTATTGTGTTATACTCCATTAAACTTGTTTTCTGAGACAGAGGTAATGTGTGTGGGCTTCATATCTGGTGCTTCTAAATCTCATCACTTAATATGCACACTGAACCTTTCTATTGGAATATTTTACACAATGAACAAAAGAATGCCATTTGCAAAAAGCATAAGAACCTATTTCTACTGTATGCTATTCCATCCTCTCTTATCTAGCCACTTTATCCACATGGATTTCTTCCAGAAGATAAATCTTTCAATCAGGATTTCTTTATGAGCTGCAGCCCTTGTATTGTGAGGTGTATATCAAAATTTCAAGACAAATTCTGTTCTCTTGATTTTGTTAAACAGTACAAAAGCTTAAAAAACAAGAAACCTTAGATGTCTATTCATTCAAGTTAGAAAAACATTCTGTAATTTTTTTTCTACTCAAGACAAGTGAACAAGGCTACTCTGTGTTTTATCCTAAATATTTAGAAAGTGCCATATATTAGACCAAATTAAGGCACTAAAAAGAGTTTAGACTGCCCATAAAGGTTGTTTTAAATCAATTTCTGATGTATCTTGCCAATTTATTTATTCATAACACTGTTGTGTGATGACGCAGAAAGTATGCTCTCTTAAAAGCTCTATGAAAAATAGTCATAATGAATCTTAAATCTCCCTTAATGAAGTTTAAGTGTAAGGGTCATTACTTTTTACATTCAGGTACATATACCTCCTTCATCTTTCTTCTCTGTAATTTCCTCCCTCTTTTTTCCCAACTGGATTTTTTCTGCTGTTTCCAGAGCTCTGTTTTGTTGTTGCTACTCAAGACTAGCTACTGCAGCTAGACAAAATTAATCCCTTTCATTCCATTAGAAAGTCATATATTTTTATCTTGCAAACTCTTCACTTTCATGTATTTAAAATAAACCAGAAACCTCTACAAAATCCAAACTACCAAGCCTATCTGGAAATACTTGTACATACCTTATAGTTGCATGATATATCTAAATTTAAATAATTTTAATGAAGTCTGATATAAAATGCATCCCCCTGCATTTTTACAGCATTTCATAACAACTGATGTAATTTCCAGTTGTGTCAGATGGGCTGTGGTGGCTGTCCATGCAATGGCTATACTCATCAAGCCCACACACCTCATCATGCACGCTTCTATTCAGGATCTCTGACAAAATCTCATGAAGCAACAAGGTCCTCAAGAATCTGTGTGTCCCTTTGAGTGCTTCATGAAGGTTTGAGTAATTTTCACCCTCATTTCAAAACCAACATGAAAGGTTAAAAAACTGGCTGCCAAACCCTCCGAAATGATGGGCTCAGTACAAAACTGAGGTGTGCACTAAAGTCTGTCTCACCTGTTGTAGCTGTGGACTAGTGGGAGTCAATTCAAGTGTTTCTGCAAGGAAAGCAACAACCAACCAGGCAATGGTGGAAATGGTGAGGAAATCTATTTGACCTAATCTTGAACGAGTTGTGACAAATGTAAATATAATTTATTTTAACTTTCTTTTAACAACTGAATCTTGAAAAGGAGTATTTGCATTGTATCCTAATATGAAAATAGTCAGATTTAAATGAACATGAGGAGGGTTTTTTTTGCAATTAAAAATGCTCTTTAGCTACTCCAAAATTTTAGGTTTTATAAACCTCACAGATTTTGGTCTCAGACTAAATCCAACACATGGTGACAAATACCCTTGGAGTTGTGTTTTAGTGCAAAAGCTTTTGTTTATAATAAAAAACCTCAGGAATGACTAAAAAATCTAATTGTGCATCTGTACAAAGTGCAAGCATTTTCCCCACGATGCAATTACTTAATTATGACATTTTCATTTTATTAAAAATGGCAAGTTTATTATGGTGCTTACAGTAAGCCACAGCAGAAGAATATTGACTCTTTGAAAGATCTTTCAAAATTATGTAAACATCACTTTATTTGCAGTGCACAGTCAAATCTCTCCTATTAATGAAAGATCCCTTTACCAATTTCCCATAGTAAAGTAGTTTATAGTATTTTCTAAATTAACTGGGCAACATCAGCTTTCAATGCAACAGTGTTACTTTGAAACCTTAGGAACCTTTTTCTTCATATTCCACCTGGGAGCTGATTTAAGAACTGCTTTTTTAAGAGCTATGTCTTTCTTAATATTTTAACAAGTTCATAGACCTCCTGGGGTGTTCTGTAATATTGAAGTCGCTTCAAGAAAATGTTCCTATTTCAGCTTTAGAGTTAGTCAGGAGGCTTTCTTAAATCTTACTGAACTGAAACATGGTAAAATGGATGATATCATACAGTGGTATATCATTCCATTGCACACTTTTCTCAGCTAACTAATTTTTTTCTTTCCACCTTCTTTTCCAAAGTTGTATATTTCCATACTCATTCTAATTTTGATGGTTCATTCCTGAGCCTAATATTTTCTTCCCTAGTCAGGTCCTGTTGAAATTCTCATTGATGTCAGTGGAACTAGACAGTTACTTCTGCTCATGCTCTGAGTTTAGGTGTCAAATATCCAACCTCAACTTGCAACCAAGTGTCTACTCTCTTTTTTTTATCCCTTTCCATGTCCAGATTGTGTAAGAAAGTTGGTGTATAGGTGGAAAATTTCAAAAAGAGTCATATAAAATGGAATTTACATAACGATGAAGGAAAAACAAATTAAAAAATCTTTCACTGATGGTCTTTAATGTAAAAATATTTTAATATCAAGTGCTTGGATCAGTAGAGAAGATGCATTAATTGTTGGTTTGCACACCATAGTCACTTGTCTATACACTAAATTCAGTGAAAAATTATTATGAAAGCTTTTTTGCAAATATATTGATCAAGTGTATCTGACCATATGAAAACCAGGGTATAGTTACCCAGGTGCAGTGTGTTCTCAGATTTGAACCCATATAGAAAAAGTGCTAAACTACATACAGAGCACAAGAATTCATTTCTTATGTGAACTTTCTAAACTTGTTCCTTTTATATGTCTAAAATAAAATTATACGTGGCAAGTTTTCTAATCAGAAAATACATACAAAATGAAAAAGAAAACTTAAATTCACCTTCTGGAAAATAAAAGGATTAATGTTGCTAAGAAACACTGTTCTCCCAATTATGAGAGCAAACATAAAAAAATAGGAATTACCCATCTCTTATATGGAGGGTATTGAGTTTTTCACCTCATAGGTACAACAGAGAAGTGAGTTAACTATTCTGGCAAATATATCTGTTTTCTTCTTCCTAAATATAAATTGGAAAAAATTCTGAAAGCATAGATCCAAGAGGGGCAAGGAAATTACTCTGATATTTAGATTAACTGTATGGAACTGGATTTCTTTTTTTAAGGCTCCTTGCGGAAAGGACAGCAGCCCACTCTTGTTCAGGTGAATGCCTGCACTCAGAGAGAAGGTCTGATCCACAGAGTATATCAACAGTGTTTGAGCCAAGTGAGTGTCACAAAGAGCTTTAACTCTCAGAAACAATTTCTTAAGCTTTACTGATAATTCAGGGATCAGTCAGTGTGCATCAGAGTGTTGGTGTCATATGTATAGCAAGAACTGTCACCTAGTCCTTCACAGATACCTTTGTGTATTGCTCTACAATCAGTTTTTGTAGCTATATGTAGACTTCCTCTTTTGATACTTATCACAGCATATTTTTTGGCCTTTGCCTCAGGCCATCTTGATTGCCAACCTTCATGGAGTGTGTCTTTGCTCCCACTGGAGGCATGTGCTTGAATTTGTTTGGCACAGAAACTCACACACATATGTGAGAGTGGTGGGGTATTTATTTGGTGTATATGTAGTTTATGTATATCTGTCTGTGCATGTGTATGAAGGTATGTGTGTGTGTTTGATGTGTGTACTGTGTATATATATTTATATTGTGCTGGTGCACATCTGGAACTCACTGCTGAATGTAGCTTAGGTTAGTGAGGGCACACGCTCAGCCAGGAAAAGACATAACCTGAGGTGATATAATGTGATTCTATGAAAACCAATTAGTAATCAAATATAGAGGAAAATTACATCAGCTCTTTTTTTCTTTTTTCTTTTTTTTTTTTTTTTTTTGGCAGGGGCCATGTGTTATCCATTCCTCTATTTTAACAGAGCTGGACCAGGATATTTCTTGGGCTCCAAACTCTTGAAACAAATAGATATTAGAACATTTCAGTTACAGAAAAAGTCATACTTTTCTCTTCAGCTCAGCCCTTCCAATCAACAAACATCAGCCCCTTCTCATGCAAGTCCAAAACCTTTGCAAGAAACACTCAACGACTTGTCCAGCACACTAGCTGAATTCTCTACACTGAATAGAAACTACTTGCAACAGCTCACTGAAAATCTTTACACAGAATGAAACAGGACCATATGTACTGATCTATCCAATGATATTTCAATGTAGAATTTATTATAATGATAGATGCTATTTGCCATTATAGATTGATTAATAATTTGTTTTTACCATCTGGGTCATGATGATACCTGTTTATTGGCTGACAGAGGCTAAACCAATCCATGCCAACCACTGAAAAGAATTTAAGTCAATCCAAATGAAATCTGGAATATTCAATTCTGGATGAAGATTAAGTTGTCTGTAGACATAAGTGCCTGTAAAATTTTTCCTTCCCAGAGATAAAAATGTCTCACACTGGAGGAGCAGACAGGCATACAAACACTCCATCATCATTTGGTACCAGTTGCTTTTCAGTGGCAGAAGCAAAAAAACTCAGAATGCCCTGTTACAAGATCTTCTTTGTCCTGGGAAAGTTTTATTTTAACATCCCATAGTTAGAAGTTGAGTATGGCCCTTAAGCATGAAGCCATACTTGCCTACCAAAACTTTTAAAATTTATTTTATTTTTGGACGCTTACTCTTAATAAGTAGGAACTGGCAGTCTAAGCCAAGTGGCAGAACCATTGACAGTGGCTTCAAATAATACAACTCGTTCTTCCCCACAGGTCATTAGATGCCAGGAATATGTGAACGAGACATTTAATTAAAGAAAACTTTGTAGTAAGTTCCAGTACCCACAACTCAGCCAATGAAACCAGGAAATTAGGGCTAGGTCCTGGCCTGCAAAGTGCTGAATTTTGCACACTGCCCATATCCTTTACCCACATGGTACAGATCTAGTTTAAAATAATTTTACCTTGACAGGATGTCTGCTGTGATAATAGAAAAAAAAACCAATAAAACAGAGCAATTGCAAACAAAGCCAGTGCAATTGCCAAAAAATCCAGAGCAGTTGCACTCTATGTCCAAGTTAGGTACAATTCTCGTTGGGTTGTCTTTAGAGCTTATGAACAGGAATTTCCATGTTCCACTTAAGGCAGTAGAGAGGCCAGATCCTTCAGGCAGAACTCTCAATGATTTAGTGTGGGCAGAGCCTTAGAGGATTGTGCAGAACAAAGTGTCTTCTGTCTTTCCACAACCCATAGAAAGATGAGTCATAATTACAAGAAGTTTGCAGAAAGGAACCCACTTCAAGGGGAGACTTAAAAGTCTATAGAGAAAAAATGTCTAGAAAAATTAGAGAGTCTGGGACATATGTGGCTGCAAAGGTGCAGCAAATCCACCATTTTGATGCTATCATTGCTGTTGGTTATCCACTAGAGATGCAGGTTTCCATTATTATCATCAGCATGAAAGTGCAATAATTTATGGGAGCTTCAGGAAGCTGGAAGAGGCCTCAGGTGTATCAAGTGAATGCCGAGTCAGCTTCAAGGACATTGTAATTTCTTAAAAGACTGTTGAGGAAGAAAAATCTTGAGGCTGCTGGTGGAGGATAATGAGGATATTAATGCCTTAAAATCATTGTAGACCACAGCATAAACTGATGGGGACAAAATATACAAAGAATAAATTGACCCATTCTTCCTTTTTTTCCTGTTCCACACAGATATCTGTCCATCTATGCCATTTCTCTTTCTTTTTCCCAGACATCTTTATACCCTGGTCCTTGCTATCAATATTTGTAAGGTAAATCTACATGATTGATAGCTACCATTTGTCCTCTTCCTTTGACTTTTGAGAAGTCTTAAGAATGAGGCATCATCCCAACATAAGGTGCAAAACAGCCATTTTGAAGGGCCCTTTAATAACATTAATCACAAAAAAAAACAAAGCAAATGCTCCAGGAGAAACTCGCCTCACGATTTCCTGGCTGTGCCAAAAATCTCCAAACTGCTGCTACAGTAAATGGAGCATTTTACCTCTACTGTATTATTTTGTGTGCAGGGGGAAAAAATGCCAGTCATTCTTTACAGTATTTTTACTGAATTCTCAGAGTAAATTCATCCAGCTACTCTGGAAGAAAAAAAATTTGGAACACAGGAAGCAATTTATCTTCCTTCTTGATTACATATCTTCTATCAAAAGGGAAAGATATAACTACAAGTTGACCTAAGTCAAGTACATCTGTTATTTTCTTGCCATGTACTATTGCTCTGGTTTATGTCCAGTTTGGTAAAGTTCCAAAGATTGTTCCAGAGAAAATTTTAGAGAAAAACATACTTTTAATCTGCGTATGTTGATTGTAGGGAGATGGGAGAAAGTCACATTTTGTTTTGAGAAATTATAAACTTGCCGTTGTTTTCGGTGCATGTTTGATGTAATGAGAACTTACTTTATATGTTAGCATTTTCCCATTCTTAATTTGCTGTGTGAATAGTTGATTATTTGTGCTAATTTTATCACCACTTTGCATTAATAAAACTCAGCGTATGTTCCATAACATTCCCTGGGGAAGGTGCTTGTGATTACACTATTGTCTAGTAGACATGAATATAAAAAAGTATAATTGGAGACAATTATTTTGGTTTTTTTTTCCTTTTTTTTTTTTTTAATTCATCAGTAAAAAGAGGAAAACCAGAAATTTAACATTGAAAACTGAGACTTCAAATTTCCTATTTGTTAGGAGGAACAAAAGCTGTCATCAAAATATTAGATCAAGGAGTAGACTTTCTCAGCAAAAACAACTATAAAATTCCAGCTAGCATAAGCCATGATCTCTCTACTTTACAGAAAGAAATTATGGAAGTTGTTAGTTCATATGTAACACAAACAAAACATAAGCTTCCATTTATTATGAGATTAATTTTTCTCTTCTGCTTTTAATTCTTCTATTATTCTTTTCTTATTGAGCCTGTCCAAGGCCAGTTGTCCACATTCCACAGGATATAACCTTTATATTTCACAAACACAATAATTTTTTTTGCCAGGAGAAAAAGCAAAGGACATGAAGGAAAACTCCGATATTGTATATCAATGTCAAAAATAAAAATTTCCAAACAACATATTTTTTTCTTTTTGTCTTCCCCTTCCCTGCAAAAAGCAGAAGACTAAAACAAGCCTTGTCTAGAATGTGTGTTCGGTCAAACTCATGCGTATTTTATTAGTCAAAATTGATAACATGCTTTGTCAAATGAATCTGAGGCATATCTCAATTTCCTTCATAACTCTCCTAAGAAAAAAAATAAAAGGAGCAGAATCCCTCAAAAGCAGGTCATAGTATTTGCTATGTTGGAAAATGCATTTTTTTCCCCTCTGTATCAGCAGATCCCAGATTATTTTCCCCAAGGTTACAAAATGCAAGTCAGAACTCATCCTGACATCTCTACTATGAAAAAGTTGTACAGGTTCTGTCAATATAATACTGTGCCACTATGTCACCTCTACACAATGACTAACCAGGGTATTTTCTTCAGTTATTCTAGATATTTCTGAACAGATAATGTGTAATTATCACATTATCTTCCAGCATTTTAATGTATTTTTATCAAAGAAATTTATGACAGGTTGATATATCCATGTGCTTTTTACTTATCTGTACTCTTCCTTAGTGAAATGTTATTCCCAATTCACGGTTTGAAGTTTCTGGGCAGAAAAAAAGAGCCCAGTCAAAGCTCAAACATAATGGAGTAATCAGCAAGAAAAAAGCTAATGGTTATATCTAAAGCCATTTATTTTGTTCCCCTAAGCAATACTGCAGGCTCAGATGCATTAAGCAAGGTTAAATCAAATAGTCATAACGTCTGTATGTTCAATTATGCGTAGCCCAAGCAAGAGACTCCTTCTGAGCCAGTCTTCCACAAAGCTATGCCAGTTTACACCTGACAGAGTCTAGCCATGTCTGAACTTAAATCTACCCAGATTTCTGGTGGGGTTTTTTGTTTTTGTTTTTGTTTTTTGGGGTTTTTTGTGGGGTTTTTTTGGTTTTGGGTTTTTTTGCACAGGTGCAGACCGTGTTATAAAAAATAATACCTGAATAAGATGATGATCCAAAGATATTTTTTTCTTAAAATAGCTTTAATGTGATTTTTATAGTGTCTTATATCACAATTTAAACAGCTTTTTTGCAAGCCTTTAGTCCTCTCATACTCTCATGTTTATGAAGAATGGGCTATTTTACATGTTACATCCCTGGGCATTGTTCTTGGTGTTTGACAAGAGTCCAAATGCCACATCTCTTGAAGCAAAAAGGCTCAACTATGGAAATTTTTGCAGGATAGATATTTTTAAAGAAATAATTTTAGGTTGTTATTTACATGGAAAGTGAAAATACGTCAATAAATTTATTGAAACTGTTTTATAGGTCTCAAATTTATTGAGCTTGCAGACAGGAATACATTTTATCAGCTGAAGAATTATTAAAAATTGCTATGTTAAAGACATCAGAAATGTCAATCACCTAATCACAACTCTATCACAATAGCATGATTTATCTTAAAACCAAATAGATAAACAGGAGTAAGAGGAGAAGCTTTTTATGTTCTTAAAATTTGAAGGGAGCAAATTATGGAAAGCTATCTCAATTGCCACCTCTTAGTCTGATGTTCAGATCTCAGCTTTAATCTATCAGTGATAGCATAAAAGGTTGAATTGTAATTTAATTGCTCTTATAATAAATATTTTACAATCATCACTTGTATCAACATAAAATAATCTTCTAGCTACACCTCTTAAAAAGCACTTGTTCAAAATAAAGAACTGAAAATTTTCTTCATGTGTTTATTTTTTCTCCTTTTTGCTTGTTTCAAAATCCCTAATTTCATAAAAGGTCCTTTGTTACAAAATTTCAAGGGTCTCATCAAAATAAATTAAATTCGTTTTAATTTCTTGAGATACCTGATTACAAAGCTGAAGCAGAAAACATTTTATTTCAAATTTCTATTCATATATCCACATATAGCATTCATCCATTCTTTTATTTAACTTCAATTATACATTCATTTAAAACCAACCACAGGCTATGCCATGTAGCATGCAAAGCATCACTTGGGCAGTTACTTTAGCAAGGATAATCCCCACTTTGTCTAAAGGATTAATATTCAACATCATATTTTATTTTTTCTGGTTTTTACTTCTAAGGAAGACTTGATTATTAATTTTTCCATACATTCCATATATATACCGGGGTAAAAAGAATAGTTGGGGTTTTAAAATTCTTCTTCAATAAGCTAGCTATAATACCAAATGCATATTGTGTATTAATCCAGGAACTGGATGCCTTCTGCTACTAAAAGAATGATATGTGACCTCAAGGAACTTTAGGCTTTCCCTTGGAACTGCCTTTGTATGGCAAAGGCATTTTACTGCCTTGGGAGAATACTGTTATTAAATTCATAATAGGAATTAAAAATGTGAAGATACCTATCTTTTTTACATTTTACAACATTCAGTTTGATGTGTGCTTTTAAGATAAACTTTCAACAGAATTCATCACTTGTAATTATGAAACTTCTAATTTGTTGGTGTTGATTACTAATGCAACTCAATTTCATTAATATTACTATTAAACTCTCCTCCCCAAAATCATTAACGCATAAGCTTATTGATGAATCTTACATTATCTTTGCCCTCTTGAAATTTATCTTTATGAAGTCACACTTTACAACTGTCAAAATGAAAGATAAGTCTGAACCATGCTCAGTTTTCACTACACTAATATGACTAAATTCAAAGCATTAGTTATACATATCCATAGGCTGTTCTGAGGGGTTCAAATTATTGTAAATTTCAGTATCCCAGAACTGGAAATGATCACAAGAAGTGTCATGCCTGACAGGTATTTGTTCAACCTGTTCTCATGGACCCTAAAGAGAAAATTTCTTAGCTGTCACCTCCTTCTTTGCCCATCACAGCTGAAGAGCAGTATGCAGTAGTGTATGGAACAGAATTAATAAAATATTACTGATATATTCTACCTTTCCTTAGTGTGATGATCCTTGTAAGTTTCCTGGAGCCCATAATACCATGCATCTGGAAGCAAGGTGTTGCCAAAATCACTCAGTCTCCAAATACTGCCAATGTGCAGTTTATATCTCTGCTCTTTCCCAGACACCACAACAGCTGGAAACCCTTCTCACATGAGCATGTAGAAAAAGAAAAAAAAGTCTAAGTATTTTGAAACCTATTTTCCTTCTTTTGTGTTATTTTTTGCACAGCTTTTGCTTTCCCAATTAAATCGTCTTTATCTCAACCCATGGGTTCTCTAGCTTTTATCCTCTGATTGTCTCCTCAGTCCTGCTGGTGGAGGAGTGAGCGAAAGATAAGTGATTGCTGGTTGGGGTTAAACCACAACATATGTAAAAATGAAGTGATAGAAAGCATGATCTTTAGGTCCCCTCCGGAACCCATAGAGAAAGGGCAGTGTATAGAGGTGCTGGTTAATTGGCCTCAGTATGTTATTCAGAAGGATACAGAAATGCTGAGGAAGAAAGCTGAAACACTGTGTTAGTGCTGATACAGGAGAAGTAACAAAGGATGAAATTCATAAGCCATGCCTTGATAATCAACAAGCAGGAAATATATTCTATCAGTCCAACCGCTTCTAGCCCTTAGAAGCTTCCACCATTTCCAGTAGCTTCCTTCATAGCACAGATTACCTGACTTTCCCACATCTCTGCTAGTTCATCATTTCCAAACCACTGCGTTTGACTAGACAAACCTTTGTTCCACTTCATACTCAAGCCTTGTCTCATATCCAGAGTCCTGACCCACTTTTAACAGGTATGTGAAAGTTGATGTTAGATTAAATAAGGACAGTAGAAAGTTTTGGTAAGCATGCAAACCTCAAACAATCAGTTGTAGATACCAATTAACTTATACCATAACACAAATAAACTGAAGCCATTATGTAGACAGATGCTTCCACAGACCCAGTCTTGAATCAGATTTCTCTCCATTTAGCCTGGTTTCCAGGGCAGGCAGTAAATATCCATAGCTGTGCTCAAACCATTCTGCTCAGTATCCCAAGCACTGTTACCAACAGAGACACATTTTTCCACATAAACACCATCAGGCTGCAGCTAGGCCAATTGCTTGTAGTCAGCCCCCACTTTGAAAAGTGCCTGTTGGAAACACAATATGCAGCAACATTATCAAAGTCAGGGAAATTCAAATTTTTCTAGTTTGTCTTGGTTTTCCAACAGGCACATTCTGATTGGTAAAAGTTAAAACAGTTTCTTGCCTGTCCCACTGAAACAAGTACTCAAGTGAGTTAAAAACTCTAATAAACAAAAACAACAATAATAAATGTTTAGTAATAGATATAAAGGAAAAGGAATTGTCTTTGTGTGATGACTTTGGATGTTCGAGTCATGTCTTACACACAGAGCCTGAAAAAAGCATCATTGCAGAAGAGTCTTGGACAGAAGGAACCCTTGCTGTGAACATCTTCACACAAATAGAATCACTGGGTTGGAAGAGACCTTCAAGATCATCGAGCCCAACCAATGCCTTAACACTTCCACTAAACCATGGCACCGAGTGCCACATCCAATCTTTTTTAAACACAACCAGGGATGGTGACTCCACCACCTCCCTGGTCAAACAATTCCAGTGCTTTATCACTCTTTCAGTAAAAACTTTTTCATAATATCTAGTAATAATATCTTGCAGGTTTCCTGGAGCCAGACTGTTGTCAGAAAAGTGATAATGCTAAGAGACAACACAGAAACACTGAGGAGAACTTGAAGAGGAAACAAAAATGATCCAGAAGTAATTGAAAAAAGAAAAATGGGGGATAAGTCAGAATAGTACAAGCATCCAAAATAAAAGTTCTCTTTCTTGTTTTCCAGAGTAATTAGGCTGATCATTTGCAGAATTTTTTAATTTAGAAGTTGTGCAGAGACATTTTTATAGGCAAAGCTCATAATTAGGAAAGCATTGTAAATCCTCTAAATATAACAATGAAAATAAAAGTGAATTTACTTGTATATAATAGTACCATGTGATTCATATCCACAAGTAACCTATGGTAAGAGACACTGGTAGTCTTTCAGTCTATCTCAAAGAACTGCAATTGTATAAAAAGAAGAAACAGTGTACAAAGAAGAAACTGTCTTTTAACTGAAGAAAAAGCATGGTGGGAATCATTTTATTGGAAGAATAATTTTCTTACTAAGGGAAAGAATGACATGTTATATTTACTGTCACTCATGCTTCATCCAAAACATTTTGACAAAAAATACATATTCCATTATTTAAGAGTCTGCCTGTTCATAAGTTGCCACGATGTTAAGTTTTTGTGGTTTTGCGCTGATGTTTTTAAACAAGTAGCTGTGTCAAAAGTGATATACCAGGAAAACCAAACTGTTTCTGTTTGCTTGTTTATTTTTTATGTTATAAGTTAGGCTCAATATAATCCTGCCTTTGTGTCATCAACTCTACATCAGACAGTCATAGATCATAATGCAGTATTCAGTGCCACAGTTTGCATTGAGGATTAATGCTTTTGGCGTCCTGGGACAAAACAATGATTGAATGGGACTTCTCTTTACATTTTACTTTTAGTCTGCGGGAGGGTGGCTGCAGTCACTTCTGTTTAAAATTCTAAACCAGGCCTTTAAAGTCAAGACAGAAGGGGAAAAGTGTTACATCATTTAACCAAAGACCATATATTCTTCCCCCAAAAAAGTGTTTGGCTTTATCTACTGATCTCATACCTCTGATAGCAGCTGTTGTCTTAGCATTGTACCTGTAATAAGGGAAAAGAGATGGAAAGAAGGAGAGAAAGTAAAAAAGAAGGGAAAGTAAAAGGGGGGGGAGGGGGGAAGAAAAGAAAAAGAGGGAAGAAGAGAGAAAAAAGAAAAGGAAAAAGAAAAATAAAAGGATTAAAAAGAATAAATATTTGTAAATGATTTAGACATGCAGTTTATGCATTGGTGAATGGCTCTTTATACATTATATTTATGGGATATTTGGTTTGTTTTGTGATTTTGTTTCAACTTTTAAGGAGTGCCGTTAATGTGATTAATTAACAAGAATTTATTGGCTAAAAAATCTGCACAGACCAACATATGTGATTTTTAAAATGTATTTTTTCAGGTGAAACTATAAAATACGGTCCTAATTAAGCCCTGCTGTTTCCTGAGATTTTGTGTGCACTACGCTGGGAAGGAAAGTTACATGGAACTTTACTTGATCATGGAAGAAAAATCTGGAGAGTAAATTCAAGCATTCTATTCAGTTTTTAAATATAGTCTTCACTTGAGGGCTACAGTGAATTTATGCCCATGTTAAACATTAAAGCTCTGTTATGGGGCCAAATAAAGGGAAAACTCAAATCAGCTCAAACATCACGAGGGTAAAACTTCAGCACCACTGCAGCAGACACTACTAGCAGTTCCACATTTGCTCTGAAACACTGTGATTGAACACAGAGTTTGTTAATGTGACATTCTATTACATGCATTCTCTTCCCATTACTTTGCTAAATCGGGAAGCTTGTTTTCTATAATGTAAAACAATTTGTAATAAACATACTGTATTATAAAAGGGATTTGAAACTTTGGAATTTGCTTTGTAGGGAACTGAAACTATACTATACTCCACTGAGATCTTAACCCACTTTAAAGGGAAGTTCTTTATAAAAACTGGGGGGGATGTTTAGCAGAATCAGTGATTTGCCCAAATGTCTGACAGAATCTGGCTTTGTGTCTCCTGTGAGGTATTTGCACAGTCAAGACTCAGATGTGCAAGTAAAAACATAGGTACTTGAACCCTGTCAAAAAGCACAGCCACTTTGACAAAATGCCGTAAATGACCATGGAATCCATAGAAAATCCATAAGAAAATCCATAGAAAATGATAAGCAGAAATTCTAGAATTGCGCAGGGCTTTTTTTTTCAGTAATTCAGGAAGAAACTGTTATTTTCCCTGTTAGTAAAGGGTTCAACTTCAATTTACATGCATGTACTTGTAACAAAAATAAGCTCACCAACAATATTTTTAAGTAGATCTTTTAATGTAAATAGTAAAACTTTCTTGTTGACATTTTCAGCTGTAAATCCTGTCTCAGTTGTATTTCACTGAAGTACAGAAAAGGACTCTGGATGAAAATAATGTACATGCAAATGTCCTTTTAAATAAGTTCGTCTACAGCTGAGTCCCTGACTCTAAATGGTTTGGGTGAGAAAAAGTGACCATGGTATGTATTATTTGCTCCATACATATCATATTTTCCAAAAAAGCAAATTATTTCTATTTTCTTTCCTGTGTTTATTTGCATTTTATCTCTTCTACACAAAACTTCTAGATGCAGATTGAGTCCAGGATGCAGTTTTTGGCTTAGAAATAAACAGTCATAGAACTTCATCTAGACATTCATCCCCTTAATTTTAATTTTCTTTTTCTTATACCTTTATACCTGAAATGACCTGATATAATCTAGATGAGTGCCATTCCTCTAAAATGGGCCTGAAACAAGGCTTCCTTAAGGTATTTCCCATTGTTCATAGTCCTCTTTAGGCACCAAGGTAAGCTCCAAAAATGCCACCCCTTGACTTTTCAAGTGTCTCTTGCAAAATGCTACCATCTTCTCTGAGCTTGAAGAATGGGACTCGTACAAGAGCACATCACTGAACAATGGCTCTGTGACAGCCAGACACCCTCCTCCATAATGGTGTGCCTTGAAAAAAATCTTTGCTGATCCCCTTCAGCACAGTCAAACTTGCCTTGTCATGGTAGCTATGTCAATGAAAGATATATTCTAATGAATAAAACATTAGGATGCACCTAGTCCTTCCAGCTGCCCTGGGAAAGGACACATAAACTGCTTTTGCTGGAAGTGATACTTGTAGCACATGCAAAAACATTGAAGAAATTATTTTTCAGTGGATTTCTGAAATCTCTTCAGCTATTCGCATCAGTAAGTCTTTTAATAGTAAGTTTTGTAATGAGACTGAAAGGTATTTTGCACACCAAATGTCCTACAGAAATGAAATCCAACTTTTAAAATATTTTTCCAGTTTTCTTGTCTACATAAAGCCTTCAGTGACTGTGAAGGATGGTTTTTGCTCAGGGTTCCCCCCCTTTTCAACAGGTTTCAGGCCTTGGGCTATTGGTATCCAAGTAGTTAAAACTACATCAGCACTAATAGCTATGAGCTCATCTTGTATAAGCACATTTTTAGTTAAACACCGCAATCTTGGAAAAAAATGTTAGTGTGCTTAAACAGCCTGGCTCAGAATAGCTCACAATATGACGCATACCACAGGAAATAAAGTGGTATGAGGCACCTACAAAATATTTTTCAAACAAGTCATTGAAGCTGTAAGCCCCATGCCTCAGCTTTAGGAAGTCACTTATTAAGAATCAACACCAGCCGTGCCAAGCTAAGCTCTTGCTCTTGGTGATTTTCCAATTGAATATTCAGGGCCCTGTCTCAGTCTTGTTTTCAGGGAAGTACATGCCTGGAATGTTAGCAAGCTATTTGCTGGAAAAAATGCCCACAACAGGCCCAATGTTGATCACATTAATGCATTTGAGTGGGTATAGAGTGCAAATGATTGAAAGTGCTTCCAGATCTTGGTTGCCGGGGACAAAGCAGGCTCTGTTCTCTGATCTGATGGTCATTTTTTTCAGCGGAGGATGTGGTGCAGGAAGAGGGAACAGTGCCAATCTCTGTCTAATGGCTCCAAACAGGGCCTGGGCCTGGCTCTTTGGATGCTGATGAGTGGGAAATGAAACACAGATGGGTCAGATGGGTAAGGAGAGGGGGGATTACAGGTCAGGCCAAAGAGTTGGAATAAATTAAGTGCTTATGAGGTACAGAATGGCACATTGTTAAAGCAAACGGACAGGGAAAAAACATTTCGGCATTGTTAGGCACAGTGTGCAGAAAAAAACATCCCATCTTCCCAGACCCCTTTCACTTATCACATCCTCACTGGGATATGCCGCCTGCTTGATATGTGAATTGCTTTCTTTAACATGGGTACTGGGGTGCTCTGCAGTACCTAAGAGTAGGTAATTTTCCAGTAAACACTTCAGATGCCATTTACTGGGAGGAATACTTTGGCTCATGCTCCTGATCATGAGATAGCCAGCTTCCTAACTGCCTAGAGATTTCCAACAAAAGGGTAGGCAACCACATATGTATACTCTGGGGAGATTACGTGGCAGAAGGAATATATCATGCATTCTCAAAATGCTCAATCCCTGTTTGTATTTATTGCTTTCAAACCTTTGCATCTTCTTTCATGTATGAAAGAAAATGTTTTGGTTTAAAGGAACTATTTTAAAGGATTCTGGTTGAGAAATAAAACTGAGGGATTTTCCAGGAAACATGCAATAGAAATTCTAACTGTTATACAAAAGAGACCCCCTCACCACACTGGTATGAAAAATGTTTCTATTAAATAATATGGACAGAGGTTCACTGCACTTATTTTTGGCATCTCTATTCCACACATAATAACCAAAAATGCATTGCCGAACTCCCAAACTCTCTGTTGACTTGCACAGATGTAGGGTTACAGATTTGAAAACCATCACATTAATAAAACTTGAAAGAGAAAACTGTGCCCATGACTTTAAACTAAGTTTTCAACACCTATTTTTCTTCTGTGCTCAAGTCCTAGTTCTTTCTTGACCTATGAGTATGTACCTCTCCTGAAAAGATGATCAAGTAGGACAGGTCAAATAAATCCTGGGCCTTCCATGCAGCATGGCTAGAAATCAGGTGAGAGTCATCACAATGTGTTACACATGTGTATAAAAATTGAGATCAAAGTTATAAAATGTTTAGGAACAGAATGGCTAAAAGAAGCCCTCAAAAAGAGGCAAAGAACCTCTTCAGTCCTTTCAGGCACAGAAAGCCAGTTATCTCCTGAGCTGCACAAATGGCTGGGTTATGCATCTTTTCCTCTATCAGCTTTCACACCATGACCGACCTAAGGTATTGCCCATTGGTAGCATCTCAGAACTTCCAAGTATCTCTTTTCTTTTCCTGCCTTCCTCCTTCCCAGATGACAGAGCCACAGACCTCTGTTCTGCATGTGCTGATGAGCGAGACAGAAGATATGTATGGAGAGGCCATCTGGCATGCCAGAGCAGATACTGTGGAGTTCACTTAACAGCTTTTTCATGGGTGGAATCACTGAGGGGAGGAAGAGATATTAGACCATCTGCAGTGTTTGACCCTTAATCACCCATTGATCATAAGAAAACTTGGGTGAACTTTGTGTTTCTTAGACAATGCTTAACCGAATTTTTTGAGGATGATTGCAAGAGGCATTGTGAGTGGAGCATCAGGAGATCCAAAGAACCAGATATACTGATGGTAAGGATTTTGCAGGAAATAATGCCCAAAAGAATTAGGTTAATAGAAATAGAAATAATAGAGGAGAAAAAAAGAAGAAACACAACAAGTTAACAAAAGTAAAAATATAAACACGGTTATAAGAAATGATCTTTGTATAGCAAAAAAAAAAAGCAGTCTTCTGGGGGAAGAAAAAGGGAAGGCAGGGCATGGCAAGATTCAGATGACAAGCTTTCCTGAAAGGTAGTCTGCTAGAGGAACAAGGTAGACAAATTTTAAAAATTGCTTTCTGAAATTCCCTGCTCCTCCTTGATCAAGAGAGGGGACTTAGATTTGGTAGGAGGAAGAGTAGGCACCAGACCTGTCTGAAAGACTGGTATTTACACAGTCAGGAGGGAATCAGGAGAACTCAGGCTGGAATGCAGCGTGCCTTGTGCTCCTATACACTACCACACTGTCTGAGCTCTGCAGTGTTTCTCACAGCCAGTGAGAAAGATTTTTTTTTCCTTTGAGTTACTGTTCTGAGCAAGTGGCAAAACATATAGCAAGACAACATGCAAACCCGTGGATGTCTCTGTCTTCCAAATTTCTGTTCAATCTAGATAGTTATTTTCTAAATAACTGCAGTTGGTCTTTTCTTTACCCAAACTCCATATCTTAAACCAGCATTTCCATTGGTTTCAATCCTAAATCAGATTGAAAGGAGATTCAATTTTAGAAAAAAATTGTAGGATGAAGGGACTACATCATATTTGCAAAGAATAAAAGTATGAGAGTTAATTCAAAACATGAGCCATTGCAAATGCATTTTGCCATATCCCATCACTTCTTGAAATATTTAATATAAGCACCTATTAATAAGACACTTCCACAACTTGCTTGCCTGACCCTAATCATCTGACATCCCCATAAGTCATCACCTAGTACAGGATGAATGGTTTTGCTGAACAACCCTGGCTGTGGTTATGCCCTACCCATGTGGGACACATCCTTGGACTTGGGTCACCCTTCAAGGTAGAACAGGCAAAAGTGTCCATCTAGCTTGTCTTGAGGAAAGCACACTCAGAAATGTAAGTGTGGACTGTAAGCAATTCAAAATTACAGAAATTAAATTATGATCAGAAGAGCCCTAAGGCAGTGTAGACATAGGTGCTGTAGTCTTGGAGAAGGTAAAAAGTGCCCTTGTGATCCTACAAAAGAAATTTCAGCAATGAGAGCTCCCTCATCATAGCATAGCATTAGGTGGCCGCCAACAGAATTATAGTGAGGGAAAGTGAAAACATTTTGTATGGCTGAAAACCAGACTGGGCATTGAAAAAGAAACTCGTTTCACCTTGCTTTGATATCTCCAGCTTGCCTGTTCTTCAGGCACATAAGGACTTTTCTAGGACGAAATATTACTGAATTCTTCCTCAGCTTTGAGGACAAAGTTTTCCTTACAGAGCTGGAAAGTTCAGTGTAGTAGGAAACCCACATCAGAGCTAAATTTGTCTACTGCTCCAAAGCACCTCTTGGTTTAACAATAAATGATATTGTTTATTCTTAGGCAAAATATTATATCTCATTGGGAAGCTGCTGTTAATGTCAGTCTCAGGGTTCTTTATAAAACATTTCCAGTGGTTTCAAATGCTGTCAAGTAATCTAGACCTCAGAAATTAAAAAAAGCTCTCCATCTTCCAGAGCAAATGTAGATTTTAACTCTAATATTTATTCATGATGAATTAATGATATTAAATAGCAAACCCTTAAATGACTCACTAAGATAATGAGAGGTATTAGGTACTTAGGATGATGGAGCCACTTAGGTAATGAAGTGAAAGAACCTAGATGGAAAAATAGATCTGATTCTCAAAACCGGCGGTTTGTGAGGAGTGTTTTTCTAAATAGGAAGGGTAACTCAGTATGTAAAAACAGCAATGGAAAGGGAATCTGTTCCAGCTTATGCAAAAAGCCTCACTCTTCAGTATTTGCTAATTCTCAACCCTGGCTCTCTGGTCTTTACTTTTAGAACAAGGCTTCTTTAACTCCTGCTGATGCAATACCTAAAAGCAGGGCTCAGCCTCCAATGTCCGGTGTTAAACTGGTGCTGTGCTGCTAACGCACTCCATTGTATGGCCCTGAAAAGAGTAAAGCCCTCATGCAGCAAGCACCCTTATAGGAAATTATTCCACTGATACATGTCACAGAGGATTTCCTCCTATGTAAAACATTGACACAAATTGCTGAGCTACAAGATTTATCCATTTACTCTGCCACATTTTTCACAGGATTTTACCTTCTTGCACATAGACATTATCTTATAAACCTATTTCTGTACAAAGAAAATTCATTTTAAAGTACAAAAAATTCAGTATAGCACTTATTCAGTCAAGAATTTTTTTTCCTGGAGTGGGAGTTTCTTGAAGAAGATTTGGTTGAATATAGTAGATTATGACCTTTGGAATAAAATGAAAAGCTTGTGAGACAATACTAGATTTTGGCAGGATACAGTTGTCACTTTTCAGTTTTCACTTCAGGCACTGGCCAAATGCCACACCACAGCCTTGTTCTAACAGTGTAACTCACACCACAGCCATCACCGTCCCATGTCCTGAATGCTCTATACCAACCACCACCTACTCTGAAGTAAAACATTACCTGTCATCTCTTGCTGCATATTCCTCATAGAACAGTAGAAGAGCTGTTCTGTATGTACAAGTTGTAGATGCCACTGAAATATTCATGTAGTTCCACTTTTGTGGAATCCTGTACCCAGGATTTCTACTCCCAGTTTGCTTTTTAATTTTTAGATATTATTTTTCTGGATAGATTGTCTTGCACAGAGAACTATGAATAAAGAAAAAAAAACAACAAACAATTTCATACTTTTAAGGATCAATTTGACTTCTTTTACATGTTCATCTGAGAAACTGGCAATTTATGAAAATATCACCCCAAAGTTCTGATTCTAGCATTCACTACAGAAGCACAGAAAACCCATCCTTAGAAATTCCTAATAAACTTTGATCTCAAAATCATGCAACTATTTCACAGAACATATTGTCTCTGCCTTCTACTTTTCCCCAAAACATTTGGCTAATAACTTTCAGGGAATTCTGAGTTACTGTGGGTCAAGTTCTGAGTTTCTTACTCAGATTTTACTCAGATACAACTCAGACAATTTCCCTTGGAAGACCAAGAGTTAGCCAGTTTCTGTTCAACCAGAAGGAAAATCATGGGATTTTTCTAGAGTTATTATTTTTCCCTTCCTCATTGTGGTACTTTGCTCTCGGTGCATAGAAGAGGTTAGCAGTTTTCAGATATATACTGTTTTGAGAAAACCACTCAGTAAATAAGTTCAAAAAATTGTTTTCAATATCTCAGGCTTTCTGGAAGTGGAGGTTTCTTTACTTTCTGGTAGATGTGTGAGTACCAGGAGCCCAGAGGGCTGCAAGCAGTTCATCAAGACCTGCAGCTGCCAGTTACTGACTTCAGGATTTGCTAGGTATACCAGAAGATCCATTATTTTCCTCACCATTCTAAGACAAAATCTATGATCTAACTTGAGCAATGGCAAGAGAAAAGGATCAGGTAGGGGTCTGTTCTTCAAATGCCCCATTTGGTATTTTTTTACACTTCGTTGAAGATGATACGTGTAGTTGTTGGCTTGCAGATATTTTCTAACTTAAATTAATTCCAGAAAAATAATCAACTGATGAATGACTAAAGGAAGTAGTGGGTAGGATCCAGCACCATCCAACATCTGGCTGGTGTACAGGTGTCACATGTGAAAGATACACAAACAGATGAGGATTAAGATGATAAAGATTTTAAAAAAGAAAGATTTTTGTCTTAATACTGCAGAATAAAATTATGAAGTCAAAACCTTTACATCTGGCAGAAAGGATTGATGGAAATCATTGGAGGGATATCAACAGGGAGGAAGGCTGAACCTCAGGGTGCAAAATAAATTCAAATCAAAGATATGATCAGTAAACAAGGGATTTTCTCCCTATGATACATTTTCAGAAATTTTAATTATTACTATTGGAGAACAATAAGGGGTTGTTACACCTTGTGTCTTTGAGGTTGCAGTACCAGACGGATCAGGACTCCATGAATGATTCTATCATGACATGATCATATTCTAAAATGCAACAAAGTTAATCGTTGTTTCTCATATGGCCAAAAGAAAGAGTAGCAGCAGCAGTGAGCCACATTGTCAGTTGTGTAGTACCAGTTTTATGCCAGCAAGGTTTCAGTGCAGTTCAGCTGCACTGGCATAAAACTTGTGTCAAGTGTTGAAAGCCCTGCCTAATATACCTACCCGTCTTGCTTGAAAATCAATATTAGCAAGGTTTTCCAGACGTTGTAGTGCCTGTACAAGCTGCTTTTCTTGGACCACTTGGGCTGCACAGCATCTCTGTAGAGGAGGAGGGGACTGACTGTTCAGGTCTGCCCCGAGGCCTGAACTCTGTTCCCCAGTCATCACCATGCTCTGATTTATAACCTGATCCAAGAATCTTACCTACAATGCAGCTATATCAACACCTGCATCCTGGGAAAACAAATGCTTTTTAAGGTGAGATTGTTGGGTACAAATAAGCTGCAAAGCATGAAGCTGGCTCAGAGCCAGGCCCAACAAAGGGCATCAGGCCCTGCAATGCTTGGTGTTGCTGGTTTCAGAATTAGCTATTAAAAGGATCATTAAAATGACATGTAAAATCAGCCTGTTATTGTGAGGTGCTAAGTGCTTCCATTGAAATGCTTTAAGAGAGCTGAGCCTCCTCTGCATCTTATACAACTGGACCCATACTTTCCAAAAATGTGATGAAATGATGCATTTTTTTTTTACATCTTGACAAATCAGTTTCCTGAATGAGTGTTGAGTTCACAGAAGGGGCAGCACATGTTGCATTCCATTTAAAAAATTTACTAACCGTTTTTCTTTCTCTCTTTTAGCTGATGTATATGGCGTGCTGTGAACACCAAAAATTAATGTCAATTTATTTATCATTAAAAATAAGGAAATGAGGCTAAGCAGCAAGAAGCAAAAGTCTGGAAAGTGTGAAAGTATGTTCTGTATTCATTATTTACTATAGAAAGAATGATATAGAAAGGTACTATTTTTATTTCACTCGATAATCTCAAAGGGACACCAAATAAATTGAGGGTGACTGAACTATTAAAGTTGCTTATTTAATGGCTTCTATCTTACTAGGGAAAAAACTTTTCAGTCTGTTTAGACTGAAACAATCTAGGTGGAAAAAATCTGGTCCCATAGATTTGTTTTGGCGCCAGTTAGAAACCCCTCTGCCTCAGCTGCTTAATATTGACCTTATTTAGCTACATTTCCATCAAGATGAGCATGACAACTTCAGTGGAGACCATCTCTAGATATAGCAGAGATTAAAAGGTAATTGTCCTCATATGTAAAATTATTTCAGGCTCAATAGTTGTCTATCACATACATATCTAACTATGTTTGGTTTCTGCCATAATCCAAGTAGTGATCATACCCTTAAAGTAGACATTCACTTAAATATTTTTCCCCTTAGGGAAATACTTTGGTCTCTTTGTACAAACAGAATGCCTGAGCTGGCTTGGAAAAATGGTCTGGAGAAGCTCCTTATGGAGCTGCTAATACAGGGTGGAAGGAAGACTGCTGTGGAATGAGGAAAGACAAGGAGGAGACAAGCTAGACTTTTAGAACAGGGGAAGGCAATGAAAGGGACCCTAGGAAACAAGGGGCTGCTTTTCTAGTACCTGAAGAGGGGTTTTTCTTCCAGGTAATTGGTGCATAATTGTTCCCTGTATTTGGGGAATAGGTGGCTCCTAGTTCAGGTTATGTTTTATAAACGTACTTTACAATCTCAGTAGTTATTATATCCTGTACTTATTTTATGCTTAGAAAAATTAGATCAGTTGTTTCAGAGAATCCCAAACATGACTGCTAGACTTTCATTAGCCAAAGAACATGGATTTTACTAGGTGCTAACTAATAAGATGACTGAGTAATTCCACTGAAAGATCAAACAAGACCAAATATTTAATGTGCTTCTATTCATATGCTGGTTTTCCCAATCTGCAAAAACAGAAATTGAAAGAGTTTTTCATATTACTGCAATTACTATAATCACTGTTAGAGTTTATCTTTTCAAGTACAGCCAGATTATCTCTTCAATTATAACCATTAATTTGAATACAATAGGTAGTGTCAGCTTTCCAAACTAAAGTAAACTTCAGGAATTTTCTAAACCAGAAAGACAGGATGGAAGTACAACATCGAAATCTGAGAAAGTTAATAAGGTTTAGCTTAGTAGGAAATATTTTATTACCAAAGGGAGGTTTAAAACCGCTTCAGAAAAATAGAAGTGCAGGGTCATTTCTCTTTTAAAAAATATGTCACAGTCAGTAGTCATGAAAAAGATGATTTATTTCAGGATTCTATGCCTAAGTTTTAGGTGTTTAACTGCGAATGTGTGCTTAAGTGCTTTTCCAAATAGAAGTGTATTTAAGCAAGTGTTTAAGTTCAGTATTGAGCTAGTCCCTTGAAGGTCTAAGAGGATCCTCAAGCCTGGATTTATCTACCTACTTGCAACCACTTAGCAGAGACATACCTAAAATAGGAGCCTAGTCATCCTACTGTCTCGCTACTGGGAAATTTATTGAATATAGATGGAGTTCAGGGCAAAGTTAAATTCTTAGGTTCAGTGGGATGAATCCAGCCCAATCGTGAACTGAATCTAAACTAAATAAATGGTCTTATCACTTTCAAGCCACATCATTTGGAAATGTGGGAGAAGAAAGACCAAGTTTGCAGTATGACATGAAATCACCTAAAAATATTAAAAGACCAGAAGGGGGATGCAGTCACCAACAGTTAAAACATTCATCTGGAAAATGAGAAAACAGGAATAAAAAATTCTACCTGAGGGGATTTAAAAATTCCTGCTTTTTGTTTCTCAGATTATGGTCTCAGCCATTGCAGTAAAAACCATGGCAAGCCAGGATAAGACCATAACACATTCTTCCTCATGAAGCTATGTCATTGCTTAAAGAAGAATTCAGTGTTTATAGGTCAAAGAGAAAATAAGGAGATATCTTGTTATTGTGTTGCTCTGTGATTACAACAGTCATCTATAAAGGAAGTTGAAAGTTCTCATCCTTGCTGGTCATGTTCATTATGCTTTTTAAAACTTAGTGAGACTTTAATAGAAAATTAGTCTGTCTCTAGTAGGAATGGAAGTGCTGATGTCCTGACTTGTGCATTCTCTGCAATTGTTGCTCATCGTACATTTTTTTTAATAGCAACTTGTAACAAAAAGGTTTGTACCTAAGCATGACTTAACTACCTACATATAAAATTAGGAAACTAAAATTCCTGCAAGTTGTAAATGGAAATTTTCATGTTTGACTTGGAATTGAGTTAAATGTTACATCACTTGTAAATCTGTTCACTGGTTATCATATGGGTATCACATGTTAAAGAAATAAGAACTTATCAGAATTTACCATGGATGTTGGCATGGTGCAGCAGTCAGAACCTGTGTCAAACTTGTAGCTCTCTGGAAAATTGGGATGTAGCTGGATCAAGTTGAAACAGACTCATTCTGTGTCTCTGAGATACGAGCGACAGTCAAGACTGTGAAATTCAGAAAACAACTTATTTTCACAGCAGGTGGTTTTGAATGGTTTTCAGTCAGCTAAGCTAATTAGAAACCTAAGACTCACAGAAACATGGATCTCATTTAAGAGATGCTAGAGGAGGAGGGAAAAACCAATAGCAATTTGTGACTGATCTGAGACTAAAAATCTTGCAATATTAGCTGGCAACTCCCTGATAGAAAACAAGTCACAGGAACGTGGAGGAAAGAGGGAGAGATAAAAAAATCATGATCCATATGATGGACCTAGAAATCATTATTAACAAAACACTTGGCATTTGACAGGCAGCAAAAGCTTTAACTTAAGAATGAAATTTCCCAAAGACACTGTCTGACACTTTAGTGAGAGGTTTCAAACCATCGTAAGAAAAGGGAGAAAGGAAATAGGAAAAGAATAGGAAAATTGTTGAATGAGCCAAAAAATCAGCAACTCATATGCAAAAGAAAGATCCTCTTACTCTAAAACAGATTATGATGATGTTTATTGCTCTGGAAGTCATGCTACAAAAAAGAACTACTAGTGTGTATTCATTTGCTAGCCCTTTAGATTAAAAAAGAGACAAATCTCTGCCTGTTTTAAGTTCTGAAGATATATATATATATAAAATATGTGACAACTTTTCTCTGCCTATGAGAGGAGACATATTGGGGAACATGGATAATGCCAAAGAGCTTTCAACAGGGTGCCCTAAGAAAAACAGAAGGTATTTGTTCACACTCAACAGTCCCTTTGAGAAATATTGTTTCTGCAGACTACCATTTGGGTTCTTTCCAGCCCCTGAGGGGTTTGCTGCAAAATATAACATTTTTGTTGGTAAGGAGGATACAAAAGACTATAAACATGATGTTCAACTATGAGAAGAAAAAGTTGTACTGCATAACTAGAAGCTTTGTAAAACATGGATCAGCTGAGATAAATCTGAACAAGCAGAAATATAGCTTCTATGTGAAGACAATAATTTTTGTGTGTAAGTAAGTGATAGGTCACATCAGAGTTGAGGCTTTCAATAGCAGATATGTTTCCCTAGATGTGAAATTGATAAAAAATTTTTTGAAAAGATGATTTATGTATACACTCTTAGTCTAACAGCCTAAACTGACTACCAGGGGATTTTACAGTGCAAAGTTATTCAACAGACATGAGAAACTGAAGCAAAGAAACTCTGATCCCAAAATATAATGATGTGAGTAGCAACATTAAATTCTTAGAAGATGCTGCAAATGGGCTATTAACTTGGTCTTCATGTAACAGCACAGCTGAAACTGGCAACCAGTGTTTTATTCATCGTAGATTCTAACAAAGAACAATTACTCATCTGCTCAAATCTTTGGCCTTGATCAATGGTGTAAAAATTTTCATGCTTTTGTTCATGTGAGGGTTCTAGTAGCTTAAACTGCCCATAAAGTTGTTCTCAAGGCTAGAAAGAGGCCCAGAAATACCCACCCAAAGGGGAATATTCTTTCATTTAAAAATGGCTAACTTGCAGAACAATTTGAAAGTCACCAGCACCTTCTCTAGAGGACTCAACAGAAGTGATGGCATCAACATTCAACAAAAAATTTGTTTATCCATCTTTTTATTTGAAAATGTACAATCTCTCTTTGAAAATGGAAGAAGGTCACTGGTGACTTGACAGTATATAAAAGGCAATTATAGCAAAATACACAATATCCTATATCACAAAATATGGTTTGGAGTCTGGCCACTCTTAGTGACAATAGTGCTGTTACTGGGGGGAAAATGAACATGAACAGAAGTAGTGAGTGGTACAATGTCTGGCAATCTTAAGAAGTTGGCACCTTAAGAGAGCCACACAGAAACAGTGACATGTTTTCCACCTATCTGAAGGGGGAAAACTAAGATACCTGGCAGGCAATGATCCCAAAAGTTGAAGCATAAGACATAAAAGTAAAAAACTAAGAGCAGTGCTATCTTCTGAAAGCAATGATCTTTATTACTTGGAGAGCCTTAGTGAGCCCTGACTGCCTCACAGACCAGCTGAACATACGCAGTAATTTTAATTATTTGATTGATTACTCGTATGTGCAATGGTGTATTAAGTAATGCAGTTTTTCAAGTGATTTTATTCCACACCTTGACTTCACAGACACCAGACCTTTAAAAGAGTGTGAGTAGGGTACTGTGAAGTTCTCCACATTGTTTGGCAATGGCAGTTGGACCCAAGTATTGAAAAAATGGGTTTCAGAAAACCTTCAAGTCAGAAATTTAGAGCAGCGTTCACTGTGTGTGAGTGTATAAAATAAAATCTTTGTATTTGGATCCTTGGGGGATGGTAAAAATGAATTTATCTGCCTTTCAGTCCCTGTAACATCAGCAACACACACATCTGAAATATACCATGTCCTGACTTCTAGGCTTGGGATGCAGTACCTGCCCAAATACCCTCTGGAGGAATTGAATGGTCTCTAGAAAGACTTTGTACAATGCCCTCTTTTTCATTAAAACAAATATATAGCCCCGAATATCCAGTTTGTCCTGTGAATTATTCAGGGATAGTCTGAAGAGTTTGCCTCTCTGCTCTGCCTTGTTTTAAAGATTAAGCACTATACTCTGTTTTGCTTGGGTTCTCTGTATGTGAGGAGTATGTGGGCAATGGGAGCATATCCCAATAAAGGAAGTGCTTACATCAACCAGGAAAGAAGGAATATGATCTGTAAGGGGAAACTTTACTAAAAGCACTGGAGTACTAAATCCTTAATCAACTGCTTTCTTCTCCTTGTCAACTACCACTGCATCAGAGCTAAGTGGAAGCTGGCAAATGCAAACAGTTGTTTTGGTATAAATATAATTTCAGCTACAATCATTTTCATTTAGTAGGTATCTATCACATTACAGCAATACATGTTCTTAGTGAACCAGGTGCTCACACAGGGAAAAGGAGGAAGAAAGTCTTGCAACTTCTAAGGCTGCAGGCGTTTTTGGAAACAAAGGCATAACTTTTCAGATTTTAAACATTCTAAAACCCTCCACAAACAAACATAGCTAACACTATAGCACAAATACTTTTACTTCCTCTTAGCATCATTTTACAGCTTTCAACTTATGGAAATATTTGTACAAGTTTGATTCAAACAGTCCTTCAGAAACCTTTTAATAGTCTAATGAAATCTTAAGAGGAGGGGGTGGACAGGCTATTACTCCAATCGTTGTTGTTAAAAACCATCTTTTGTGTGGAATTTGCCTGAATCCCTCCCCAGAGGTGCAGAATGCAATAAAGATTAGAAGCACTACACCTTGCGGCACAGATCCGTGGGGCTGTATGAAAGGGGCTACACAGTTACCAGCTGTCTGCTCCTGTCCCTTTCTGGAGAACAGCTGGAAATGCATTCTCCAGAGATTGCATCTGGCTGGATTCCTCTGCACTCAAATCCCATTGATCTGGTTCCGTCCTAGCCCTCTGTACTTGCAGTTCAAAGAACAGCGAGGTCTGTAAAGAAATTATTGCCATATTGTTCAATCGGCCACAGTGAGCAATATATAGGATTATAATTAGGAACACATTAAGGAAAACAGCTCAGTGGAGATAAGCTGTTTGACTGCATACGCTTTTTGATGAGGGCTTAGTGCCAATCCCAGAATAAAAAAGATTAAATGTTTGTTACCAATTCTTTTGAACTGCTGGCAGAACATATGGTAAAGCATTTTTGATTCAAATTAAAAGCATCCTAGGATAAAAATAACCCTGTTCTGTTAGACCTTTCCAAGTGAAACCATTTGTAAGCTGATTTATTGTCTTTTCCTTCACCTCCTTCCACCAGCATGATTAACATATGCATTTCTGAATCACATGTAAGCCTGGACAGGTATTTGTCTTGTTACACATCTGTGGAACAAATGGCAATGCAAATTGTATACAGAACAGATACAGATTTTCAAAGTCTCGGCAAATTGTATTTGACCAAGCGCATAGATAAAAGTTTTATTTATCAAACAAGTTTTATTATTTCTTTCCGGTGGAGACAGTTCTATGAGGATTCAGCAGTCTGCAGGTGACAATATTGATGCAGAGCCTCTGGTAGATAAAGCAGACAGGTTTATAATCAGGTAAAAACTTGAAGGAAGTGAAACACTACCAAAGAAGAAAGCAGATATCCACTAATAGCCTTATTAAACACTTATCGCTGCATTTTGTGGTGTCTATTTTTTATACCTGGGAAATATTATTTTTAGAATTCTTTTTTTCAGTTTCTAGAAGATTTTAAACTGGCACGAAGTATACCAGAGAGACTGGAATTTGACAGATTCATGCTATGTTCATGGAGCCTCCCACATAAAGACAGGTTTATGATGTTACTCCACATAAATCACCAGGGCTGAGGGAAAGAGCTACATTCTCACTCACATCCTCCTACACATAGATATACCATATTTACATTCTTTTTGAGTTTCATTTTTAGCGAGCTGCCTAAAGATATGCCATTGGATAGGTACTGATTGCTGGACCAGAAAATATATGTAATAACGTTAACAGAAATATCCACAACAGATTGTTCAGCTCTGTCGTAGCAACAGAGGTTGAAAAAAAGTCAGGAAATTTGTAACAAGAAAATGGATTTAGGAGGCTAAAAACATAAAGTGATCTTACATTCAGAACATATTTCTTCTTTTGGGAAATCCAGCCTAATAATACTAAATGCTTTTAAGCAGTACTATTTTTACAACATGTGGAACTTCATGGAATTGCTTTGGTTCCCATCTACTTGGGATTTAGAGAATTTGTGCTAGGTCTAACATACGGTAGGAACACATTTGTACCAAGTGAGGAACAGTCATTTCACACATGATGTAGTCAGGAGATTCAGCCTATTCTGAGGACAGACTTCCAGGAGATTGCTGACCAAAACTGCTGACCACTTTTGACCAGGGGCATTCTCAGGTGGCATCTTTCTAGATCGACAGAAATGCCCCTCTGCTTAACACAGGCTTCCCATCCTCCATAACAATCTTTCAGCTGTTTTCCACATCTCAGAGATATCTGTAAAGCTTCTCCTTCCTAGTTTTGTCCCTGCCACTTTGCATGCAGCCCTTGCTCTTTCCTCAAAGGTGACTCACTTCTAGTTTTGACTGTAGCAATGTCAACTCTGACAGAATCAACTCCTACTCATTCCTTTCTCAAGGAAAATCCAATTGACTTCGTTATGAGATTTCACTGAAAGAATGCAGTCAAAGGACTGCAGAAATTGGCATGTATTTTCTGAAGTCTGCCAATTTTTTTGAGATCACTGGTTGAAAGTTGCAGTAGATGACATGAAATTATTTTAAGATGTGAAATAAAATATACAGGACATAAACAGGAGATATTGACATCAGTGAAATATTTACTGTAGTAGATGCTTGTGGTAATCATACTCAAGCTTTAGGCCAAAGCTTTTGTTAATTACTGGCAAAGCAGTGTCAAATTAAAGAACTCAAGAACAACAAAACAGGGTGTATGAGCCTGGGGTCTGGCCTGGGTCCCAAACACAGAGAAGGACTGCTTTGGTAGCAGAATTCAGGAATCAAGACCTATCCTACCACCAGCACCTGTAGTTCCTTGGCCAAGAGGCATTCTTTTGCCTGGAGGTGGGATCCTGATTTTCCACTTCCTGCTTCTGTCTTCTTGAAATAAAGCCTTAGTTACATGCACCTGGGCTTATCCACATACTTCCTTTGAAGGTACAATCAACCCATGCTGCAGTTCTAATTGAAAGCCTGTGTCTGCTGGGAAGTGTTAAGAGAAAAAGTCATCCAGACTCACTGATGCTGATTTGATTTACCTGGCAAACTAGTGTCACTCATGTTTGGGGGGATAGAAAGACATGTAATATGATTAGAAAGAAATGTAATATTAAAATGTTCACATGCCATATATCTAGTAGGACAGTAAAAGGAATCATGAAAATCAAATTCAACAGCCTCTGGTACTGGTAACATTGCTGCAAGATGATGATAACAGAAAAGTTTAGATGTGATTCTTACAAAAAGGATTAAAAAATAAAAACCAGAAAAAAAGAGGAGATTGACTTCTTAAGGAAGGAAAATAAGAACAGAGAAGAGAGCTAGCACTTACCCAGTGAAGCCTTTCTGAAAATTACAATTTTAGAATTATAGTTTAGAATGGAATTTTTTATTTGAGAATATTTTTAAAGCTAAAGTGCCAAAAATAAACTTGTAAGTTAATTTTCTTCTTAGATACACAACAGAAAACACACATTGAATGTATTGCACAGGGAAAGATAAATAATTATTCCTTTTTATTTAAAAAAACCTAACTGAAAGATTAATATATTTTTGCTTCCTCTCATTCTTTTTTTCACCTCTGAAACCCTTTCTTTCTGTCCTCAGCACCTAGTAAAATCTCCCAAAATGAGATGTATTTCTTCATTCTCAGTTTTAGAAGACTTGGCACTGCTCCTATTTTTCAGAGAACCAGCTAAATAGCAAAATAGAACACCTTCAAAGCAACCACATCACACAGTTTTTTCTCTTGGCTTCTAAAATGGAAGATACATACCTGCCTACCTGAGGAGCCTGTTTGTCCGTTGCCTTGCTTGTATACATGCTCACTGAAAATTATCCAAAGGAGTTGCGAGATGAGAGCCAGACACCGCTGGTTTGGGTTTCCATTTGGCACCCACTTTACACCCGCCTTTCCAAGGAAACAAAGAACTAAAGATTTGCAACAATAAAGGCGTAACTTCACAAGTGTTTTCTTCACAAACATTACTCTCTCCCAAACTCTCCCTATGTCTCCATCTTCCCTTCAGCATAACACTCTTTCGGCCATGAGTGAACACACCCCACTCCCCAAGGGACTCTTCCCCCAGACTCACAAACTAGACCCTGTGAGCACAATACCAGCATAAAGGACAGCAGCTGGGTCTGGGGATGGAGAATGAGGGTGTATTAAGACTGATGCTGGCTATCCTGCTTCTGGATGCAAGCTGACTTCTATTTACACTAAAAGAGCTTTTGTATTGGGTTCTGCTGTCCTTCCAGTGGAAAACTCTAGCCAAAGGACAGCTTTCATGTGTGGCAGTCTCCCCAGAGGCCATTAACAGCAAAAGAGAGCTAAGGAAAATGTCTCACATCCCCATTTCTATCATCTCACAATGCCAATGGAACTTGCCACCTGAGAATGAATTGCCTTTAGATGGCTGTTATGGAAGTTGAGGATTGCCAGTTGTTAAAGCAGATGGTAGGCTTCTTGGACATGTCTTTTATCATATAACAAGTATCAGACTTCAGTAAGACAATCCTAACCAGATCAAGAAAAAATGCTAGAAAAATCTAGACTACTTGGAATGCATACCTAGAAGATTCTGTGAACAATGACATGTGGCCAGTGTTTGCCTGGAGAGGTCTCACACTGTGTTATCATAGCTTAATTTGCAATTTTTCTCACCAACATTTTCTACCCTTTCTCTTTCTTCAGAGAATCTGTAATTTTTATCCAAATGCCCGTAGAGATGTCACTGTGCATGCCACAGTAACTTCATCTCTTACTCGAGAAGGTTCCTGCCCTTTTTCATTGCTGCACAAATTATGTGCTCTCCACAACATTCCATTACCCTTATAGGAGTCAACTGTAAAGCTGTTCAGACGCTAAAATAGGTGCAGCCATAAAAAGGTGTTTAAGAAAATAGGGAGCATTTCTGAGCCAAGTTTGTAATATCCTTAGTGTTCCTTTGTGTGTTAAGGGTAGTATGACTGTCAAAGGACATGTTTACAGCCAAGGCAGAGGACCTCGGGAGTCCAAGCAGGGAGGTAATTTGCATGTCCATACACACAAATTTACAAGATCAATGCTATGCAAAGGGCCTCAGTTTCAGAGCTCTCCTTACAAAAGAGCCTCCATGAAAACCATGGGCATATATGCATGCCTTTGGCCTGGTCTCCCTGCAGCTCCTGCCTGCCTGAGGCTGGCAGGCACTCAGCAAAAGCCAGGATTTAACTTAGCTCCTCTCCAGAGCAAAGAATGGCATCTTCAGTGTCACGTATCCAAGAAAAGTCTTGGGAGGCAGAGCATTTATGGGACGTTGTGGCACGATTTCCTTCCTGTTTCCTTTTTGCTCCCAAATGCTACTAATTTACTGCAGGCTTTCAGCATTGAGCTACTTCCCTGTCATCTCCAGGTCAGATGCTCTATCCAGTCAGTAATAAAGGAAAGGTCATGTCCTCTCTTCCTTCCCTGTCCACCATATCCCACTTGCTCTCTGTCTATCTGCTCTCAGCAGATCACTGTGGAGCATCAGTTCTCCTACATCTGACTCTTTCCCTCCAGTAATCCAAACCACTGTCCAGCCTCAAGCTCATGAAGGAGATTATGGCAAGCTTTTTCTTCATCTTAAGTGCTCATGGAAAATCAGCGGAATATGGTTAATACTGTGCAGTGTAACTGCAGGAATTCACTAATACATGAGGTCCTGAAACAAAATTCTTTCTACATCGAACTCAGATCCAATTATCTGAGTTTTTCCAAAACCAACCTCATGACAGTGTTGTTAAGAGAAGATACCCCGAATATGATAAATAAATAACTTATGAAAATTGTTTGAATGAAAAAGCCCAATGCATCTGCAGGAAATGGTTCAGATAACTTGGAGAAGCCCTAGCCTTGCTGAGGAGAAGTCTTAGCAAGTTTCAGGATCTTTTCATATTATTTTTGGCAGACCACTGCCTACAACCATGATACCCTCAATTGCTGGGGTACCACACTTCAGAAAGTTTTGTTATGGCTAATTAAGCAACAGGCACAGCAAAGTCTGTTTATTCTTTATTTTACAGGAGCATTAATAGGGAAATAAGCATGTGAAATGAAATTACCAATTGGCTCAGCAGTTTCTCATATCTCAGAAAATTGCAAACAGCCTGTTCTCATTTCTCATTGACTTTGTAATTTTTCATTTGAATCAGAGAGCATAGTATCTATTCCATATAAGAAATTTAATATATTTAAAGAAATTATTGACTTGATATAAGTTTCATGTTAAAGTATATGCTTTGCAGATGTCATTTTCACGGAATAATTTACGCCAGAATTCAAATTGACTATTAGCCATTCTGTCTTTCAAAAGACATTCAGTATGTTATTCACTTTATTGCCAATAGCACAAATATAAAAATCTAGAATAGAGAGGGAACCTGTGTGATTACTGTGTACTGGTGACTATGTAAAGTATACATATGTATTTAGCTTCCAAGAAGATAATTTCATATTACATATGGAAATCTTGGTTATATCAGGAAAAACTTATGCCTAGTCTAAAATACTGTTTTGCTGTAATGGGAATGATAAGTTGTCATTAAAGACTATGAAGTCAAGCAACTTTTCATAGTAGAGGATGGACGTTATGGTAGCTGCTTAAACAAAATATATCCCATGGGGCCCATGAATTTTCTATATTATTATTCGGACAAGGAAAAGAGGCAGGTACAGTATAGCAAATTGACCGCAGCAAAAAAAACATGTTGGTTGTTCTTATAATTTTGCTTATATCAGGACCCTTATGCACCAGTTGTATGTGAGCAATTGATGTATTCGCAGATACAGCAGGCCATATTATGTTTTCCCAGTGTATCAACATTATTCAGAAAGAGGTTTCACTGTGATTCACGCTGTGTACTGTGGAAATCCTCTAAGACTTATCATCCTGATTTCATTTGTCTACACATTTGCCATTACAAGATAAACTAAGATGCTGTAATCAAAATATTGATGAAAACAAGTGACATATTGCATTATGAAGACTTACTGTCCCCTACCATTACTCTCAAATTTAGATGTTCCAGATACATCTATAGTAGAAAATTAAACATCTCTTGTAGAGTTTTTTGCATTTGTATTTTTAAAATCTTTTACCTTCAAAGACAGGGTGCCTACATTCACATTACCTGCTAGGAATGGCTGTGTATGCTCCCAAATAATGCCAAGAACCTATTTGGTGTAGTCCTTAGTAGAATAGACCAAAATCACACCATGGGCTATTTAAATAATAATATTACAGATGACTGAATTTTGGTGGCAAGGATCATTCCTTGGCATTGCTTAATTTACTGTTAGGCACACAACCATCATGGAATAATCCACTTTACCTAGATGTACAGTTTGTCATTGCAGATGACTTTACTTGAGCTAATGCCACCATGTTCATTTCATAGCCGAAGAGTAAAGTACATGCTCCTAAAGAATAATTAATTTCACATCATTTAACTGTCTGCATTAGAGTGAGATTAATCATTATTTCCCCCTCCCAGCAGTTAAAGTGGACTCAGGTGACTAGCTCAAATGTAGATGTCCACCACAGATCAGATGCTTTTCTCCATGGGACCCTCCAGAGAATCCATTTTTACTGCAAGGAGCTAGCACTGATTCCTTCTTAGCCTCTCCTTTTCTCTCAGGAGCTTATGCTTGCATTTTGTTCTGGGGCAGCAGTATGACACAAAGCACTGCATGAATGTATTTTTGTTTGTTTTGCTATGTAATTACTAATAATTAAATCTGTCTGGAAGCTACACAAAAGCCCTCTATCCCTGGCTTTCCAGTCAGTCTATGCCACTAGATGAGAAAACAGATATGTTAACAGAGCAACTCAAACCCTTCCAAAGCTGTCAGCTTTCCTGAAAAATACATCACAGGCAATTAGGAAAAAGATTAAAGCTCAGGGGAAGCCATTCAATTAATTTCCAACTGATAATGCAAAATTACAAAGCATTCAGTGGCATGTGACTGCTGGGAATCAACCTGATTCTATTGTTGGGAATATGTTTTGACTGATCAAACTATGAAGTCTGCATTGTCAGCTCTCTTCTTGCAAGGCTCCTCAAACTTGTTCAAACAGCATGAGTAGACTTTATTCATTATTTATCTTGCAGTCAAGAGTACATTTTATGTAAACTTACAAAAAGAAATAGTGATATTTTCTTTCCCCAAAAGCTTCCAAATTAAAGGCAGACAAAAAAAAAGTGTCTGGCAAGGAGTAGAAGAATGTAACTGTAGAGATATTTGGATGAATACTGCACTAGACATACTTATGGTTTTTAATGTTCTGGATTTAACACTGTGTTATTTCAACTTTTCATCTCTGCAAATCTGGTAAAATCCATAGAATTCAATGGAATAAAAAGAAAAAAAAAAGCTACAGTAATCAACCTGTACCATTTCAAATAAAATTCTGTACTTTCATGCATGATCTGTGAGGATATTATCTACTCTTTTAGAGATATAGTTAGAGGAGCTGCTCATTCTTGATTTTAAAAAGTGTCAAGCATACACCTGCTAGCACGCACCATAAAATGTCCAAAAAAGTACTCCAGAAATATTTTCCCATTCATAAGATTTTTTTGAAAGAAGGTCATTAAAGCATGAGTCAAAAATATGAGTTGCAGTATAATAGCAAAGGAAAAAGAAAAGCAGGAATAAAAAAAGCATTTTCTCACTATGTAAATTCCAAGTCAGCTTTTCACCAAGCATATAAATGGGATTCATTTGCCCTTGTATTTTTTTTCTCACAAGAATGTCAAAATACATTTTTTCAGTTAAGTTTGTAACTATGGGACAAAAATCCATATGTTTAAAATTGCCTATTTTGGGCTTTACCTCACAGAACTACTTAAGGGTGCTTAATTTTAAGGGATCAATTCCTTAATGTCCTCCAAAAGCCAGGAATATTGCTGACAGTTTCAAAAGAATTGAAAAAGGGATCACACAGACTGGACTTCTCCTTGCAATCCTGCCTCCAGAAGAAGTAGAATTGCTTTCTGGAAAAGAGCAGTCTACAAGGACTAAGGTGCAGTAAGATCTGTTTCATTGTCAACTGCCTAAAAGATGTGTGCAAAAGGCAAGAAAGGCAGCTTGCTCCCAGAGAAGGTGGAGTGACAGGCATATAATGATGGAAAGTTTACTTTGTTTTGGTCTTCATAAAACACTTTGCAGAAGTATACAGAGGATACCCAGCTAAGCATAACAGAACCTGGAGTTCAGTGAGAATGGCACTCATAATTCTGAGATAGGTTCTCACCTGTAGTAAACTCTAGACTTGAAAGATGCCTATACCTTTAAGGAAGTCTCAAGCCAAATAACAGCACTACTTAGGAATGAAGCATGTTTGAAGTCTTGTCTCTCATATTCACAGAAGGATCTTTTTACATTTGAGATAAAAAACCTCCATGCACCCGGGATACAGCTTGACATCTCCCAGACTTGGAGGTAAGAATGAGGCTCTCCTCATTATGCATCTGGAAAGTTTCTTTTTAAGTACATGAGTCGAGGAACACGTTGTGCTCAGACTTCTGCACAGTTTTTTAGCAGTTGGAGCACCAGATGTGTAAGACCTTTTCCCTAATTTTCAGAAAAAAACAGTCCCACAACTTCCACCTCCTTGGAAAATACCTTCACCACCACAGAGCCTTAAGCTGAAAGTTTTCCACTCTGCAGAGCAAAATGGGGCCATTGGGAAAATAAGCAAGAAGAAAGCTGATTCTCTTATTTAGTGATGAGCCCTTTCAGAAAAGAAAGATTTTATATTCTCTTTATCTACACCATGTGTGTTCAGTATTCATTAAAATATTATTGACCAAAACACAAATTTAAAACAAAAGTCAAAATTTCAGACAGTCCCACTATCCCCATCAGAAGTCCATGGAGTCATTTGCTCCTGGGTAATCTTATTCTTTGTCCTAAGTCTGGGGAGTTTAAAGTGGATTCATCACTCCTTGCAGTGCAGCAGCTTAAAGACGGTTGAGAAGGAGTGGAACAACATCTAGTTGGTGGCTGGACACAAAGAATGTTGCCCAGAGTATGGGGGCTGATTCTGTTTAATATCTGTGTCCAGTTCTGAATTCAGGAAGGAAATCGACGTGCTGGAGCATATCCAGAGAAAGGCATTGAAGCTGGTGAAGGGTCTGAAGAGCAAGTCGGATGAGGAGTGGCTGAGGGAGCTGGGGTTGTTTAGTGTGGAGGAAAGGACTCTGAGAGGGGACCTTATCACTCCCTACAGCTACCTGGAAGGAGACTGTAGCCAGGTGGGAGGCAGTCTTTTCCCCCTAGAACAAGTGACAGGATGAGAGGAAGTGGCCTCAAGCTGTGTAAGAGGACACTTAGGATATTAGGAAAGATTTCTTCACAGAAATACTTATCAAGCACTAGAAGAGACTGACCACAAAAATGGTGGAGTCACCATCCCTGGAGGTATCTGAAAGATGCACAGATGTGGCACGTGGGGACACGATTTACTGGTGGACTTTGCAGTGTTGGGTTAATGGTTGGACTTGGTCGTAGAAGTCTTCTCCAACCCAAACAATTCTACAATTCTAAGATTCCGAGACATGTCTGTTCTCTAAGTTTATTGAGCTGCTTCACCACCTGATGAATTAACACATCCAACTCATTATTAGTCCTACCTACAAGATCTTGCAAGTACATAGATTAACTTCAACAATGTGAGATGAAGACTATCTGAACCTCTGCTGAACACATTTGGTTTTGCCTATATTTTATCTGCATTATTCCTAATTGCTATATATATTTCTTAATATACCTAGTTTAACTTAATTTATTTGCCATAATGCTAATGTCACTACTTCTGGATGACACAAAGCACTATTCTCTTTCTGTCACATTCATTTTTTGTTCAGTCTGAATCCTGTTCTCACCACTGAGAACTCACATCTAACTTGCTTTTGCTAAATTTTAGGGAATAATTTTCACAAGGTTCTTCAGGACTTCTTTTTTTGAAACTGTCTAGAGAGACTGTCTAGCCTGTGTTTGCTCTCATATTTAATTTAAAATAAATCAAATCTGGATTCAAAAATATCTGTTGCAGTTAAAACTTCCATTATATCTTTACCATATGCCAAAACAAAACTGGTAAAAGCATTACCTTCTGTTGTTTCTGTGACTGGGAAAGAAAAGTCTGAGCCTTCAAATCCAGATATATCAGGACACCATCAATATAAAATAGAAAATTTTTCAGACTACTTATGTGAAACTAAGTTTCTCATAATAACACAATTATGATGATATTTCTATCTCTTAAATTGTTAAGGAGACTTGCATCCATGAATAAATCCAGTGTGGAGTCACACAAGATTTCTGATATAAACTATCACTGAAATTAATTTTTTTTAGGGGTTTTTGGCAGGTGGGAAGTTGAGTTCAAATTTGCTTAAACTTGGATTTGCAAAACTTGGTGTTAGTTGCAAAAGAAGATATTCTTGAGAGATTTATATATCTATGTATATATGTGTGTGTATATATATACATATATATATACACACATATATGTATATGCATATACTTTTTTTTTTTTTTGGTAAAAAAATCCATAAGAAAGGTAAGTCTGTAGCATTTTCTGTTTCTACTTACTGGCCTGGCTTGAGTCAGGAATTTTAAAAGTGACTACAGAACAAAATCCAGACAAGAAAGTTTATGTCAGCTTTTTTCAAAACCAAAGTACTGATTCATTGGAAACACACTTTGAGTTTTGCACAGTTGTTTAAGATAGTTCTTCTTTTCTTTAAACTTATTTATCTATTCCAAATTTGACAAAGACTCTGTCAGTAGTGCCATCAAGGAAAGGTGTCTCTGGCAGGTTCAGTTTTGGTAGTAAAATTAGTAGATAGAGTTTGCTGACAAAATCTGGCACTCAACAACCTACAAGGTCCACATGTGATGAATTTTCAGTAAATACTCTTTATCAGGATGAATCCAGACTGATTAGGTTTTTTCCACCATTGTGAAGGGGAAAATGCTTAGTGACAAGTGGCATGAAATCTTCGGGACAGATTCACCCACAATTGTGATTGGAGAATTTAAAAGCTCCAGAATATAAGACATCATAATAAAACCAGTTGATCTCTTATGTAACTAGACAATACAATTTTTGAATAAATCAGGCCTTTAAAGCCATGTTCAAGGTTATTTTAAGTGTCCCTTCATTTTGCATATAAATAACTTGCAAGACTGAGGTTGTTATTGTATTGCTGCTTTCCAATATGCAATATTGTATCCATACAAACTAAAGATGGAGCTACAAGTTTGAATACTTTGAGAGGTCAGCTAGAAAAACACAGAAATGCCTTCAAACCATGTCTCGATTTTCATGACAATAGAGATAATGATAAATTTTAACTTGGTTCTAATGCCCAAAGAAGGACTGCATTAGAGAAATGAGGCATTCAGCCTCCATGGTGACTATATTTAGACCTACTCTTGCTGGTCTACATGAGAAACAAGAGTCTAGCAGAATTTTTCACTGATACAATTGTATGTCCAGGTAACTATCTTGTCTCCAGACTGCTCATTTTGAATGCAGTTAGAAGTTTCTACACACTTGGTCAAATATAAAATTATCATCATAACTTGACTGCAAAATATTACAGTAAATTTTAATTGCAGACTTCTTTGTAGTCATGATGGTCTTGAAGCAACTGAAGTCATAAATAAATCCTAAAGCTCACAAATACTTTTTTTTCCTGCCTCTTTTGCATAATAACAGATTTTTGTTGTTTCTCCATCATATGATTTGGTTAATTTTTTCATGCATTTTTATCCTTGCTTCCAGGTATGCTTGCCAAACCTAAATTCCTGCAAAATAGCTGGGCCACCTGCATCCAAATAGCAAAACTCCTAGAGGTGATGATTGAGGGGTGTGGAAGGACTGCTGTCTCCAACTCCATCCTCAGTTTGGCATGCCTGCTTAAATTCTATTGCAAATGGGATTATTCAGAGTTTAAAATCAAACATATGCTTAAGCACTTTGCAAATCATAGTATCATCCATGGAACTCACTCCATATATTGACAGCAGACCTGAAAATATCCAGCTGGACAGTTTTTTAAAGTTTTAGTGTGTGAAAAAATATTGATTCTGTCTGACCTTTTTTTCAATTTGAGTTTGCAGGCAAAAATTTTATAGTTCATCACTTGATAGGAATGCCAAGGATGAGATAAAAATCAACCTCTTTCCCAGCTGCTGAAAAGAGTTAGATGTTTTGGATTAATCAGTCAAATGTCAGTGTGAAGTGTACAACAAAAATAATCAATATGTGTCTCCAACTCTCTCTTCTTAGCCATCTCTAGCACCTGTGCTGCATCTCAAGAGTTCATTGATTGAAGTCAGATCACTGGCATATTTTCCTGTGGAGAAATACAAATATAGTTTTTCTTTTTAACCCCAAAATCCTAATAGCATGGACAGAAAAGAATCCAGCCACAGCAGCCTCCTAATGGCTTAGAGATTTTGTTCTGCAACAGACAACATCTCTATTTTAATTCATTCAATGTTATTAAGCCTTTTGAAACATTGAGAGAAAATTTGTTGAAATAAGTGTTTTGTATTTATGAAAAAAAAAATCCTAATGGAAGTCTACGCACAAATGGGAATGGGTTTTCATCAACAATTGAGAAGATAAACATCTGAAACAGCATATTTGTCAGCAGGCTGACTTTTATTTTGTTTTTGTAAAGACTGGAATATAACCTTTAGAGCACAATAGAAAACATAATCTGGGAGCCCAAGGAGAAAGAAAAAGGAAATCTGTGTCCAGCTAGCAGATATCCCTCCTTCCATTCACCAATCCATAACTTTAAAAAGACCACAGAAAACTTCCTTGTGAAGGGAAGAGGAGGGACAGACACTAATCTCTTGTCTCTTCTTGCCAATGACAGGATCAGAGGGAATGGTCTGAAGTTGTGTCAGGGAAAGTTTAGGGTTTTAGGTTGGGTATTAGAAACAAGGCTCTTCACCAAGAAGGTTGTTAAGCATGGGGATGAGCTCCACAAGGAAGTGGCCACAGCATGAAGCTTGTCTGAGTTAAAGAAGTTTTTGGATGATATTCTAAGGCATGTGGAGATGGTCCTGTGCAGGGCCAGGAGTTGGACTTGATAATTCTTTTGGGTCCCTTACAATGCAGAAAAGTCTGTGATTCTGTGACTGTACCTGCAGTTCATGCACTTTTGACTCTGCTCAGACATCCAATATTTTTTTGTTTTCCTCCCCTCTCCCCCTCATATCTTCCCTCTCTACCACTCTCCTCCCCTCCCCAAACTCCAACTTAGTCCTTCAGGCACAAAGATCCATAAAAATTCATATACTGGTCATTGGTAGCTTTCTAGAGGGAAATTGTACTTAGAAGTTAGAGAGGCTGGAATGCCAGTCAATGGCATAGGTGGTGATTATTTGTGGTCTGCTACCAGTATTTGTCTGCTACTAGTGACTTAATGCTGCTTTTCTGACTTCTCTATGTTTCTGTCAGATATCTGTGAAGAAATTTCACCCATCTGACAGCTAAGGTTGCATGTACTTTTGATATAACATTTTTTGGTGTCATCACCCATGCCAGAAATTATCAAAACTGCATAGAAGTAGATCCCCCTGTCTTTCCACAGTTATTTATACCTAGAGATCAAGTTAGCTCCTTTCAATTTGCTAGACTGCATTTCTGAGCTGGAGTTTCAGACTTTGTATCGAGCACTGTGTGAAAATACATCTTGCAGCCAAATCTTCAAATAAGCTGAAGTCATAAAGAAAATATCAGACATAGCAGTTGCGAGGCACAGGAGCACTACACATAAGATGAATGCGCGGTGCCGGGGCCGGGGGAGGGAGCGGCGGTAGGGTGTTCTCAGCGGAGGGCTCACGCCGCTGAAACCTGCTTCCCTTGGCCCCCCGCCAGGGCCTGGCTTGGCCAAACCCGGAGCGCGATGTAAGGCCTGTCTGTTCGCCGGGGCGGCTGAAATGCCGTTGGATTATTCTTAGCAATAGGATACGGTGCGGGGAGTTGTGGGTGGGGTTTTTTTTTCCTTAATTTTATTTTATTTTGTTGTTTATAAGATCCTCGATTATAAAGAGTTCTGTCTTTTTCTCATATTTAGGATTGTCATTCAGGAAGCGGAGGGCAGATGCACGATAATGAGAGGCCAATATTAATTAATTAGATTTGCTTCCTTTTCAATCAGGCACTGCATACTTGAGTGAGAGTACAATAAAATCATGTTCTAAATCATAGATTAAGGATGACTATTTCCTTCTTAGGAGTGAGCACAATTTTTAATCAACTGTCCTTAATTTCAAACACAGACCATCCTCTCAGACATGTCACCTTGCATTTAGCAAATTAATTGCGCATTTTCCAATTTGAAGTTATCTGAGTTCTTGCCAATTTGTACTGGGATTACTTCCTGAGCTATAGACAGTTAAGGAGGTTTTTGTTGTTGTTGCTGTTTTAAAACCTGCTGTGCTGGAGGGAAATGAAGTCTTGACTTTGATGTTCTTAGTGCCTTTACAGCTGTAGAGCTGGACCATCTGTGCCTCCTCAGGTTTCCTCAGAGAAGAGCAGTGGGATACAGCTAGGAGCCTCTGGGGATGAGATGTCTCTGGGTAAATAGTGTGGCTGAGGAGTCTCATAGCCATCGGATCCTGGCTGCCGAGGCATTGCCTGTAAGTGGTCCTGGAATTATCTCAAATTATCCTGGGCTAATTTATAGCTTGCTTTGTTGCCTTAATTGCAAGAGCAGCTAGATGGTTAAAAGTAGGATTTCCCCAGTTTTGCTTTCAGGGTAAGATACTCAGCCTCTTTTGAACTTAAGTAATGGCCATATGAGAAGGTGTCTTCTCTGTTTTGTGAATTGTCTTTGCTCCTGAAAAGAGAACTAGTGAAGCCTGGTTTCCCACAGTTTTGTGTCTTCTGTTTCATTCATTGGAATATCCCTATTTGCCTTGCAAATCCTCCACCTTCAGACCTGCTGGAAAGGAAGGGGCATCATTTGTTATGGCTGAATCACATATGTGTTGGCTGTCTGGTTATGGAAGCAAGCACTTCTTGGTCAGATAGTAGTTGCATCTTGACTTTTGCACATCCATAAGGGAAAGAGAAGAGATATGTCTGCACATTCTCCATAGATGGGACCCTAACAGGCTCTCCTTTCCAAACAGCTGGGTACTGCTGATTAAACACATAGGAATTATATCAAAAAGTGGCCAACAAATTTTTACAGTTTTTGGAGGGCTGATAATAAACAGAAATGGAAGGCTATTCAGACAATCTAATTATGCACACCCTGCTTTTTTGGGAAACAATGGGGAAAATAGTTCTCAAGCCAGACATTCACACAGTCTGGCCAAAGACCTTTGAAGAAAACTTTTAATGGATAAAAGGTACTTCAGATTTAAAAAAAAAAA
>VZTZ01031141.1:72487-195745 GCA_013400955.1 Drymodes brunneopygia
GTCATCATTCTAACAAAGACAAAATTTAATCTAGCTTTTTTTTCTTTAACATTATATATCCATTATTTATCCATGGAAATCTAAATTCTGAATCACACTTTGTGCAAGTCTATCATAGAATCATTGATAGCCTTCAAAATTGAGGTTGGGTTTTTTCTTAATGCAAGGATTCAACTATTTGCAAGCGCAAACTTATACTATCCAAAGTTACAGTGCTTTCTCTTTAGAAAACAGCTTTTTAAAATTTAAAAAGAAACATAATTCATAAAGTGATTGATTTTAAATGTATATTTTAGGAAATATACTATTATATTTAATGTTTAAGGGGTTTTCCTAATAAATTACCTTAGTAACACCCAAATACTTGATTTGGTGCTCACCAAAGGGACACAGTGGCCCTTTTAAATTAAAAGAGCAAAACTTTGTAAGGCCAGAAGGGATCATTAGGCTGATTTATGTTGTACAACTGCACAACATAGAGTATGGAATTTTAATAAGTACTTTTGTCATGAAGTCCATAACTATAGTCTGAAAGTGCACCTTTTAGACTTAAACTTGATTTAAACACTATAACTGCCACAGGGTCCAGAACTTCCTAGAAAGGGTGTAACAGAGGTTACTTTCTTCAGTGTTTTTTTTCCAACCATGACTAATCTTTTTCTGGTGAGATATGTACAGACTCTACTTTTTAAATTACCTACTTCACCAGACGTTTTCAAAGCAGGTGGCCAAGAAGAGATTAGGATCATGTCGGTTTAGCAAGAAGGAGTGGGAAACAAGCCAGAAAATGCAGAGCATGAGAAAGGGAGGGACTGTCAAAGATAGTGTAGGTTAAGACACATGAAGATAAGGGAATCTACAGCAAGAAGGAGTAATACACCATTTCAGTTACTTTCCACTGCTCTGGAGAAGAACAGTTGTAAAACCAATTCAGCAAGCCAATCCTTTCCACAGGCTTTGCACTACTGATATGCAAACACTTGAAGCCCACAACATCTGAACAACTGCATCACCCAGGCAACACCAGGAGTGAGTGAGGCAAATAAGAAATGAGCCATTGTTAAAGCAGCCTACTTTAATCTGGAACAACAAACTCTGGAATGCACAAATCATACTTTTTTTCAATGATATAACTTGTGAGGGGGAATTAACTCAATTTAAAAATTGCTCACCTCCAAAGATTAAAATAAGTTTGTATTTCTTGAAAATTTTAAGTTAATTGTCATGATTTCTAGCTTTAATACCCTTACTTTCAGGATCACCTGGCCACAATTGTATCAGTCGATGGTTCCTCAGTTTGAAAACGGCATTTTTTAAAACCAAATATTCCAGGCAAGTATGTTAAATGCCTAAATAACCAGGTTGGATTTGTGGCAGCTCATCCACTCTCTGCTTCCTGGGCTGTTGGTGTAAGTGCCCATTTGGGTGCAAATCAACACCGTGCCCCCAGCTGTAATGTTCTGTAGCTCATCTACAATGTGTGGTTATCAAACCAGCATATCTTAGGTGTGCAACTGGAATTTTTTGAAAGATGTCATTTCAATTTGTCTACATTTTATTTGTCATATAATTTCAAATATTATAATATTTGAAACTTATAGTTCTGAATGTTTTTCACCAGGATAATAAGTTTGTGTCCAGTCCATTCCTAAGACTGATAGAGTAAATAGAATATTACTGGTTTGGGAATTTTTTGGCTTTAAAATGCTGCTATCAACTGTCAGGTTCCATTTTGAAACAGAAATAGAAATATAAGAAACTAGAGAGGTGAAAGCCAGAGAAAGTGAGCTATATATTAGCTGAGTGCAAAATATTCTTCTTTTTTTATGCCAAAGATTGATGTTCTAGGATAAATCCAAGTTGAAGCAACATAGTCCAAGCACTGAGAATTGCTGTTGATTTACCAACCCTAAAACATTTTACAAACAATTCAAATTTTACTTCTCAGTCTGGATCTATTTCTATTATGGCTCTGAAGCACTGAGCTCCCTCTTGTGACTAGCACCTGAACACTGTTCTGATTTTGGGACTACACATCCTGCATACTCTTGAGAGAGGCAGAATTGTTCAGATTCTGGATTCCATCAGATCACCTCTACTTGCATCTAATAATGCTCTTTAAAAATGGCAACAGTGACTATCTAGAAAGAATACAGACTTAATCTTCCCCATTTTTGGTAGCTCACCCTTGTATAGTTGCTTTTTCAAAGTCAAAGAAACTGTCTCCTCAAAAGTCTTCATTTCTAATGCTGAATCTCTGTCTTCATGAAAATTATTTGATCACTTCTCAGTGACCGATGATGCAATAAACACAATATAGCGACCAGTAATCAAATGAAGACTAAATATAAATTTACCAGCCATAGAGCCAGGAAATACAATCCATCATATCTGACAGCAATTTCCTTTCAGAGTTGTAAGGTTGTATTTCTTTATTTACACTTGGTGATGAAGGTATAATGGCTCATTAGCATAGGCACAGTCGTTTCTGTATGATCTGTGTTGCCTTTGTATAGCTTTTTCCAAAATGGTATTAAGGAATAACATTCACAGCTGCATAACTATAAATACAGTATATTCAATAACTGTGAACTTTATTTGATGCAGACATAATAGTAGAAATGTTTTGTATAGAAATGACCCTCAGTAGAAGACTGAATATGAGAAAAAGTCTGAAATGTACAGAACGAGAGGAATCCAGGTCAATATGCCCTTCTTTAGCTTTCTGACCTGGAACATGAGTTCTTTGAGACTATTTCTTGGTAGATAAGAAAGAATAAGCAACACACCCCGTTAGTATATAACCTCCAAATAATGTGGTCATAGTTGGAAAAAAATCTGTGAATAATCTAATCTATTTGTTTCCAATAGTTTCTACTTCCTTTCACATAAAAGAGAGCTATGAAGGGTTACATTTTTAATACTTTTAGGTGAAAAGAAAAAATAGAAGAACAATTAAAAGGTGTCTTGCTTAATAGAATTATTTGTAAGAACATTCAATTTCACCTTTTTAAAGTTCTAATATTAACTAGTACCAAAACCTTCAGATTGTCATTTTTAGCATACTCAGTTATGCAATTCCCTTCAGTGTGAAAACAGGATTAGGTTTATAGTTGCTGCCATTGTAAAGGGCTCCAAATTTAACATTGGGTATAAACCTCCTATTTTCTCAGACTACTGTAAAATCATTTTTATTACCTCTAATGCACAGGTAGGCACATGTCTCTGTGACAAAGCAAATGTCTTTACTAATCTTGTTATCCACAGATGCAGTAATATATTTTTCCTGGCTATAGAAAAACACATACCCTGAACTCTACAGTCCTTACTCGTACTAGTCTACTGCTGAAGTGGACTGGAGCTTTGAACAGTGTAGAGTTACAGCTTAATGAATGCTAGTTCTTCTGTATAGGAGAAATTCATATGCTTTCATACTCTCTCAGCTTCATTTCCTTCCAAGGCTCATTAATTTTTAAAAGAGCCAGCTTTCTTATGCTTGCCTCCTAGTAGGTGGTGTTGCACTAGCATAAATATAAGGGTATTTATGATTTTAGCTGGAAGAAGAGTATGATAAAGCTCAATTGCACAGCCAAAGAGGTTTGGCTAAGTAACCACATCAACTCTGAGGAAAAGCTTCAACAGATTTCATGGTGGTCACTGGGTTGCCTAATTTGGCCATATAACGTTTCTTTTATTGGACAGAAAGCAGCATGATTGTTATTTCTAGGACCCTAGCAATTTGTCTGGACTCAGATGCTGTGCCTGTCACAACCCAATCCTACAGCAAAGAGAGAAATGGTCTTTTTCAGAATTCTGGGCTTATCCCACTGCAACTTAGGGACTCTTTCAGCAAAGTGGAGCCTGTAATAAATAATGCATTCATTCTGAGGTGTTCAAATTATTGAATGTGGAGAGGTTGAATGTTGCTGCTGAAGCAGTCAAAGGAGACAAGTAGAAACAGTTGCAAACAGTCATGAATAGCCCAAAAGTCCAGGTCCACAAGCAAAATCTTAAATATCACTTAATCACCTTTGTCTTTAGTTCCTCATCCTCATAGCAATGTTTTCAGTCTTCAGACCTGGTGTTGTTGACACTCCCTTCAAGTCAGTAAAAAGCCTTTTCCCATCCATTCAATCGTTATCCTCTATTTCTTGAGTAGTTCTATGACCTTCTGTCTAACTGATATATTCTATTACTTTATCTTTACAAAATGAGATACAGTTCGCATTATGTAGTATATTTCCAGAACTTACTTTCTTTGATTTTTCAGTTTATTTTTAACCTTCTTAAAGAGACCGAACAAAATTTCAGAGTGAAAATGAGAATGTAATCATCTGACTGGTGAGTGGAAGGCCCTTTGAAACCTGCCAAAATCCTGGGAAAACTTTTCTCTTCCCTTTTCTATCCTACTGCCATGTAGTTATCTGAGAAATATTTCACAGGCTCTTGATTCAGTGTACTTTGTCAAAAGCCTGAAATCCGCAAATGCAACTGGTATTACTGATCACAAGGTCCTCATTAAATAGACTAGTCTACTAAGCTGAGTTTTGCTTGGGCAAAATTAGGGAAGGATTGCAGCATTAGCAAGTTTTTCTGTACTCCTTTGTGAGAATGGTGCTGTGAGTGCTTCAGTGTGACACAATACATGGTCAACAATAATCCTTGGGTCGGTTAGGTGACCAACCCAAATTTTGTTCACTGAAGAGAATCTCAAAAAACTTTTCCTGAGCATACTTAAGCCAAAAAATATATTTACCAGAGGTTATTACTCCTTGAAAGATACGTACCAGCTTGTGTGAAGTCAAAGCAAGTTTGATTCAAATTTGAATCCTCATAGCATGGATGATTGCAGCTCTAGGCAACCTTTATGCTGATAACAGGAGGAAGGGAGGAAGGAAAGTTCTTTGTTTCCCACTGCATTCATACAAATGTTACATGCACAAGACCAATTCTTGTGCCAACAGAGTGGCCTTGAGTCTTTCAAAATACTAGATACAGAACAATTTATTACTGGGCCTTTTGAAAGCACTGGAAATCTTCAGTCATGGAAAGATTCATGAACATGAGTTTTAAAGCTTATTCCTAACAAAGGCCCTGAAAAACAATTGATCATTTGATAGCTAATCCTAAGAGCACCTCCAGTCCATAACTGCTGATTTGTCACCATGAAGGCCCCATTTACTGACATTTACGATTTTGATTTTATACACAGTATTCAAATTCCTGGCACTGCACAGATGTATGGTGGAGATTTGCTAACAAGGAGGTCCAGAAGGTAATCTCTCACTGTGGATAATCAAAGTAGAAGAGAACAAAGAGGAATTGGTTGTGTCCCTGATCCATGACCAAGTTCATATCCACAGATACTGGAATCTAAAATTTCTGTTCTCAGGGTAAAAGTTTCTGAAAATGCTTGTGTAGGCCCCTTTCACTTCCAGCTTGTTTATGCTGCTCCATTTTTTGAAAGGATTTAAATGTCAGTTGAGTGAGAGAGACATAATTCACTAATTTAGGACATGTAAGATTCTGGATTCAGTCTTGTCAATAAGAAATAGCCATGGATTCAGTGAAAAGCAAAATGTTTCTCACTTTGCTTAGAAGACTTTGTCTTAGGTGGTCTCTGATGGCTTTCTCAGAATACCTTCTGGTTTAGTGGATAGAGACCCCATCAGGGAGCTGTGGAGGAAGAAGGGAGCTCCAGACTGAACAGAAATTAGAATTTGAATACTTCAATGGCCATGTGAGTGCTCACTGTTAGCAGAAGGCAACTAGCAACATCAGTGCTTTTCCTCAGAGAGTGTCAAACTGTACAGCTGTGACATCCAGGCACATCTGTTTCACCCAAGCAGTATCTCCTCTGACAGACCACCTCTTTTTGACAGGGTTACCGAGTTAGGAGCTCACAGGCATTTTTTTTCTTTCTGGACCCCAATCATCCTGTTTGTTTTTCAGGAGCATCCCAGCTCCAGAAATGTCCTCCTCCCCAGGCTTGACCTGTTTGTTTGGGCAGCAGAAATACAAGTTCAATCATCCCAGCACTGAGGAAGGCATGGTGCTCAGGTCTCTTCCTCCCTAGCACTCCTACTGCCGAGTTATTACACAGAGAGTGGTAGCATCACTTGCAGTGCCTCGTCTGCCTGTATTTTAGAAGAAGGCACTAAGCTCTGCTTAACTTTTGCAGAGACTTGAGATAGGCAGCTGCTCTCAAGAAAGGACCTAGTGTTTGACTGGATACAGCCAGCTGTTGGATACCATGGCAAAGACATCTTAGCTGTGGAAAGGGCTACAACAACTTGAAGTCAGCAAGCTTAGACATTTCTTCCTGCAAATGCTATTCTGAAGCATTTGTCCCTTACTCCAAGATGCTTAGGATGCCTGACTCAATGAGTGATCATTTTATTTTCACTCAAAAGCCAGGACAAGATTCAGAGGGGTTTTAAAGCTCATTCTCCAATGACACCGAGACTGAGATACGTCCTTAAATACCTGTCTTTATTGAATGTGCCCCTTAACCCCAAGGGATGTAGGAACACAAATTCCTCTGGGCCTTTTTTTTTAAATTTCCTTCCCTTTCCTGTCTGAATGGGATCTATTCTACTAAAGGGGGATTGGCTTTTTGAAAATCTCATCCATATAATGCTCATTATTGTGGAAAACTTTGCACAGCCGTCAGAGAGAGTTTTCAGTCATGTAAGCCAAGCCAAACTGAATGTGGCAGGGTTCATTCAGAGCACTACCCCTGAGTATATTTTTCAGTAAGTAGGTAAATTAGCCGCGCACGCATGCACGGCACAACTTCCTTCCGAACATTCAGCTGTCATTAAAACCTCTGCTGCTATTTAAAAATGTCTAAGCCCGTACGATGGGCAGCTTTCAAGGACTCATAACTCAACCAAATCAAAACCAGTTTTCACAAAACTGCTGCAAGGCTACTTGATGGAAAAGGTTCCCTTACTGAGTGCCATTGTTTCCAGTTGTTTCATCCTGCTAGGTGTCTAAAAGAGAAAGTCACAAGAATTTGTATTTGTATAAGAACTTTCACTCTTTCATTCAAAAATATAGCACTGAGGATAAGCTTAGCAGGAATAAGAAGGATTAGGCATTTATGTGGATAATGAGAACATCCATGATTACATCAGTGGGGTGAATAGGATGAAAACACTGTGGCGACCAGCCCTCTCCTGGAATCTTTTAACATTTGTTTAAAAATTTTATAGGAGGAAAACTCCTATAATGATGTAAACAAAGGGAGTGGGTTAATCAGACATGGATTAAATTAAAGTCACCCACCTAAACACATTGATTGTGGAGATTAAAAGCACCATCACCTTTCATCTATCTTGTTTACCTCCCAAGCACCCTCTGGCTTTTGTGTGGCATTTTGGTTTCCATGGTCACTGAAGGTTCCTTCCTATAATCAAAAACGGCCTCCTGTTATAAAAGACTCAGAGTCTTTGCTCAGCAGGCCATTTCCCTCTTTTATTATTCTTTTCTCTTGCCTTCAGGGAAAGCTTTGTGTGAGCAGGACAGAGCACTTGGTTGGTTGGCGGTTGACCTCAGTTGCACACAATGAGCTCTGAGTGCTACCTGAAATGTGTGACAAAGAGGGAAGGGTCACTGGCTTAGAGCATTACAAGGGCATGGGCAAGCAACTGTGATGACACTTGCCAAATGTTAGCATTCACCTAATTCAGGAGGGTCCCTGCTGATTGACAGTTCCTCAATCTTCAGCAGCTAAAGACAGAAAACACACAAGTTCATTAATTAATAACCCTGCTAGACTCTGAAGATATAAAGGCTAAAAAAAAAAAACAAAAACAAACCAAAAAAAAAAAACCAACAAAAAAATGACACAAAAAACCAAACCCACAAAGAAGGCAGCTTGGTAGGAGGGAGCCAGCTCAGGATAAAAAATGTACAAAGTATATAAATATATATATTTTAAGAGCACGCCTCACTAGTTTAAAGCCATTTTAATAGCCTACAGGCAAAATATTTCATGGTATATAGCTGAGTGCTGTGCTTGCTTAAAATACTTTTGACAATGTGAGGAAAGCCTTTAAGCATTTGATGAAGGTAAGTTAGTTAGCAGGGCTTGGAAGCCAGTTTGCAGGTTCCAAGATAATTCCTCAGGATCCAATTAAACTGTTGAATTTTGCATTCATTCCATTTTTCTAATGCTTTTAGTTAAGGGGATTTCTCCTATACATAACGCACTCACACACACCCCATACTCCCAAACCAATGATTTTAAATACAGTTCTGTGTGACTTTTTAGCTGGTTTCACCCTTTGATTGTTGAAGCGTGTTACTCTTTAAAAAAAAAAAAAGCTTTGAGCACATTTTTCTTTCCTGGCTACAGCAACAGGGAGATTTAACACTGTATATCATAGCTGAAATAAAAGACTTGGCTTTGATTGCAGAAGTTATATGAGAGTAGTGCCTGTGGATCGTTGCTAAACACAGCAAAATGTTGACAATTTCTTGTACCAGCTACTTACTGTGCTGTTCAGATGCCAGCTGTAGGATACCACTAAACAGGATGTGAGAGCAAGAGAATTCCTCTTGCATATGACTGAGGGAAATCCATCATTATCAGAACTATCAAAATTCAACAAATACTATTAAAAGATTAGTTTAGCTGGTATCCTAGTGTAAGAATTCTTATGATAAAAAAAAGAAGCAAATGTAGGAGTTCAAGGCATTTCAATAAGTACTATTTTTACATTTGAACACAGCAGATCCTGTACTGTAACCTTTATACTTCCTAGAGCAGGAACGGAAATATTTTCTGACATTTTCCATCACATTTGTATCTTTCTTTGACATGAGCATTAGTGCTCCTGTCATAACAAAGAATATATTCAGCAGTTGGACTTAAAAGAAATTGAAATCTGTCCTGTAAAATGATCTTGAAATCGTGCAATATGTCAAAAACCATGATGTAACATTGTATTATATGTTTTATACTACTTTTGACTCTGTCTGAATTAATAGCTTTTAGTAGAGGGAATTCTATTAAAAATCATGACAGAGTTAAGACATTTATATGTACTAATCCATCAAAGAACATTTGAAACTCAACACTGTAACTTGTCTTTGTGGTTGAAACTTTTATAGAGTAAATACACAATACCAACATGGCCAGTGAATCTTTCTGCAGTGAATGCTGCAGTTCATCTGGGAGTAAGCATTTTCACTCCTCACTTGTGATGAGCATAAATTGGTCTTGTAGCTGAAATCATTTCTCCTGACAGAGGATATTGAGGACAGAGATTTCTGCCAGGAGCTCCACTCTGTTGTTCATGCAGCTTTCATCTTAGGAATGTTATGCTCAGATCTGCTTTAGATCAGAAAAGTGCTGTGAATTTCTCCACACTAGTAGGAATCAGGTCACAGTATGGCATAAGCAGAATTTGAAGAAAGAATTTCTGTTGTTGAAAAGGATTTAATTACCAAAAGAGAGTTGTTTTTTGTTTGATTTTGTTTTTGCAGGATTGAATGACAGTATACATAAATATGTGACAAGATTAAGCTAATGGATTAAATTTAAGCATACTGCAATGTGTACTTTCTTTCCCCTACAGAGCAAAGAAAAGACAGAAGGAAGGCCAAAGAGGCATCTTGTTCTAACATGGGTAAAATAGCCTAGTTTTAATTTTTACGTACTAAAACTGAGATGTTCATAAGAGAAATACACAGTATGTCATAATATAAATGGGCACAAATGAGGTTTGTCATAAAAAGTGTGACTACTTAGGAGTCCACTGCCTTAAATAGCATCCAATGGCATTGTCAAAATGATCTCTGCACAGTGGGAATGATGTTAAACAAAGACCCAGTTAAATTTCTCCTGAAAAGCTACAACTGACATCACTGGACTTGGAATGCCCTTTAAATGATAATCAGTTACCTATCACCAATAAACATTAGCTAAGTTCTGCTTCTTGCACCTTATTTCTGGATTCTTTTGTAGTCACATTTTCAAATATCAGGCAGGTATTTTTCTTGCAAAATAAGTGTTCTTGTGAATCCTTTGTTTTAAATTATCTTCCCACAGACAATCACTCCAGTTCCAGTGCCTTCAAAACCAGCTAAGCTAAAGCACCTGAATGCAAATTCAGCTTTGAAAGAATAACGTTATACACATCTGGAGGAAAGGTCATTTAGCAGATTGATTTGGTCACTGAACATTTTCCCTGCTGCCATCTTAAGACTTATACCTCTAAGCGATTGCACTCCCTGCTCCATGACCCCCAGCAATACCGTTCTTCATTCCAATGGCCACAGTTCCCAGTCGGCTTCTGAGGCCGTGGCCTGTTTGCACTGTGAACAAAGCTTCTGGCAAGAGGCACTATTCTTCTACTATCTCCTCTCTGTCATCTTCAAGTCATCTCTTTAAAGGAAATAAACTGCAGGTGTGTATGCTTCCCCCTCCCCTCTTTCCCTTCCCTTCTCAGAAAGGTCAATAAATGGGATTAAAATTCTCTCACTGCACATCAGACTCTCAAAGCGAGGGCAAAGTGCACATGTGAAAGGGCAAGTGTGCACGCACACACTCACATCCACGTGCACAGGGATAGCCCTACACTTGTGGAATGTACCTCTTTACATTTGTGCATATAATAGATGTTGGGAGGGGCCAAGAAATCTACCCTCTTCTCCACTGAAAGCAGGATTTAGCAAACATAGCACAGTGGGATTGCCATCTTGATCCAGGCTTTTAGATCCTATAAATTAAATATATCAAACAATAAATAACACAAAGCAGGTAAGAATATAACTTTAACTGAATTCAAAAGAATAAGGCAAACATTTTGACTTAGCTTTCTATAGTAATTTCAATTAAAAAAAAAACCAAACAAACCCACCACATTAAAACAACCATTTATTTCAAATAAAGAGGAAAGAGAAGAAACATAAAAAATATATCAATATTTCATTTTTCTGATACTCTTTCTCCTCTGTTGGGTAGAATATATGTAGACAAGCATATACAGTCATAGAGAAAAAAATGAGTCCAGAATCAGAAATATACCTTTCAAATTCAATCAACAGTTCCCCATATCAAGATTTCCATCAACTTTTAATTTAAAGGTTTACCTCAGGGAAAATTTGCTTATTTCACTAAATCATGTAATTCTATTAAAATCAACAGGACCATATATGTTAGTAAAATAGAGTCTGATTAACAATTTCATTCTAACTTCTTTGGCCTATTCTAGCTTAAGAGCATTATAAGAAATATCTTTTAAATAAATACTTCCTTTCTGAATCATGATAATGTAGTTTTCATGAGGAAATTTTATGAGCAAATTGTGAGCTAGGGAACAGAAGATTAAAACATTTTTACAGAACCAAAACTGGCAAAAATGTAATTTACTTATATGCTTGACAAAACTCCTGGCTTATTAACAGGGCAGCTATTTGACAATGTCCAAGTCATGCAACTGAGGTTCTTGAAATGGTTTGAAAAATAAACCAAGAGGAATACCACGGAGAAGATTGATGTCAGGCTACTATCAAAGAAATACGCCTTCCAGAAAAGCCCAGGGTAACACCAAAGTTTTTTCCTGGGCTTCAGAAAACACCATACTGAGTTGTCCCTCAAGCAGGAAGTTGTTGAGCTGCGCTTTGAATGCAAGAGATTGTGGTACAGAAGCTGGCAGCATGAGTTTTGATAGGTTTGCAGGACTGAAAGAGGTGATCTGAATCCATGCTTGAGAGTATACATAGAGGTATTTATCACAGAGCCACAAGGTTCTAGAATTACAGTTCAGTTCATGTGGAAACCTTGCTTAACATTCCTTGTGTCTATGAAGTGCAAGCTAAGGTAAGGAACTATCATACCTCACATCTTCCTTTCCTCAGAAAGGGGATCAATATATACTCATCTCTCAAGTAGTCATCACCATCATCTCATTTCTCATCTGCAGATGGGAAATGAAAGCCTGATCTGTCAGCATGTGGGTCATTTTTTCGCCCTTGGAGCTCTCCTTCCAAATCTGACATTTCTCAAAGGTATTGATGGGCAGTAGATCTAGCTTTCAAGCATTCATTGTCTCTGTAGCAGTGGGATTTGTATATTGCATCACTCAGCATCCCTTTGAGACAGTGTGCAAAGCACTGAAAGTAGAAACACCTTCATTTTCTTTTAGTCAAAAAGGGCAACAGAAAGGTTACTGAAGAGGCTGATTATTACTCAAATGAGAGGTTTATGTGTTCCATAGTAATTGCTCAATTTAAAATAAATCATTTTTACTCTTTTTCAGAGCATGGTCCTCTCTTGCCAAGCTGAAATTTCCTGTCTGCCAGAGAAAACTTCTAGCCATGAGGAGGATAAGGTCTCTCCCATTGTCTTTTTATGGCAGCCTCATTCCCATGCCCAGTCCTGAAGAACCAGTCCATAGGGGAAGTGCCAGGGAGCTAAGTGGGCTTTTTATGCACCTGAAAGGTTTATTGAGGCTTCAAATCACCCAACTCAGAGCTCGAGTTAATCTCACAAGGTATGAAACACTGAGAGTTACCTCTTTGGTGGAGAATAATGGCATAGATTTTGGGTAGCTAACCAGTATTACTTGGTCACTAAACAGGTTTTATGCTGGAATAAAGTACATCTTAAGGCTGGATTCATCAACAAGGAATACAATTTAGTTTTTCCAAGTATCCTGCACACATACAATGCATAGACTTGTATATCATGTGCAAATTTGATTCTGTTTAGAGGGGTACCAACAACTTGCTTGAGACTGGCCTCCGAGCCAGGAAATAAATCTGTGATAGACAACTCAGCCCGTTGATTATACCACAGAATTCAAACAAAAGCTATCCTACCACCCAAACAGAGAATCTTCACCATCACACAATTGCTGCTATGAATCTACTGTTTCCTTTTGAGATGTTCAATATGGTGATACACCCATCATCTTCACCAGTGAGTCAGCAATCTGCCCCTGTAAAAAAAAGGCAAAAAAAGAAGGCAAACAGTCTACTGGTCTGCATTAGAACATTGCCAGCAGTTCAAAGGGGGTGTTTCTTCCCCTCTGTTTTGCCCTGGAGAGATATATATGAAGTGTCTCAAAACAGCCTCAAACTGTCGTTGATTCTAGGTGATTCTATTTTCTACTTGCCTGGGTACTATGGGCTTTTTCTCAGCATCTTCTCCAGCACATATGAGCAAAAGGCATTTGTTAATATCCTTAATCTCCTAAAGTTTGAGTTCTTTTTCTGGTATACCTTTTTCTCACTACAAATGAAAATTGAAAATGGGAAGAGGAAGTGTATCCTACCAGGCAATCACCCCTATTTCCATTTTTAATTTACCATATGACATGTTTAGTTTCATGAGGCTCAGTTTGTCTAGAGGGCATGGGCTCTACCTGTGCTTCATTTGCTCCCCAAACTAGCTAGCCACTAACGTGGGCAGCCCTGCCACAAAATGAACCTCATAGCCAACTGTGCACATGTGAAAGCAAATAGTTGCAAAAAGTTACCTGGGCAGGGTGCAAGTGGTCCCAAAAGAGACTACAGCTTCACTTTGAGGAAGCCAGGTGTTTTCACTTCTATCCAGTATTCTAGATTCTACTTTGAAGTACTGGTACCAAGGGGTGAATTCCCATCATGTAGAATGTCCTCTGCATGGGATTTATTTGTGGTATTTTTAAACCAAGCAGCAAGATGGAAATCAGCTTCACAGGAAGCTGAAAAATCTGATTCCCTTCCAAGGTCACTGGATGATTCTTTATTTACTACAAAATCTTCCTGTTCCCACACTCTTCATGCCTTTGACTCAGATATTTTTTGAGGGGGAAGCAGGTAATTTGATATTAAACTTTGGGTAAAGAATGTTAAAAGATTAAATACAATAAATTAAAATTTTATAAGGAATTTAAATCCTTGTGCTATATTTTTAAATTAAATTTTTTGTGAAATTCCTTGTAGTAAAATTAGCATGGTATCTTACAGACAAGAATCTCTGATGACTGTATAAACTAATTAAGTCCCCTGTAAGTGCTTAAATATTGTTATAGCAATTTTTCGGGAAGATAATCTGACTTTGATTATTCCAAAGCCGAAGAAAACTCAAAACCCTGAGATACGGTCATTTCTACATCCCACTTGTAATTAGTAGCTTACAGGTGAATTTGAAATGTCAGACTTGCAACACATTTTAAAGCAGCATTTCATATTTTCAGGAGCTCTGGGAAAAAACCTATCAGTATCAGGGACTGGCGATTCAGATTTCATTGGGAACATCATGTTAACTGATTTTATTAGGCACATGCTTTCTTGCTTGTATTAGATAGTCTATGCAACAGCTTTTTATCCTGTGAACAGCACCTTTGATTATTCTGTTATAAATCTGAAATTAAAAAATACAATCCATCCTAAGGAAATGTCTCTTTCTCCAGTTCCACTGTACTGTATAGAAAAGGATGTTCATATTCCTTTAAAACAAGGATATTTTGCTCTAAAGCCACTGCATTTAAAGGAAAACAGCAGTAATCCAGTCATTTGGATCCGAAGGCAACTTCTGGCTCTAGATCTTCAATGCAGAGGCACCTATCTCAAGGGTGCAGTAATTTTTGGTTTTTCTTTTTTTTTTTTTCTGGGCAACAGTCACAGTCTCAGATAAATCTTTCCCACAGCTTTCACTTTTTTGTTGTTTAGCTGTACCTCTGTTCAGTGTGCTATGTGTTGCAAATCCTAGTCTTTGACATTACTGCTTCCTCTTCATGGACCACAAAACTTAGGTTCCTAACTTGGGGTTGTGTGCACTCCTCTCATTTAACCAATGACACTACTGGGTGATACCTCTTCTGAGTTCTTCCTGACTCCCTGTTCCTAAACTCTGTTGATATAATGATTCAAGTTACTTTCGAAAATGCCAACTAGTCTCCAGAAACACTGAGGAGACCTTGAATACTCCACCTTTAGATCATGGATCCAATGCAAGTGAAGTCAAATGTTCTGAAAAGCAAAAGAAAGGCCAGAAACACTTAACATTCTGCAAATAAAAAGAAAAAAAAATCATGTTGCTAATTCTAAAAAGTTGTTTATAAGCAGAATAATAACAAACATATGTATTGTTTGTATTACAATAGAAAATAAAATATCATGCCCTACATTTGCAATTTAAACATCTGTTAAAAAAACCTCTCATGAATCTGCAGGAAAATCAATCACCTGATAATGATGAAGACATTCCTGCATGTCAGCATGAAAGTATGGTACATTTCCAGATGCATTTTCCTTGAGTAAAAGAGAAAAATACAACCATTTCACAGCACTTTGCCTTGCTGGACCAAATTTATCTCTGTTGTAGCCTGGTGATGTCAACAGAGTTACAGTGTGGATGAATACAGGTCATTGTTTGTGAAGTTGGCAGCTAGTACGTATGTGGGTGGAGAAAAATGAGATCTTCTAACCCATATTTGCAGAAAAAACACAAGTATGAGTTTAGACACATACTCCTATTAAAACTGCACCATAATTTTGCCACTGGAAGTTTCAGAACAAATGAGCTCCAAACGAAACAGAATGAGGGCATTTCTCCAAGCTCTTTCCTGTGCTGCTGTCAGTGCTTCTGCTTGACAGTGTGACCACATGATGTTGGGCTTGGGATGTAGAACACGGGAACAAGGCTTTTCTTAGTGGTTTCCAGACCATGAATTCCAGCTAAGCTAGGTGTTCACTTTCTGCCCAGAACTTACCTGGCACTAACTAAAGTTAAGCAAAAAAAAAAAAAAAANTAAAAAAAAAAAAAAAAAAAAAAAAAAAAAGAAACAAAAAAAACCCCCAAAAAACTGCAAAAACAAAACCACCAAAAAAACCCCAAAAAAACCCCACGTGGATCTCTTTGATGCTTGGTACCCTGGGGAGAAGCTTAAGTGCCATGCTGGTTATCAGATTTTCTTCAGTATAAAGATTCTTCTAAGTCCGAAATTATGCACAAGTAGGGTCTTTGTGTTCCAATACCCTGTAACTTCAGTATTTACTGTGTACCTCAGTGGGTCAAGCTCCCAGGGACTGACCCCCAGTGTGCTAAAGGGCTGTGTCTCCTATGGGACATCCCACTACTGGGCTACAGAGATATTCCTTACAACTTGCCTGACTTGTAGACACACTGGGGATATGCACTGTTTTTTGCGTTGGATCTTCATTGTCAAGTCAGAAACCAATGTATTTAACTTCACAGCAGCAGATTTGGGAAGCAGCAAAGATTTCTGGATGGATACGTGCAATACAAGGCAGACTACAGCAGAACAGGTGTCCGACTGACACACAGTCAGACCAAAACTGGTCCCTTTAGGACAACTGAGAGGCTGCTGCGTTATCACCTCCACCCAAGCTTAGTTCCCCATTTTGCTGGCTACCTCAGTGCTTTGCAGAACTCCTCACCATGAGCAGCAAACCAGAGCAGAGAGTCCTGGAAAAGGCAAGAACACCTGCAGCTTAGAAGTGAGACCATTGTCTGAACCAGCCTCTGTACACAGGACTGGAAAGAACCACTGGGTCTGGCATTTTGAAAGAAATGTAGCTTTCTCTGTCAATCATTCCTTCAAAATTGAGCCACTTGCATAAAACTGCCGTGATTTTTGGACCATATCTAATGCTTCATAATAGCCTTTGGCATCAAAAATAAGCATATTGTCCTTATTGCTAGAAAGGGTGAATGAAAATGAAAAATATGCAAATTGGAGGTGGGCCTTGATGTGCATTGGAGTATGCTGATACATGCCAGGGCAGTTTAAAACTACTCTTCCATTTCTGAATTTATATTAAGCACAAAGAAAACAAAACAAAAAAGCTCCAGAAATCCAAACATATCTGGTTTATGTATGCTGCAAAAGCTTCTGCCAAGGCAGTTTGGGATTTCAGGTAGTATGAAATTCCTGCCCACAGCCCAGTAGTAGGAAGGGCAAAGGAAAACATTTCCAGCGGACAGATTTACTTTTCATAGCACATACATACCTTACCTGCACGCTTACTCTGTGTAGGACACCCACCTCTTTCAGTCCCAGGGAAGCAACCCCTGCTTCCTGCTCCCTCACTTAAGAAATAGTACACAGTAAATTTGTTTATGGGCTCCACTTTATTAATAGTGGCAATCAGAGGAACTTTTATGGATATGCTTTGTTTTCTTCAGCGCTTGCTTTGTCTTCCAAGTTGGGAACCCCCACAGGACACTCATAAACGGTCAAATTTACAATCTAGCTTGTGTAAAGTGCCCACAGCAGCATCTACATCGAAGTTGTCTTTGTGCTCATGCACCAGCTGTGATGCCAGAGGGCATGGGGTCAGAGCAGAGGGCTTCCTCTGGCTTTCTACAAACTGGGATCAGCCAACCTTCATTTATCTGTGGTTAAGGACTTGTTTTGGTTTCTCAGATCATGACTTCACAGAGCTGTTTGGATATTTTTAATCGAAAGACAAAGCACTTCCTCTTCCAAACTTGGTGCCTGCAAGGAGCATAACAAACTAATCATTCAGAATAATTAATTCTGTCAGAAAAATCTCTACAATTCTTACTAACGCTGAGTGTTTTGTAATCCTAATGAAAGGAAAAACCTGTCACTGTGATAATTTTCGATTGACCCATTTTCTTCAGTGGTTGGGGAGAGGGGAATGTTGTTTGTTTTTATCTCTAAGGACCATAAGCACGAAAATTATATCCGTAAATCTTACATTTCAGCCTTGCATTTCCAACTCAGCCTTCAAAGGAAACATTAGCTAGTCTAAAGAGCCAAGTAAGATTGTCAGATTGGTCATTTGTACATGCATAGCAGAGTGTCTTTCAGTTACCTGTGACTTTAGTTTCAAAATATTCCCAGGACGGGGGAACATTTGTTTTCTCCTTTTCTAAATAGAAATCTGAGATGGAGAAAATATGAGCAGCTTCCAAGGCCATGGAGGTAGTCCTTGCAAAGCCAAGGACTGGAATCCAAATTGTGACTGCTTTATCCTAGCACTTAAAAGCACACCCTCCCTGTGGGTTTTAATGTAATACAAGAACCTTAGGATTGAAAAGCCTTTTCTAAAGCCAGGTTTTATGAGAAAGTGTGGAAAACAAAATATTAGTTTCCTACTTTTGCCTAGTATTGTAAACACCTAACTGCCAACTTCAGTGGGGAAGCTGCCAAACAAATACAAACAAACAAACTAACAAAAAAAAAAAGCACTTAAAAGGGAAAATGCCTGAAATTTTGGAGGTCTTTTTCATATTGTCATGCTTTGAGGTCATCTATTTCTTCTGCATTTGACAGCTGAAAGTTAAATGTGGCAGACAGTTACATTTCTCATTACTGAAGACAGAACGGTATAGGAAATTTGTTCTTTAATATGCAGCCTTTTATTTCTAGGTCACTAATTTGAATCGATTCCTGATCAATGGTGACTGAAAGGCATTCATATCCGGCAGCTGTTCTGTGGTCTGTGTTAAATGAGGGGACATCTTAGTTATTTCCCAGCAGTAGCCCCTCTCTCTCAGTACCAGAACAAGCTGGCAGTTTTCACAGAGATGCTCTGGCCTGATTGCACATGGCATTTGCAAATATCTGAAAAGTGATTAACCTATTTTTGCTCTGTTTTGTAAGGAGTGTATTTGTTTTTTTCAAGTGCGCCTTTTTTTTTATGGTAAGCTTTTTAAATATTAAATGAGGTCATCTTGCTACTTTTGTATAAATGCATTCTGCCTACATTCAACACCATGACTGTTGTTGTGATGCTACTGGCAGTGGTCAGAAGTTGATTCTTTACATGTACAATGAGAAGTGCCAAGCAAGTGTAGGTAGTTTCTGTGAGGGGAATTCATAGGGGAATTCCAGCTATCTACATGTCGTCTGTTTGGCCTAAATGGATCATCTAGTCTGCCACTGTACTCCAAATCTCTCCATTAAAAAATACATCCACAGAGGCTTTGTCCATACCAAGCAGAGATGTTAGTTTCTTTCAGAATTCCACCTTAAATCTTTAACATTTTTTACACTTCCTTCTGTAATAGCTGCAGAAACCCTCTATCACTGTATAGAACAAATCAGTTTTGTTTTTAAGAATCCATATATGTTGTCTAGCAGATATTATGGTTGAGAAAGACAACCTTAATTGCTAAATTCATATTTTCCAGGTACCAGATTCCTGGTGAGTTGTTGAAGATAGTGACATGAAGTCGGGCTTGTTGCTGTTTTTTTCCCCCAAAACTTCTTTGACCACTCTGACATGACCTCCCAAAAGATTGACATAATACAAACAATGCACAATACTTTTACTCTCAAAATATCTCTGCTTTGAACAATGCCTTCCACAAATTACTTTCTGTCTCTGGCAGTGTGTGGAAGAATAAGCATTCACCCACCCACAAAAAAAATTCTAGCCTTTATTACCATCTTTTTTTCCCTTTCTTCAAACATGTTAATACCTGCTGTACAGAAACAACATTAAAAGTCATAATAACTGTCTACTGACACTAGTTCCCAATTACAATGAATTGCTGAGTTTTTCTTTTAGCATTTTGATAACAATACCATGTAGTCAAATTGTCTGGTAGCATTAAAACTTGTCAGAGGAAGTGAATAACTTGGCTGTAAAAATTCACTGAAACTTGGCATAAAGGATTTTAGACCAGAACCAAGTTTTCCTTACAAAATATAAAATTCTTCTTTCAGATTCTTTCCATGATCTAAAAAAGCAACTTTGAATGTTTTCAAAGAGACAAGTTGCAAGCCCGTAAACTACGTGTCTAACTGTGCTTGTGAGAAGAAGAAAGAGAGAATGAAAAAAAGAAACTTACAGTGCTTTCAAGATTTCATGTACAAACAAGTTTATGTTTAAGTAGCATTTTAAGGAATTTCATAGGCATTTAGTTCACAGTCTCAAAGTTCATTCAAGATATTGCACATTAAATACACTCCATTATATGTTTTGGGTTTTCTATTTTTCTTAAGGCCACATTTTCTACAATCTTGGGAGGTGTAAGGGAAGGTATATGGTGACTATTACTCTCTGTAGGTGAACAGAAAAACTGAAATAAAGAGAAATATTTTTTGTTATCCATTATACTCATATAAACATGGGTCTCTATGCTTAGAGTCAATGGAGTTACTCTTTATTTAGCTTTATTTGACCAAGAAGGTTATTACAAATAATTATTATTTGTATTACCAAAGCAAACTGGAACACTTAGTCAGGAATGAGGGCTACATTGCTTTAGTCATTGTACAATGAGAACAAAAAAGGGAAGATTCCAGGGGTCTGAGTGCTTACACTAGATGGAATCAGACAACCTGATGGGAGAGCTGAAGGAAACTGCAATAGCACTTTTTGAGGTCTGTAAACAAAGTAGGTTTGCATGAGTTTATGAGGATTTCCTCCCACTCCTAGGTGGAGAAATAGATGAAAAATTGAAAATGCATGGCTAAAAACTGGAAAGGAGATGACGGAAATTGATAACACAATCCTAACGGAGGTAGCGGTTAGCCTTTTAGTACTGATAACAGTGTCATTTAAGTGGGAACAGGGAAAGGTGGTGCATTTTTTATAGCAGAGAAGGAGGAGATGGTGCAAAGAGACAAACAGAATTATGACAGACTCAGGGCAACAGATGGGGATAACAATCTTGACAGCAGCAGTCCAAATAGACATGATGAGAGCATGGTTGCAGTTGTCAGGAACAAAAGCAGACGATACTGCAGAGAGATACGTGACTGAAACAACAAAACTAGTCTGGATATGAGTTTTAGCTATATGGATGAGAAAAAAAGGCCTGTACTTGTGACACAATGCAAAGAAAGAGTTAGCAAGACAAATGTATTCTGGAAATGAGGACCCTTGGAGAAACACCCTACGGAGGATGTCACTCCCTAGAGCTAAGTTTCAGGCCAGGAGGTTTGGTTGTTCACAGGGATCAAAAAGAAAAGGTTGTGGGGCACACCGGAGATGTAGGTGTAATTGCTGTAGGCCTGCAGGTTGTGGACTGACTGATGAAAAGAGAGGGAGAGAGAAGCAGAAAATGCAAAGGAAGAGGGAATAGTAACAGAGAGGCAAGAGTCCCAGCTGGGAGCCAACTTTTGATGCCCTGTTCATACCAAGCAGCATTTCAGCCTCATGCCCCTCAAGCAGTATTTTTGCACAGGCTGGGTACAGTACCCCTCATCTCATCCACAACACTTACCTATGCACACAGGTGGCAAAATCTACTCCTCAATGCTCTAAAAGACAGATCATGGAAACTCTAATTCACTTTAAGACTTTTTTTAAAAAATTGTTTCTGGGAGTATCTATATATCCTGAGTATTACTTCCTGGCATAGCTTTGGATTTTGTTCAATTTCTTGTACTCCAGCTCCACTGATTTCTATCTCATTTTTGAGAATTAGCATATTAACCCTTAAAATTCTTTAGATCTGATTCAGGATATGCCACTCCATTAAAAATCCAGAATTTTAAAACATCAGCTGTATCTTTATTGATGGACTATATTATGTCAAGAAATGAAAAACCCCAATGCATATTAAGCATGTCAGGCATTCTGAAATTTAACATTACACTTAGCTAAGTTCATTTGGAATCTCCATTTTCAAACTGAGTCCTACCCTTGTTCCATTTTTCTCTCCACTTATCCAGACATGTTTCCTTTCCTCAAACGGATTTTAAATATCTAGGTTTTGCATTTGCATATAAATGCAGGTGGATTATGCATATAGAGGTATGAGTTTGGCACTCAAATGTATCAAACCAAAATATTTTTAAGTCAGATGCTCATATATGTGCACATTTTTCCTCAACTATTCTTTTAAAATGCCTTGCTGGTATCCTTCATGTACAGTGATATATACACTGGTGTTCTTAATATACGCTTATTCCTAAAGAATGAAAAGTCTTCCTCTGCCTCATATCCATAAAAGGGCTTTTATTGATTAAAGTCACATTTATTCTAATGTTTTAGGGATTTGCTGGTTTTAGTCTTTCACTGGTTTTTTTTAGTTATTCCCTTAGTAAAATCTCTCCTCTTTTTCTTCTTTTTTTTTTTTTTCTTTTGCATGTGATAAATCAAGTTACTTTTTCACTCTGGACTCCATTATGGGATCACAGTGGCTATGCAAACCACACGGAGTTAAGCAAACAAAGGAATTTTTTCATTTTCTCTTTCATTCAATAAAGTTCCATTTTCTGTCACCCTGCAACCTTTTGACCTGCATCCTAATGGCACTGGTCACTCAAGGGCAAAAGTTCAGCTGTAGGTTAAGTCTGTGTGTGTTTGCACTGGGCAGGGAGACAGTGGGCTCTTGCTTCCTGTTGTCTCCCCCCAGCCCCTCCATCATTCCCCAAACACTGGCCTCACCCCTGCTGAGCTCTCCCTGCTCCAGACCTCCCTCTGTAAAGAAGGTAAGGAGGGCTGGGAGTGAGCTTTTCCACAGCCTTTTGTTTTTCTTGCAGCTGTCAACAGAAAAACACGTCTTATTTTCTTGCTCGGAGGGTAGAGAAGGCAAGAGAGAGCCATCCAGCAAGGACACTGCAGTCAGTGCTAACTGCCTGCAGCCACTTGTGTCGATCACTGTTTCATTATTCTCTGCCTCTAGAAGCTGCCTCTATTTCTGAGAGAGAATATGGACCCCTTCCTTGTTCTCAGCACTGCCGGCACAAATTGTCCCAGGATATTGGCTCCTGCTGTGAATGGGGTATACATTATGCACTTCACAGTCTGATTTTTCAAGACACTCTGAAAGTAAATTATACCTCAGGTGCACCCACTTCTCCCAATACCCTCCAGTGGGCTTTTCCAGGTGGCCTGGGAATGACCTACTGACAGGTCACTAGAACCATGTGTGACCTGGAGACTCACAGTGCTAGGCATAGTATTCCCCTCCAAAGCAGTGATTCTGGTATGACATTGCCCTCTCTTTCATAAGAATATGGCACTGCCCAGTTCCACCAAGGCAGCTCCTCTCTGTCTCCTTTTGGTTGCCAGACCCCGAGCTTTTCAGGGAGCCCCTGCTTCATCACTGGACACCAGGCCATCAGCCATCCAGTGAAGTCATGCATACCCAATACACCTTTTTGAACAGGTGAATTGCCTGAGAGATATAGTGTGGAAAAAGTTTGCACCACTTTTGGAGGAGTTTCCTCTCTCTCTGGCTAAGGGGACTGATGAACAGGGTATTGCTGAGTCCATTTTTGGCTCTGTAGACGAGCAGGAGCAGGGCAAACTGTGCTGAGTGGTTTAGACATTGATCCTCTGCAAGAGGGAAAGATAAAGTCTTGGGTATACTTGGCATTATACTAAAACCTCATCCTCTCCTTAAGGAAATCTTTGGTTTAAAGGTCTGACAGGCTTAAGGGTATCACAGGCTGCTGTAGTATGAGCTCTTGATTTAAAGGACCAAATTATGTTTACCCTGTAACAGTCAGTAAATTTGAAATTACACAATCTCAGAATGCCTCAGAATGAGGGCTGGTAGCAGTGCAGGCAGTTCCCCCATCTCTCCTGTGAATGACCACATTTCACCACTTCCAGAGCATCCCACAGCTCCTGAGAGCAGCCAAGAGGGCCCAGGTTGTGGAGGAGCTTTGCTGGAAGTTGGGCAGTTGAACAGCTCATGACCAAAAGATAGTCCAGATGGCCGTGTAAATAGCGGAGCTGGGGTGTCTCTGCCTCTGCTGTGGGACTGTGCCTAACCTGAGCAGCCTCCAGAGAACGTGGTGGCTCCTATCAAAACACTTTTGAGCTGCAATTTCTGCATGCTGCAAACTAGGCTTAGAGGAAAAATGGGCAATAGGTAAATGTTTCCTTTTTAAGTCTCCCAGCAAGAATAGCTAAGGGCCCTGCCCTGAGGAAACTGAGGTTTGACTCAGACAGTCCAGATATAGTCTGAGTTTTGAGCATAGGTTCACCAGTCCCAGTACAACCCTTCATTGCTGAAGCTAAGCTCAGACATAAATGCTTGCTGCCTATGATAAACCAAGCAGGGCTCTCTCTTAATGCCCAGAGAAATGTTACATAAGTGTTAAAACTTAGGTGGGGCTCAGATAGCTCTGTTTTACTCTGGTTTACAGTGATTTGTAAAGGCCTGTACACAAAATTATTAGAATACACTGAAAAGTTCAGACAGTTGTCTGGGTACAAAATTAATAGGAACAAGGTTGAGCTGTCAGGAGTAACTGAATATACAAAGCATTACTTAGTCAGTGGATTTTCAGTGGTTCCCAATAGCATTAAAACATCCAGGTATTCTAATCCCCAGGGATTTAGAACAGTTAAAATCAACTTAAATTTGATAATCAGGCAAATCATTAATGACCTGGTAAATGGCAAACTGCCTTCACTGATGAGGAAAATTGGCATAATGAATAATTACGTACTAATTAGATTTGCATACAAGCACAGAAGCCTTCTTTGCCAAAATCCACCATAAGGTTTAGAGACTGGCTCTGATCCGAAATTGCCTGGCTTTAGGATTCAAGGGCTAGTGACATCTAGAACAAGATAACCATGCTGACAGTACATAACAGTTTGTCCAGAGTGGTCCTCAGTACCATGAGTCCTGGAAATGTTCTTATGACTCATTTCATGTTTTGTTCCAGTTAAAAGTGCCTAAAATAGCAAAGGGAGTGTGTCAGAGATGCCAGGGAGTACTGAAGTTATTTATTGCCTTCCTTAGTGAGTGCCAAGAAGGCCTATATGGGTGTTTGAAGCTCGGGATGCTGTCAGAGCATGGTTTAGGATAGACTGAGGTCAGATTGATACAGTCCTGTTATCTGAAATGAACCCTATTTAGCCACTCCTGAGCTTTGTCACAGTAGCAGCTAACTGGGGCAGTTAAAAGCGGAGTCAGAGAATGGAACAGCAGCTAAGCAATGTGAAAAGTCAGGGATCCAGGGCTTGAGGAGAGGATTGTGGCCTCTCTGTTGTTTATTGTGGTAGTTGTACAATGAGAGAATGCTCTGCAATAAGGGGAGACATTCAGTTACCCAAATGTTGAGAAGATGCTGTTTCAGCTTCTGCAAGTATGCCTCTCAGGGTCCAGGTGACTACAAAACTCAAACAGATTTAGTCAATAAATTTGTACAAGTTGTCAGATAGGAGACAGTGTTAAGATTTTTAAAGAAAGCCCAGGCTCCCTCTTAGACCCCTTCCACTGACAATTAAAGCTTTGGGGGAAAAAAAGCAAAAATATTTATATCACAAGACTTAGAAACATTAATTTTGTAAGGCACCTTATATGAAAATTGTATCTGGCAGACATTAGTATAGGTGCTTCTGGGAAAAGGAGTGCTGTTTATGTGTCTTGTATAGCTCTATTTATTTTTTTTCAATATACATGAATATAGATATAGGTTAGATAGATGATAGATAGATAGATAGATAGATAGATAGATAGATAGATAGATAGATAAAGGTATATATTTAGTCCTGCTAGACTCAGGTTAAATTGCAACTTTACTTATTGCAATCCATTTATTCATGATCTATTTAGTAGATGCTCTAAAGAATATTAAAACATTTTCCAACAATAATATATTTTAATAGATTTCCATAATGGTGAAAGGTATTATTTATAATTAATATTTCATATTATTGAAACAACAACACTAAAAAATTAAGCAAGACCACAACATCATAGATGTTTAAAAAAACATTTCATGTATGCAAGCTCTTTCACAAAAAAGCATTAATGTAGCAAAATCCTATTTTCCATTTTATAAAGGATTCACAATCTGATGAGAAAATGGAATTAAATAGAGAAAGTTGTTATTTAAAAATCATTATTTATAAATTCCTTGGAATATATATAATTGAATCTGAGTATTCACCTAGTTGCAACTTCTTTTATGTTCATATATCCTTGCATTCCAGCATCTTTAAAAGTCAGGTTTATGCAACAGCAGACCAAGAAGGAAAGCTACTCACAGAGTCATTCATCAGGATTTAAAATAGATTGGATGCAGTAGTTACCAGTAATTAATTACACAAATGTCATTCTCAAGACTAGAGATAATCATAGCTCACATGCTGCAAATTCCACATGGATGGCCCTTTTGTCTTACAGAGGAAAAGCAAGGTAAAGCATCCATGTACTCTTCAGCACCAAGAAGATGACATTCCTTGCCTTTCTGTGTAGAGGTACTGCTGAAATCACGGCAGAGGACAGCAGTGAAATGAGTGCTCTGCTTCCACCTCACTCAAGGCCTCATGTGGTTCATTAGCTTGATTGGACCCCAATAGCAGCACACAATTCAGTTTGAGTGTGCTTGCACATATATCCACACTGCAGACCCCATTCTAATCGCAACATAAACCTACCCTGAAACTGACCTAGAGGACCAGACACTGACTCGAGGTCTAAGGAGACCTGGTTTTCATCAGTAAGGAAAATGCATCTTTAAATGATGGTAAGATTTTGCTAATCATCTATTAGCTCTCAACTAATGTGTTTTTGGAGAGCTGTCTGACTGTACTATTGTCTCTTCCCTTTTCATTGTTAATCTGCCAGACCAAGCTGAAGGGAGATGTCTCCAAAGCAGGTTGATTTATGCCAGGGAGACTTTCTGGACTGCTGAAACCAGGGAAGCAATTTGGCACTCAGTTTATACTATTTATAAAGAAAAATGTAAGGCAGTGGGGAGGGAGTGGAGCAGGATGTGTCTGAAGAAAGCTAAGAATTGCTAATGATGGCTTGGCAGGACCATTAATAGCTTTTCTTCTTATTCTGATATTCCATGCTGATAGCCCAGTGGCTTGTGAATTGATTTTTTTTTAAAGAAATTTGCACAGGGTTTTTTTCATGATTTGCCGTGATTTTGGGTATTTTCGTTACCCCATCACTATTAGGTTCTGAGTACTTACTGTCAGTGACACACATGTGGTTAACATATGAGTATCTATGAATAGGTCTCTTTAACAGTACCCATGGGATAATTCTTAAAACTGTCTGTCTAAAGCTGTCTCATTTTTACTAGGAAAGGAGGGGTAGTTTGAAGAAGGACACTTGTAAATTGAATATACTGAAGTATGTGACCTCGATTGATTGTAGTCAAGCATGTTTCCTTGAGACCAGAGTTTAGGGTGACCCTACAGTGGGAAACTATAATGTACACTACAAGATGTTCCTATGACTGTGAAAAGAGTGGGATTCTCCAACTGTCATCTTCAGAACTAAACCTTTCAAAAGTGTATTTTTTATACCCCTTTTCTGTCTCTCCTGCATCACAAGGAATGTGTTTAAACTGAAGGCAGATGCAGGCCTACATCCTGGCTTCCCTGCACTCTAGTTTGGTGGATGTACTGGAAGATTTAAAGGCTCATTCCTCACCTCTGCAAACATTTTTCCCAAAAAATGTGAGGATAGAACATGGCCACTTCTGACCTCAATGCGCATCCCAGAGGTACTGGGGTACATGAACACAGGGCACACTGCCCACTTTGCTTAGGCTTCGGCAGGGGGCATCACCCAGGTGACCCAGAGAGACAGGACACCACTCTAAAGGACTGACTCAGCCATAGAAAGGCCCCAGAAATGGGAGACAGGAACAGGGGCTGTGCCACATTCTGCTACCGCTGATTTCAGACAACTGCCATCATTGGAAACAACAGTCCAGAGGGCTCACTGCCCACAGCTACGTTTTGTTACCATTATCCAGACCCCTGGAAGCCAGGACAAGGGCAGTTTGGACCCATGCAACTGCTCACTTAGGCATTATGAGGAAGGAAGGCCAAGAGTCAAAGCCAATCAGTTTCAAAGTGTAGGAGTGGACTGGAAAGAGTTATGGCATCTTTAGGTAAGGTAAGACTCACTGTAAACCAACAAGCTTTTAGAGAAGTCTTCCTTCAGTAATCCCTTTATTTCTTCTCTCTTTTGATTGCTATAATCCATCTACCTCTTAACACTTGAAGAGTGGCACAGGGGCAAACATAGAGCCAACGAGTATTAATGTCAGAATTTCTCATTCAGTTCAAACAATATTGAATTTCTGGAAAGGTCAAGTCTTGACTCACCTAATGTTATAGTTGATGCTTCGGACTTTTTACTGTTTCTTTTTACAATGTCTTCATGATCCTACTAATTTTAAGCAAAGATATGATTTAGACCTGCACTCTCCCTCTCTTTCTCTTTGTGATTGAGGCTTTTACATTGAGCAACTCCCAGACGCCCTTTAGTTGTGGACGTAGCCCTTGTTATTTGTACCAGCTAAACAAAACTAGTTCAAAACTCTGCTCAAGGGAAAGCCAGAAAGCAGGTAATTATTGAAACCTCCCTGCACAGTTTTCCTGTACCTGGAGCAAATAGATAAGCTCTCCACGAAGCTGGGCAGTTTTTCCCAGGCAATTCAATTGCACAGATAACAAATTGTCAGTATCCAGCCAACGGATCTCTCAATATCCCTAATTTGCTGAGGATAGAAATGAGACTCCATTTGCCTAATGCATTCTGGAGTTTGATGGGGATAGTTCTGTATCCAAACTGTCAGAGAAAAGTTGGAGCAAAAGACCATCTTCTCCCCATGCAGACAGACGTAATGAAGACATGTCCTTATCCACTATTTTTTGAATGAGATCTAAACGATAGTAATCCTGTTGGAACAACATAAAACCTAAACTAAATTCATCCATTTTATTGAACACCATAGATTGACTACAACAATAAAGTGGTTATACCTGTCCTCCAATGATTTTATCTTTATTGTTCACAGCTTAATTGTCCCTCTGGAACTAGGATATACAAATGTATTATTAAAATGAGACATCTGGCAGTGGCCCTAAATGCCTCTATGTCAGGAATTTACTGTCTATTACTTGTAACAGTAAATCTGTTGTGCACATCTGCAGCAGCAGAGAAAATCACATCTGACAGCAATGATACAAAACATTCACAGGAGCTTTGGAAAGGCACAAGACTGAATGAATCCAGGCTTTTACAGTCCTTTACGATCTTCACTGAACCTGATCAAGCTGAAGAAACCCATTTTATGGCACTTTTCTCAATTTCAAGTCAGCCATCATTTCTTGAAGCAGAACACCAAAAAATCTTTCAAATAAATATGCCTATAATGAGCTTTTTTTCATGGCACATTTTATGAACTGGAAAATGTGTAAACGTTTGTGGGCTTTGTGGATTGGAGCTTAGCTGTGTTGTCTACCAGAAATAATCTTAGATGCTCACGTGAAGAAATAAACCCAAAAAACTCCTAAACGATCTATATGGCCAAGACACTACCTCAAAATCCAATTCCTTTAAAAGATATTTGAGACATGACAGTTTCCTTAAAAAATGTCTAGTAGAATTTTTGGATTTAAGGAAATGTTAACATTTGTTATATGTATTCATCTTACTCTAGGTTTAAGAAAGAGGAAAAAAATTGCCTTGGAGCAAAACTTCATATTTAAATTCTCATTCCAGAAATAAATTAAGTTTTATTTGATGGGCACACAGTTTTGTTTTGTATAGTCCATGTTCCTGAAAGTCTGGTAAAACTGAAGAAATAGAATTTAAAATTAGAAATTCTAATCCTCTCCTAGCCTCCCTATATATAAAAATAACTCTGTATAAGGACCAAGCTATAATATGGAAAAACTAATTTACATTTTCATTTTAAACATGCAAGGTCAGATGAACTTTTTTTCAGATTCAGTGAGGGGGTAAAAGAGATACACTAGCACAAATACTTGCAGGACATCACAATTAATCAATTTAGTCTGAGCAGTGTACATAATGTTTTATGTTATCTGAGGTATGTAGGACTTCATCGAAGAAGGGACTTTTAAGTCATAAAGTCAAAGAAAAAAAATTGACTTCCTAAACAAGAGCACAGACTTACTCTGGTTTTTGCAGTGTTTTTTTTCTTTTATTTTTTTTTCAGACATAGCCATAGTTTATCACAGTTATACAAGAAGCAGCTATTTGGTGATCTTCTCACATGGAAATTGCTTCTCATATGCCTGTCTTTATGTGTCTTCATGTATGTGAAATGGTGCTGTCTGATGAGCAAGCCAGAACACTTGTTTTCTGTACCAGGACTGATACACAGGTTTTTTCTACACTTCTAGAGCAAGGATATATTCTGTCATATATTCTGCTGCTTCTCAAAATCAGCAATAAGTACTTCTTAATATAGACTCAGAAAATACTTTTTTATTTCTATAAGCCTGCTTTGGCTGAAAGTTGTTTCTATTTTTCATGACATTGAAGAACCAACTCCGATATCAATAAATGTTTTATTGTCTTAATGTAGCACCCAGGGGAAATAACACTGTATCTCCAAATTCTCTATTTGTTCTTTCAGTAGACCAGTAATTCCCTATTTGGGTGGCACATATGACAAGTAAATCATTAAACACCCCTATATATTCTAGATATGGTTTTGCAAGTCACAGGGGGAATATTGCAATTCTTCCTCAAGAATAGAGCAGAGGCTGTATCTATGCAACAACAGATAATTCATACCAAAACGTGGAAATATCTGAGCAGGAACGGGGAAGAAAAACCCTGTGAAGCTGCACAAATGAGCAAAAGAGAGAGAGTTACACACTGAGGCAAGCACATGCACGTCCTCCTGGCATGAGAGTGTGTTAACTGACGGCTCTGTTCCAGTGATGTGCCAGCCACAGAACAAGCATTGCTCATTTCAATTGCCAGGAGCCACTTATCAGCTGGCAAACATCTGAAATATGGAAGGTTTTTAGGAATATCAGTTTCAACATGTAATATTTTACCAGAAATTTAAAATAATAATAATAATAATAGAGTTTAGTTAGATAAAATGGAGACAGTATGGAACCTTATGTACTTCTTGAAGCATACAACTCTTGCTTCTTGCTAGCAAAATGCCTTTCTTAGAATTAAGTGCTATTTCCCAGTGGTCTGTACAGTGGTAATAAGCAGCATGGTAAGCTGGCTTTTGCACTTATTCTCACGTGCATGTTCTTTTACCAATAGATATTATGTGAGAATCCAGGATTAATCTCAAATATCTCCACATTCTTGTACTTTTGAACAAAGGGTATGTGAACTCTTAATAATGAGAATTAACATTATTCCTGGTATGATTTATTTCTGCTTTACTCAGGATGCCAGAACCATTCCCTGTCCCTTGGATCTGGAAAAATCACCTCCCATAATAAAGAATGTGGCTTTCTGTCATGTGGAAGGAAGCCATCAGGAAGAACAGGGTTACAAACCAGCATAAGGATGGGAAAGGAAAATTTAAGCAAAATGTATTCCATCAAACTGAAAACTGGAGTGTGTCCAAGAGTTAATATTTCCACTTGTGCCATGGGATCTTGCACAACTGTCATCGGTCACTGCATTTCTCTTGTATCCCAGCAGGTTAGTCCTTTAAACAGTACTGTGTACCTGGACAGGGGAACATGAGTTCAATATTGACAGAGGGAAGCTTGCCACCTACTGAATCACCACCTGAGTCACCCTGCAGCTAAACCACAGATTACAGAATTGGAAGTGTGTGCTGCTGTGCTGGAAACCATTGGTGACGATGCTACACCAAGGTCCAAGGCAGAGAAACTTCACAGGTTTCAAGTTTTCTGTCTTGTGGTTCCTTGGCACAGGAAACATGAAGTGTACACAACAGGCTATAAAATCCGCTTTTAGTATAAACCACGGAGCTTGACGTGCATGAGGCTTGAGAAAATAGTTTCCATTTTCTGTAATAGTGATAGTGTATACAACTTCTACCTGTAAATGTAAAATACAAGCTTGAATTATCTAAACATCCGCCCTTAAGCCTCTCACAGCTGCAAAATCCCTGAAGCAGCCGAAGGAAGAAACATGGCAATGGTTAGCGCTACATTTGAACCACTGGAAAAATAAAGACTGATCCTTATTAAAAACTTAAAACTGTTTGAGAGGTTTTTTCCAGACCATTGAAAATGTTAAGGTGGTGGTGAGTCTTGAGCTCATGTCAGTTTGCTTTCTGCTGCTGCTGCCTTCAATGCTGTTGTATGAATTTGACCATTGCTACTTCAAGATTTGTTGCAAATGTTTACAGAATGAGCTGTAGTTAACCTGGTACACCAGGTACGCCAGTGGAAGCACAGAGTAAGAGGCAGGATAAACTGCATCCAAGGTTTACGTTTCTTTTGCATATGTAAAATAGAAATATGATATGGTTAAGTAAGGATCCTAATTTCAATGCTCCACATTTCACTGTTCCTCTACTTATTCATCCCTTTGTCATCAGCTGACACCAAGCTTCCTCTGTCCCAATGCAGTGATAGAGGCACTCACCGTGCTGCCTCCTGTAGGATCCCTCCCACGCTTCCCCTCTAGGCTCTGTAGCACTCTGTGCGACACAAAGCTGGTGAAAAGCACATTCTGCCTGGGGCAGAGCAGTGGCAGAGCGGGTGCCCCATTTTGGCTGACAGGCTTGGTCCTCAGCACTCCAGTGGCACTTGGGAAACGGAGCTTGTTTGGGCTGGAGGCTGCAGCCTTGGATGTTCAGGGTATAGTGATACCGAGTGGTGGGAGTTAAGTGTGCAGCATGTCTTCAGAGGGAACGTGCTGCAAGCAAGGGGACAAGGACAGCATGTCCCTTAGGGAAGGGTGGCAGGCTCCAGCCACCCCAGGCCAGAGATGGTTCAGGGAACCGGCCCCAGGCCTGGCTTTTGTGAACTCGTTAGATAGGCTTTTATTTGCATGAAAATAGACTTCAGGAAGCCATTAAAAAGTAACAAAAAAGTATTTAATGCCCCAGCGAATACCAAGCTTATATCAACCTCCTTATTAGACCTTTCTTTTCTTTTTCTTCTCCTCCCCTCCCTTGGCATTGCTCAGCTGCACAAGCAGCCCATATGGAAAACAGCGCAGCCTGGAAACACCTAGCTCTCCCTGTCCTCTTTTGCTTTTGGCTTTTGCAGCTGCTGTTTTCTCAGTGTTGTCTTGGGGCAGTTTCCTGTTGCCATAGCTGATAGCCTGCCAGCGCCTGCCTGGGCCTTTCAAGTGTCAACACTGCGAAGTTCGCTGCGATGGCCAAACGCTTGTTAATGAGATATAGCAGCTGGGTAGGGGTGAACCACTGAGATGTATAAAGGCACGCCGCTGGTGCAGGAAGCGATGCCTTTTGAATCTTTTCAGTGCTCTGAAAGCATTCAAATCAAAGAGGGTATGTTGTATTCATTAATAAACCAAAGTTCCCATGCAACTGTGTTAAAGCCAGGAGTTTAACTTTGCTATGGACAGGTGATTTTTTCAACAGTGTTTTACACCGGAAGACAAAGGGCAAGAAAACAAGAGTTTATGTAGTGCCAAAGGCATTACTTCCCTATCTTACAGCCAGACAGAATTGTTAAACTGAGCTAGGTATTTGCCATTTCCTGACAATAAAAGCTTCTTTTTTTCCTTTATTTTTTATGCTTCAAAGCTCACAGCAGCCTGCTTGATCTCCATCTCTCACACTTTTTTAGACCTGTTTCTTAATTTTTTGAAAACTGTGATTAAAAGCTAGAATAAAAAAAAAAAAAAAAGACAACTTGTCTAAAAAAAGCCAAAGAGCCTATAGACAGGATTAATGACCAAAGCTGCTTTCATTCAACTGAAGCAGTGCATGTGATCTGTAGTCTGCATCTGTTTTGGTATAGCAGAACATAGGAGTGCCCAACAGCTGGGCAAAACAGGCAGAAAGCAAAAAAACAAAAGAAACTGGCATACAGTGCAAAGTTTTAAAGGCAACATGAGCCAAAGAGCACCCTAAAGATCTTTCTAACATTTATTTTTAATTGAGTTGAGACTTTTTTAATTTCCTTTTTTTTCTTTCCCTTTTTTCTTTTTTTTTTTTTTTTTTTTAGGGCGGGNNNTTTTTTTTTAAGGCAGGGGCAGCTGGGGAAAAGATTGAATGCTAGGAAAACATGTTTAAAACTGAAACAACTACAGTAGTAATAGTGACAAAATTGCTTTGGAAAAGTTAAACAAAAGAAGTGTTAGGAACAGGAAAGGGCCATATGGCTCAACAGGCCTGCCATTTTCTGGTTTATCTTAATTGTTTCCCTCACTTCTCCTCAAATGAATACAAGTGTCTCAGACTCATTTATATGCTTTCATTTCCCTTTCACAGTAACTTGTTCCAAGGTAATTTAAGCCAAGCTGCTTAAGTGATATTTAGCTATGTGACTGTTTAGAGAACAGCAGTTTAGCTATATTCATCAGCCCACTGCAGTTACTGTACTTGCCTTTGGAATTTAGTTCCAGCAATCAACTACCTACTAAATGGCCCTCTTCGGGGTAAACTAAGTCAGGCACACCCTGACCCAGAAGCTTCTGTTGGGGTCAAGAAGAGCCATGCTAGTCACCTTCTCAGAACCAAACTTTGGTTCAGGCATATTCTTTCACTGTAAAATTTAATTCCAGTGAAATATAAAGGGTTTGGGTGGGTTTGGTTTTCTTCACAGAACTGTAGGTATTTAATTTATATCTTTCTGTAAAAAGTTTCATTTTAAGGTAGTCATCTATCACATTCTTCTAACTTAAATGACAGATGAAACCTGAATTCCCTGTAAAACTCCCCATAAAGATTTTCCACCAGACTCTGTCTCTGTTGGGGAAGAGAAAGCCTACTGAGGCTTAAAGGTTATTTTTATATGTGAAAAATTGTTCCAAATAGAAGATTGCAAATCAGGCCAGCCTGATGCAGACACCGTGACCATTCTGGCCTAGATTTTATCTGTTGTGATTCCTGTGCTGCCTACCTTGTCACGCAGACTCCTGTGACTGCAGAAGGTGTGGAAAGGCATCGAAGGAAGGTGCATTTAGACGTCTGGGGATGGCCATGATGTAGAAAAGGACCCTAAGTCAGGCAGGAAAGAGAGTCAAAACAAAACACTTCCTATTAATAATAACATCAAGTGTAACCATGGCAAGCTGTTAAGCCTTTAAATAAACATACCACGGCAAGCTGAAGCATAAGTTTCAACCAGCTTGTTAGAACACAGTCCTCTACCATGACAGAAGTTAAGATGATGTGCATGCACGGAGCCTGTGCCAGGGCATAATCCACGTTTTGGCTACTCCGGCTACTCAGGGTAATCAGCAGATTAGTGGAGAAGCACTGTTAATGGAGAAAGACAGGGCTTTTCTCATCTTCGGGATCTTTTCAACCTCAGAAAATGCTGACTTGTAGAATCTGCTCAGAAAACTCTTGTTCAGACACAAGCCAGTAAATTTGCTCATTCTTACAAAAGATAATGAATGATTAATAAATTAGTCAATTCAGTGAATGTCTGGCCTGTGCTTCTCCCCATATGGCTTCAAGAAGATAATTGCAGCAGTGGGGACACAGAAAGGAGGGACAGACATCTGTTGGACAATAGTGAAGATCATGTTTTAAAAACAATTTCTGTAGGTTCACTCACTTAACAGAGAAAAAGCAGGGGAGGGAGGGGGGAAGGATTTTCATGTCAGCAGCTTTACTGAGTGCTTAAAACAAGGCAGGAATATAAATATATGCTTTATTCTTCCACCATAGTAACCCCACAGGTGAGATTTCTAGTTTGCCCAGAGCAGAACTCCTGCCTTCAGCAGAGTATTTAAGTGAAAGGAGGTGAAATAGACACCAAAATATTCTTAGAGCTGACAACTGTATTTTTTACCTTTTTCTGTCTGTTTTTTAAATGTTCACCAAACTATCAAAGCTGTAACTCAGTGTCCCTGAAAACAGGGAAGAGGTTAACAGAGACAGTTGCTGATACTGTCATAGACAAATAGTTTCTCTATTGCAAAGGTAGGGAGAGTGTAAACTCTTTTCAGAGACAATCCCATTAAATAGGAGAAAACATTTTTAAGGTCCTCTGAAAAGAACATCATGAAGCATGGCTACTGTCCTTTGGAATCACTTGCATTTGCTACACAATTTAAATATTTTTATATATATACAAAAATATCACAGTAAGGGATGGAAGATGAGGGCAAGCAACTTTTATAGATTCCCCATAACACTGTCTAGTTTTATCATAGCACACCACTGCACTTACTGATAAAACTCAGGTTACATCTGTTTCTAAGCCTAGGCTTGCTTCTTAAGCTTAGCTTTGTCATAAAACCTCCAGATCATGGCTTTTTCCATATTAAATGCAATCTACATTTACACTGAATATGCATGGCTTATATTACAGTACCAACATGAGAATTGTGCTCCAAATGCATTGTCATTTCCTTTGGATGTGTGAGATTTTCTAAACTGCAGACAGACAGAGTGTGACTGGTTCCTTCTTTGCTTGTGTTAGCTGGGATCCTGTTCTCAGTTTACCCTTTCTAAACTTAACTTTACATGTTGTTTCTGATGTCTCCTCCTAATCTCTTCAGTTTATTGGATACTTCCCCTGACTTTAGATACTTAACAAGACCACTGTTAAATACCAGTTCCAGAGCATGAGGAAGCACATGTCTTCGCCAGATTTGTCCTTGGCACCTTAATGAAAACACCACACCTTACAGAAAAAGCTGCACACACGCATTCACTGTCTTTCTGCTTTCATTCCAAGGACTGTAGCTGTATATGTGCATGTTTGGAGTGTCCCTGTTTCAGAGAAAGACAGATTGAGCCCATACAGATCTCAAACTCTCCTGTATTCCTAAAATAAACTCCTCTGTATCCCTGCAGTTTTCTGCAGCTTACTTTCCTGCAAGCCTTCAGCCCTAATCATTCCTTCAAGGAACTGAAGACTTTGAATGTCTGCTTCCAAAACAGGCATTTAGGGCATTTCCTCAGGGGAACAGTACAACTTGTTTTACACCCCTTTCTCAGAGAAAACCTGCAATAAACTGTGTGGATTATGGGGAGGAATGCTGGAGGGGATCCCAACGTTATGTTAGATCTGCCAACCTGACAGGTTCAACAGAAATCTCTGAAATTTCCTATCCCTACGCAGTGACCCGTGGCTAATCTGCATGACAATGTATTGTGTAATTGCAGGAAGCCAGTGCAATATCATTCAGGAACAGGAAGCTTGGGAACTGTTTACAGCTGCCACTACCACCAGTGACAAAACCTGTCATTACCTTGTGCACTGTTTCTTCAGAAACATGGACGCAATTGCAAAGTCTTATCACTCAACTTTATAGGGAAGATCTGCTGAAGTAAAAGAATAACATGGGAAGAGCAAAAAAAGAGACTGGGCTTGGTTGATTGCTGTCATGATTACATTACACAGGTTGAAAGACAGTTTCAGCAATTGCTTATTGTGCATGAGAAGACAGAATTGTTTGCCATCAGTTAGGCTTCAGTTAAGTTTACTATTCCTTATCTCTTGTTTAAGGTAGTACTTCAAAGGAGTACTTGCTTCTTGCCCTTTGACTCAAGTGGGCACAGCAGTGGGATGCCATGTGGGAGATGCAGATTTGAGAGCCTTCATGTGCTCCCAGCTCTCAGGCTATCAAAAGGTAGGCAATTCTGCCAATGTTTTCTCTGCTAATTTAGATTAACTCATTAATTCATGAGCAGAACTTTCAAAGAGCAAAATTGTATCCCCATGCTGACGATGGCTAGCAAGCAAAGAAACACATCACAGGCCCCCATTAGCTGAATTTTGGACACATTTGTAGCCAAACAGGGTTTTTAGGATCCATGCTCATATTCCAGAAATATGAAGATAAAGAAAAACCTGTTTGGAAAGGAAACTTATGAGCTCCCAGGCCTTAAAATCAAATGCAGCTCGATAGGTAAGCTGGTTCACTATGGAGAAGAAGCTGACTGTAGCTTAAATACTACATTTATAGAACAGGAAGCTGTTATACTCTCAGAAATTTCCAAAATCAGGATGGTTTTTGCCATGAATAAACCTTTCAACTCCACTTTTAACAAATCTGAACTATTTGTTTAATGAATATCTCAAACAGGCAACTTTCAGGTCACCAAATGCAATAAACACAAAGGAGGTCATTTATTGACCAAAGGTATCTAGACAGCAGCACCTTCAGATAATGAGACTGTTCACAGCAGAAAGCATTGTCTCCTCAGAGGTGAGACAGTGGTGGTTATGCTAATATCATCTTCTCTTAGGGCAGTAATTGGTTTGCTGGACCTAAAGAGGCTAAGGAGTTTTCAGAAATTAAAAAATACTAATAATTATTGATAGAACTGACAGAGTCACAGATTCTTCAGTTCAGTAACCAAGATCTTCCCTATCATTCCAAACCCCCTGGAAATAGATTTGACAAATTTGGTATGAATGCACAGAGCATTTCTAAATCTCAAATGTGTATGTGGTGGTAGGGGGAGGTATTAGTTCAAATTTTTGCTAGGCTGTATTGTTATTCTGACATTAGGTTTTGACTTCAGTATAATTTTAGCCACAGAGAGATAGAAGGTTGTTGGTTTTTTTAACGTAACGCTGAAATTATTATTTGTATTGTCGTACAAATACCCAGGTAATGGGATAGTATGTTGTGTTCTGATCTACAGAGCCGGACAGTGAGAGGGCATTTGTGCCACAATGAGGAATATAAAAAACCCAAAATATTCAGAGCAGAACATATATAACAAACAATATTACCAACAGCTGGTCAGAGACAGGAACAAATAATATAGCAGGGTCTCATCTGTCCAAATTTCAAAAGATACACCCCGTAAGTTCTTTTGATGGACTATTTCTAGACTCACTTTTGTAAACAAATTTTTTTTTTAAAAGCTTAAAAGCAGCTCCCAAGAAAAGAAGAAGTAGCTCCAGTGAGGCTCTTTGGTACTTGTACCACTCTAGCACACATTCCTACATAGTCTGGCTACTCATATGTTCAGGATCCTGGAAAAGCTTGCTCAGCTTGCGCTATCTCCTTTTCATTTCAGTGACACTGCTTTGGATGTCCAGACTGCCCTTGATGATTGTACACTTGCAACACATAATGGAAACATCTTGTATAGGTGACCCTTACGTGTTTAAAAGACCCGGATATGGTTAGTTTGAAGGAATAGTGTACACTGCCATTAATTCTTACTGCAAACTTAAGGACTCTTGTGGAGGAGGGTACTACTTGTTCTGAGAAAAGGTATCTGATCTGACCCTAAACAGGTAACTGCTCAAAAAGCAAGAGAGCTCTTCTATTTCATCAAACACTTTTCTAGAGAAAAGGAGAAACTGAAGGAGCAGAAAAGAAGAAGGGGAGTGAGAATATGCCTAAGAACCTGGTCTAGTGGTTTCAGTCCTTAGTTTAAGTCAAGGTCTCCCATCTCCTTGAAAATATCACTGGTATCCAGCCTCTGAATTTAAAGTACAGGTCTCTTGAGGTGCCGGTACAACTCACTCATGTTGTAGAACTTTTTCTGGTTACAAAGGGTACAAAGAAAGAGAAGAAGAAACTATGTTTCAAAAGATTACATGTTTTAATCACTAATACTTTCTATTGTTCAAGATCACACTTTTATTAAATGAGTGTTTCACTTTCAAGTACATAAGAGTATTTGAAATATTTCAAGGGCACTTCTTTTAGCTTTTAACAACTAGACGTTGCTGCCACCACTGGACTATTATTTAGAAGGAACATGAACCAGAGATATTCCGACCTCAGCAGTTAGTTTGCTTTACAGACAGGCACGTAGTTAAGTGTACATTAAATAATGGAATGCTTATTTTTCATCATTGCCATGATTAATAACTCAAGAAATGCTAGCCAAAATTTTCCAGTCATCCTTTTAGTTGCAGTATAGCTGACAGAAGTATATTACAGTGAAGTCAGTAAGAAATATTTTCTTTTTTTTTTTTTTGAGACAATTCTTGTTCAGAGATTGTTATTATTTTTATCTTCTTGCTCATAAACAAAGTAGAAAACAAGTTCCTTACCCGACATGTTTTGGCATTTAAAAAAGATACTAAAAACAAGTTAGAATCATAGAATCATTTAGGTCATAAAAGACCTCCAAGATCATCTAGTCCAACCATTAACCTAAAACTGCCATGTTCACCAGTAAGCCATGTCCTAAGTGTCACATCCATACACATTTTAAATACCTCCAAGGATGTTGATTACTGGTCCAATGCTTGACAACCCTTTCAGTGAATAAATTTTTCCTACTATTATGCAATCTAAAACTCCTTTGGTCCAACTTGAGGCCATTTCCTCTCATTCTGTCGTCTGTTCCCTGGGAGAAGAGATCAACCCCCACCTTGCTACAACCTCCTTTCAGGGAGCTGCAGAGAGTGATAAGGTCTCCCCTGAGCCTCCTTTTCTCAAGGCTAAACAACACCACCTCCCTCAGCTGGTCCTCATAAGACTTGTGCTCCAGACTTTTCCCTTCTCTGGACCTGCTCAAGCACTTCAGTGCCTTATTTTTAGTGAGGGGCCCCAAACTGAGCACAGGATTCAAGTTGTGGCCACATCAATGCCAGGTATGGGGGACAATCACTTTCCTGGTCCTGCTAGCCACACTTTTGCTGGTACAGACCAGGATGCCACTGACCTTCTTGGCCACTTGGGCACATTCTGCCTCATGTTCAGCTGCTGTCAACCAGCACACCTAGGTGATTTCCTATTGAGCCTCTTTCCAGTCACTTATCCCTTAGCCTGTAGTGATGCAGGGAGTTGTGACCAAAGTGCAGGACCTGGCACTTTGCCTCATTGAACCTCATACAATTGGCCTCAGCACATTGATCCAGTCTGTCCAGATTCCTCTGCAGAACCTTCCTACCCTCCACAGATCAACACTCCCACACAACTTGGTGCTGTTTATGAACTGACTTATCCCCTCATCCAGATCACCCATAAAGTTATTAAACAGAACTGGCCCCAATCCTGATTCTCAGGGAACCCCACAAGTGACCAGCTGCCAGCTGGGTGTAACCCCATTCACCATCACTCTCTGAGTCCAGACATCCAGCCAATTTAACCCAGTGAAGAGAGTATCTGTTCAAGCCATGAGCAGCCAGTTTCTCTGGGAAAATTCTGTGGAAAAAGGAGTCAAAGACTTTACTAAAGGCCAAGTAGACAACACCCACATCCTTTCCCTCATCCACTAAGTGGGTCACCTTGATATAGAAGTAGATCAGGCTGACCAAGAAGAACCTACTTTTCATAAACCCGTGCTGGTGGCCAGGTCCCCCAGTTGTCCAGCATGCACCCATGATGACACTCAAGATGTTCTGTCTATTCCATGACCTTCTCCAGCACTGAGATCAGGCTCACAGGGCTGTAGTTCCTCGGATTTTCCTTCCAGCCTTTCTTGTAATTGTGTGGCATATTCACTGATTTCCAGTCAAGTGGAACTTCCCCAGTTAGGCAGAGCTGCAGGTAAATGGTGGAAATCGGCTCAGTGAACAGTTCTGCCAGCTCCTGCAGTACTCTTTGGTGGATCCCACCCAGCCCCATAGACTTGTGTGTATCTAAGGGGTGTAACAGATCGCTGATCATTTCCCCTTGGATTTATGGGAGCTTCATTCTGTTTCCTGTCCCTGTCTTCCAGTACAGCAAGTTAACCGCAATGGGTGGTGGGTTTACAGGACTGCTTAAATTGAAGCAGTCCAGATGGCTCTGCTAGTTAATAAAACTCAACCCACTAGTAAACTCCTGCACACCTGAATTTTTGAGTCATCTGGCACCACATAGCCATACTATCTCAACACATAGTGGCTCCAATACTTCACAGAAAAATGGCATTTTTTAATAGATGATACAGCAACAGCAGATCATCACTCTTTTTCGAAGTATTTCTAAATATTTTCTTACCTATTACATAGAGAAATGTTCTATCTTTATTATTACTATGACAACTACTCAAAAATACTGGGGAAAAATAAAGCTACCTCACTTCTACGTCAAGAAATTCAAATCAAATCTGTGACTAGGCTTTCATTTGGGAGTCAAATTCTGTGTGCAGGTGGTTCTCATTGAATTCAACATGATCCCAAAGAATGCAGCAGAGGACTGAATTTGGCCTCTATCAGCTAGCCTAAATGTATGATGCGGTTCTGCCTTTACACTGTGTTGGAAAGATACTGTACCCCTTTAGTCTGCTTATTATCAGCCTTTGGGAAAGAAAAGGTGGTTAAATTTAGATTTCCAGGGAATGTTTTGATTTAAGCAAAGGAATTCAGTGACCACCAGCTTGGAACATCCTTCTGGTGTCAGAAGGAAGTAGTAAGCAGATTCGAAAAAGCTGTGCACGTATGCTTGATTGATTGAAAGGGAGAACAAAGAGAATGTCAGCCTTCCACGTTTAGATGGGGATCAGGTGGTTTCAAGCTGAAAAGAAGCAGGGACCTTTGTTTTGTTTTAAGCAAAATTCTGGGAACCTCTATGGTTCCAAGCATCCAGCATTGGTCTAAAATGCAGGAGGAAAAAACATCTACAAAAAGACTTGTTACACTGTTTTTCTCACTCATTCATTCTGATGGGATGTGAAATCTCCCACATTTCCCGTCTTCGAACAAACTGCCTCAAAATGATTATTCTTATTTGGCATTAGGTAAATACCAACCGAGTGATACAGTAACATTGGGCCATAACATTTTTATAGGGTTGGACATCACAATGCTTCATCAGGAAGATCCATATCCTCGAAAGCAATTTTTAATTGTTTAAATCCTACAAGAAATTAATAAATAATCCTCCAGGAAAAAAATATATAAATAATAGACAAATAGATACATAAAAGCATACATGAAAGCAGTACACTAAAAAGGTCAGAATGACTGGCAGTGCCATCAGCAAACTCTAGATCTGGGAGAATTAGTACTAGCAGCCAGAGATTCCTCTCTTATTCCTGTCCGAACACTTGGCAGCTCATGCTGCCGCCTGCCTGAATTTCTTCCTTCACACTTCTGCCCTGTAGGGTTAGAAGGTTAACAGCTGACATGTCCCACTGCAGGGACTTATGTAGATGGAAAATTAATATTCCATTGTGTTTGACCCTCTGATAATTTTGCTAACATGGAATTAATCTGCCAAGTTTACCTCAGAAAATGCACCAAACAAGGGGCCCAGGCACTGAGGAGAATACATTGTTCTTCTTTAACATAGCCAGGAATGCTGTGCCATGGGGTCGTCAGGTGAATTATTTTCAATAAATAATGCATTTTTTTTTTTGGGGGGGGGAAGACAATTTCAACTGAAAGTGATTCTTCAGTGTGAATCAGATTTGGCAAATTTGGATTGGCGCAAAAAAAGATTATAAAAAAAATTTTAAACTACAAATTGTATCATCTAATTCTTTCTGAAGGAAAAGGGTGGAGAGAGGCTACATTTATGAAGGAGATTTGGAACAATTCACAAACCAGAGGAGGCATATGCCTTACAGGTTCAAATAATATTATCCAACAAATGAAGCTAACATTAAAATCTTCCCTTTGCCTCATTCAGTGTGTGAACTTAAAATGTGTCCTTTGACTTAGCAGAGCACATAACCAGCCTAGCAAACACATGGGTTTTTCTGTGGGAAGTTGTTCTGCTTTGCATGACAAATGGGACCCACCAGGTCTGCACTCAAACAATGACCTTTCTCTCTCAGCTCTCTGCACTATAAACCTCCAGTCCTTTCTTTCCCCAATTCATATTTGTTTCAAATGCAGATTTCAGGAGGACAGTAAAGTAGGGCCTCTCTCAAGGTTCCTAGTATTCATTATTAGAATTTAATTCCCTAGTGGAAAGCCCTAACCCAGAGCCCAGACCTGATGAGCTAGATGCTAAGTGATTTAAAGAGGCATGGTGTACCTCCTTCACCATTAGGTAATACATGTAACACTCACATTTGTATCTAAAGGGGAGTAAACTATCCTCCCTCTGATTATGGAATTTCTTCTACTTTGAATGATTGTCAGCCCAGCTTCCATAGGAGTGACAGAAGTTTCCTCCATACAGACGTGGCTCATGCAACTGCAGTCAGGTTTCCCAGTTGCCTTGAGCTCTGGGTTGTTGCACAAAATGTGGGCACCTCCACAGGATGTGCTTCTGAATAGAAGAGAATGTGTCTACTTTGCACTGTGTGGCTCTCAAAACCAGAGTATTGTAAGACCAGCTTGCAAAAAGGTTGTTCTCCAACTACTTTTCTCTCTTCTTTTGCTTTAATGAATGAAATCAAAATAGTTGCCTCATTATCCAACCAACTCAGAAACTGAGAATAGTGAAATGTACTTTAATGAAAGGGAAATGCTCCTTAATGAAAGTGATCTACTTTGAAAGGTACTTTTGGCTATTACTTCTCATAAGAAGCTAAATAATTTTCATCTCTGAAGGAGAAAGTTTATACTGAAGTCAGCTATATATAGCAGAGTTGTATTTGAATGAGATACACTCTCTCTGCTCTGTGGCAGGGATTATCTTTGGTTGATACTATCTGGTCTGTGTAAAATAAACCTGATATTACAGTGTGCATGGTTTAGGCTATCAAATGTCTTCTTTTGTTAGTATTAATGTCATTATCAGGTTCCTCGTGCATTTGACTTGGGCGGATTTTAAAAAGGAAGTTGCATCTAAGCATTCCTGTGTGTGGAAAAAAGTAAGACTTATTTCTTCCCCTTGTATATTTATCATATCATGATTCCTCTTTCTGTCTCCTGTCTGTTTTAACTGCCAAATTGTCCAATATTTCATGTATTTTCCATTCTTCTCTTAAAAAACAGATCTCAGCTACTCAAAGTTACATTGTCCACTCCTCAGTCTTGTTACAACAAGCTGAAATGCTGCACAGAATATTTTTAGATTGTGATCAGTTCAGCAGCTCCAGTTTTTGAAATGCTACTTACCATAAACAGTTTCTCAAAATCTACATTTATTTACTCAGAGCAGCATTTGACATACACAAACAGAAATCTTTAGGATTATTGGTATATTTCAGTGTAAGTTCAAATGAAATCAGGTATAAAATATGGAAAGGTAGCTCTTTGTAAAGGAGATTTTCTGATGTGAAGCAGGCAAGCTAAAAATGCAGGGCTGTAATACACATTTAGAGCACCTGCTCCCTGGAGCCATTGCAACAGTGCCTTAAGTCCCACAATATGTGACAGAGTCCTGAGACACTTCTTTGCACAAAGGAAGACAAGGACCATACTCTTTTAAGTACTGAGTTCTTGATACCTGAATATGTTTCAGGATTTTGAGAAAAGAGGAGATTCCTGTATAGATTTTGTGGAGATTTTATAAACAGTTTCATGAGCAGCCCCCACTGAGACCAGAAGAATCTGAGAGAGCCCATAGGAACTGCTCCAAATCTTAGGCATTTTCGTATTCCTGTCCCCAGCATCAAAAATTATGTATAAAAAAATATATATGTGCATGTGTGTGTGTGTATATACATTTATACATTTATATACATATATACATTTAAAGCATGACACTTGCTAAAATTTGGTTTGGAGCACAGTTAAATGAATTTTTAAACTAGAACAGAGGAGATGGCAACTTCTGTCAGAGGTGATAGTGAAGAATCAGGCCGGTGCTAACCACCTAGCATATGTCAGCTGCTGAAATCTTTGAATCTTATTTTCAGTGAAGTGTTACAGAGCATCATAACTATCTATAGGTTTGTATAATACAAAGCTTTATAGAAAGACCACAAGCTCTGCCATCAGGTGCTCAAAATTAATCTACATCTTAGTTCACAGAGCGTCTTTTTTTCAATCCATGACCTCATCCTAGGAGGGAAAATATAGAAGAAAAAACAGAGGAGATTAATTTTTCACACATTACTAGGGATAATCAGGATTCTCACAAGCCTTTCACTAAAATTCATGTGCTAATTTTGGTTTTGGTAGTCTTCCAGCAATCCTTTCCCAAATGGAAATAAAATTTCAACAAGAAATCAAAACTGTTCTAAAACAGCTAAATACACTGTATTTCCTCTAGACTACAGCATAACCTGCTTTTTCTTTTAGAAATTTTATATCAGGAATTCTAAAATTTTATTAGCAAAAGGAAACCCTTTTGTTTCTATTTTAAGTGGAAAAAGGATAAACATGTATTATCAGGCATATCTACTTATAGACTGAAGAGGAATTTTAGAGTCTATTTGACAGTCTTGCTGAGAATAAATGTGCTGACTGAGTATTGTCTTTGTATCTGCACCAGAAAAACACCTGCTGATCTGTCCATTAGAATGAAGAATTAGATCCTGGTCTGGGAAGTCTAGTAAACTAACAAAATATATTTGAGTATATTGAGAAATAACTACCTTGGGATTTGAATCCTCTGTTTTCCCTTTCTTCCTCTTCTTCTTCTTTGGTTAAACACTGCCTAAGAAAACCCTAAGAACTTCAGCTGGCTGTTGCCATCTTGATAGGAGGGATCAGTTCTCACTGCCCTCAGTGGTACATATAAACCTTATTCTGATTTTTAATCATGCTATATTATGTGCAGATATACACATAAATTGTTCAGTGAGCAGTGGGATGAACTAGACATTTTTCCTCATGTATTTCCACTCCACACATCCCTCCACAATGCCCTGAGACCCCCAGCTCTTTGGTCAGCAAAGCAGCAGCATGTGTTGTCCTGCAGCCAGCAGTCTGTGCAAACTGGTCTCCTGCAATCCCTTCAGACATTACAGAGACAGATCACAACGGCTTTTCATTTGGTAGCAGCCCTTACTTGGGTTTCTCTTGCCTTCACAGCCATCACTTCCTGCAAAATGTGTAGGAAGTTTGGGGTTCTGGGTCCTCTGGCTTGTTAGTTTTGGTTGTCACATAGCAACCAGTTCAAAAATTATTACAGAGGAGGAAGGAGCAAGACATATGGACATGCCCTTCACCATGTGATGGCCTAAGTCTCATTCCTCTCAGAAATTTAATTAAACTCATGCACATATGTGTATATAGTTAAGTTAGGGAAAACACTAATGCAGTTATCTCATTTAAATTTACAGATTATAAAAACTGCTTTTCTGTTCAAACAGAAAAGCAAGGGATTTTACATGATACTTTTTTAGCTATCTCACAGTTTAAACAAAGAATCATGGCACTTCTGATTTCAGTTACATCAAGGTGTAGCACATACAAAGCATAGATCCAGGCAGTTCAAGATCCTAACTCAAGCCAACAGTAACCTTGTGAAGGGAGGCTAGTGCTTGCTACCCAATTTTACTCTGTGTCTTTGAAGTGCGGCTGCAACAGGCTCAAACCAACATGTGAAGTCTGAAGTGTGCTTTGGAACTCTGTCAAATGATGTGAAACAATAAACTCATGAAAGCAGTACTGCCATTTAAAAAATCAGTTTCAGGTACCTTGTCATCCAAGGAGTTAAAGATAGCAATGAATCCAAGCAGGCTTTTGCTTTTTGGCAACTCTGGAAAAATAAACATAGATTTTTATAGAAACCATGAACAGTATGATGAACAATTTTTTTAGGCGTTCTTGGATCAACTCTTGCACTGCTGTAACAAAAAGTTCTTTAAAAGCAAACAGAAGCTTTTGTAAGGGTACAGCAGGAAAGCTTTGGTCCACAGTCTGTCTTTGAGGAAAAGGCTGAGGCACTAGTAATTGCTACATTCACAAATTTTCAGCAGAACAGTATTTAGATTTCCAGAAAAGATACTCTAAAGAGTGGCAGGAAGCCCCAAAGCTGCAGAATACCTGCTAGTCAGCAAGCCTTGGTTCCCGTCTCTCCCACTCAAGTGTCTCAGTGTTATGTAACAGGAGAAGGAATGTTCCTCTCTTTTGGCAAAGGACACTGAACCCAGCAATTTGTCTTGATGGAACTGAGCAGAGCACATGAAACCAAGTGAGTTATTGCGGCCTGCGGTTTCAGGAACTGGTTTAAAGATAGCCTCCAAATTATCAAAATTTACATAAAGAAAGACATCTGACTATGGCTATGAAATACTTCTACCAAGTTTGGAAAGCAAAACTCAAGCAATGAATGGTCTATGTCATTATTGAATTTTTTGGCTGCATGAACAGGCCAGCAAAGAAAGAACATTGAATAAGCAAAGGTTTTAATATTCTGACAATTATAAACAGTCTGTTGTTTTTTTCTTTTTCTCTTACATGCATGGGGGTGTGGGCTGGGGAAGACATATATTCATAAAACATCTGATGTTCAGTTTGTTGTTACAATCAGTCAGTATTTTTATTTTATTTTTCCAACACTGCAGAAAAAAAATAAAAGGACTTGGACTGTTTAATTAAAGAACAAAAACCTCTTCCTTCTGGATACAAGGCAGCAGGTTGTGGCTCTCATTCGATTATTTCCAAGATTTGCCTTAAAGGAGGGAAGTCCTCATGGTTGGAAAGAAAAGTTTCTTGTGGTTTTAATATCTTATGGTAAAAACGGTTGAACAGATCATCTCCAGAGCAATTATTTGCTCACAAGACAGAGAATGGCATTGCTGATTAATTGTTTTAAGGCATTCACAGTGAGTAGTCCTGACTTAGAGGAACTATATATAGTGGAAAAATGATACTTTAGCTTTTATTCCCTACAATTATAAACATAGTAATAACACAAGCATGCATAGTTATATAAACATAAACATACATAAAAGCTAATTAAGCATACATAGTAACAACACTTTCACATAACTGCAATGCTTCCTAGCTCCCATCATTTCCAATAAGGCATTACAGCTTCCCCAAATGATTTATATCCTGATAGCACTAAGTCTGAAGCCTCATTCAGCAGCTAGTTACCCTATTTGGTAGTGGTGGTATCTTTATGCACCTTACAAACTAGAGGGGCACATTTGCAAAAGGATTTTTCAGCCTTTCATCCCTGAAGAGGGCAGAGAAGGTATTGTCTGCAGGATGGCTGAAAATCTGATTCTGTTTCTGAAAGTTTAGTTAGTGACACTGACTTCTACCTGCAGTCTTACCTGTAGTTCTAGTGCCACTCAAGTGGAGAGGGGACACACAACTGCTTAGCACCTACATCCCAACTTCATATTCAGAACTTTGGACTCCGAGAAATGCAAAAATAAATACTGAAAATTAAATTATTTATCAGCCACACCTCCTTCAGAATGTGCCAAGAATATGTGTCATGTGTATCCATGCATTTATGCTTCCACATTGCCCTAAATACATGCTTACCCTTAATATGCTACACCTTAACCTCTCATAGGCATCAGAAGGAACCTGATGGGAAACCCTTGGGCATTTCGTGTGACAACAGATGCCCACTCTCAGGTAATTGAATCCTGTTCTAGCTCTTCGCTTCCCCACTGACAGGAAAGGAAGCTTAGTTCTCTAGTTTACATGCAGAAACTTTTAATTAGGTACCAAAAATTATGTGTCTTAATCTGAGGGTGAACCCTAGTTGGCCAGTGTGATTTCAGCCCTTACTGGACTTCACTGACCAGTTTTGGTGACTGGGAGCTTGTCTGTCAGTGACCGAGTGAACTTAGAAGCTGAGTCAGTGATCATAGGAATTATAGATGAAAAATGTGATTAGCAAACATTTTTGCATTTGTGTAAATAGGACGTAGCACACATTTTCGCATGTAAAATAAAGCTTTAAAACTCAAAAATGTCTTTGAGTTCTTTCATCTCTCTTTGAAAGCCTTTTTTTTCGCCCCAAGGTTCATCTCTCATAAACATATTAAAACACCACAAGCAAACAAATAAGATAACTCACTGATGAAATGACTTGCCACATAAGCGCCCTCACTCTGCAGGAAACCTTGTCATGACTTTGCCGTGCCTACACATTAATGAAAAAATCTTGTGTTTTGTAAATAAGCTCTGCAAAGTCTGCTGGAAAAGTGCTTTCTTCCTTGTTTCATCAATAAAGTTACTATGTGACTTTTAAAAAATTCCACTGCACTAGGAAAATTTCTGTTTCCTTTTATGTCCAGATTTAGCAAGTTTTTCAAAGCCCTTCTTATTAAGAAAAGTTGTGGCTGGAAACATGGATAAGTAGCTACAACGATTCCAGAAGCTATAAATATTCAGGTTATGATATTCAAGAAGTTATCCTCTCTGAGGTGGGCTTTATTGTCTCCTAGGGCCCACCTGCAGCTAGGTAAGGGCCTCCCAAAGTGAAGTGGATGGCCCTAAATGATCATAGGTGGTTTTTAAAAAACAAACATAAAATTAGTTTCACACCTACTTAGACAGTTTAGAATTTTAATGCGCAAAGTCTGCCAGGGCTTTGCAGCGAAATAAGGCCATGCATTCAAGCTCCCTGAAGCCAATCAGAAAGTCAGGCTGCGTACTACCCATTTTGCAATTAGAAATCACTGCTGCATTCTAGAGCACATCATTCATGAACACACTGTTACTTTGATCGCATTTTAACATTTAGATGCTCGAGAAAACCCCCCTAACAATATTTGAAAAAGAATGTTCTAGCCTCAAAAACACCAAAAGGTGAGATCTGTTTCATGTCACTGCACGCAATCTAGCACGTAGCAGGCTTTTCCAAATTTTTCTGAACATGCGCCCCCACCACCCCTCCTCCTTCCTGCTGAGAGGCTCCCTCTAGGCGTATTTTGATACATTTATAGTTTTACTTGTGACTTGTGGATGTCTGGTAGCCCTGGCATGGGTCAAAAGCTTTATACCTGGAGCTACCAGCAGTATGACAGGTTGGTCAAGTCTCCTCCGAGGTGTCCTGTCTGGCCACCCACCTTCCCCTGACATTTCCATGGAGCAGCAGCCTGAGCACTGCCCCCTGAGCTGCACGTGCAGCCCATCCAGCAGGTCCTGCATTTATCTTGGACTGATTCCACATCTGCCAGACACCCCTTACACACATCTCCAATTTGGAAAACCTCTAGGTATGACTGAGCTTTAGTCAAACCAGTCACTGCCTTTAGAGGAGGGATAGAGAGAGGTACGTTTCACTGGTTTAAATCAGCTTTTCTTTATGTCACTCAACACTGGACAGTGCTTTTTCTTACTGGAGCCCTGGTATTCTGAGCGATTTAACTCTACCACCTCTATTTCACCTTTGAAGGAGCATGACGAGGCAGCCTCAGACTCAGAGTGCAGTTTTCCTATGCCTGTGGATCCTAAAGAGGGATCAGCCTTCACTGTGGTTGGCATTTGTTTGCATTTGTATGAAAGGACATTTATGCATGCTAAAAAAGCTTTGCCAATTAACTCTGCATTGTTTTAGTTTGTTTTTGCCATTTTCTTACAGTGACTCTTAAATCCCAAACAATATGAATTTAAGGTAGCAGGATAATTCTGTCTCTGTTTTTAAGGAGTGCATTTTGTATTAATGGATTTCAGTCCCACAAAGTTCCTGCCCAGTGCAACATTTTTAATGCTCTTATAATTAAATTCATTAAAGGACTACAGTGCCAGAAGTGCACCTACAGTTAAATCTAGTTAACTCCATGTAGGACGGGTGTCTTAGGAAGACTCCACCATGGCTAGCATATTATTCTTACAGGGAAACAATTTAGGAAATAATACATAATAATTTAGGGGGAAAAAATTAAAATTCTTACACTGCCAGACAGTCTTGGCACTCTCCCATGCAATCCCAATTACCATAAGCAAGATAATTCATAAGCACCAATAAGCTCTCTGGCTTTCTTTTGAAACTAAACAACAGGTTCTCTGTGGCATCAGAGTTGTGAGCCATCCTGGGCAGACACAACTCAGGGATCACTCCCACTAGCCCACCACCTCTACAGCCCTGGCTGTAGTGACATGGCTGTTTTGAAACAGCTGGAACAAATGCCTTTTGCTGTGCAGACACAGACTCTGAGGACAAAGGTGTCCCTGAAACATTTCCTCTCTTTGTTCCTTATTCTATCCCAGCTACTTGCAGTCTGTGAGCCAGAACTATTTCCAGCTTTTCCTTTACTAAGCTTCTGCTGATGGCAATAACACTGCTTTTATATAATAGCCTATATCCAGGTCTAGGGTGGCTAATGTAAGCATCCAGCTCTGGAGCATATCCCCATCCCTGAGCAACACAATCCTGCTAAATGATGTAACATGCTTCCCTCTTCTCTGTGAAGAGCTCCAGAAGACAAACCAAGCACCCTAGGCATGCATTTCTCTATACAGAGAAATAAACAAGGAGTCAAGGAGTCATTGTAAATACTTTGTGACTCCTTCCCTACTGAAACCCAGGTCATCTCCCATTCCTCCAAGAAGAGGACCCGCTTTCAGAAAGATGGGTATTTTTTCACAGCAACGGAATTGTTGGAACATGTGCAGCATCAAGATTCTACTCACGATAAAACATTTGTGAAAGCATTCTCTATTTCATCATAATGATCCAGCTAAAAAGAGAAGGTTTAAATAGAACAGATTAAAGTGCTAGTTGTCCTTTCTAGCTTGCCTACACTAGCAGCCACACCACTATAATTTCTGCAGGGGATAGAACAGCATTAACACTGTAAAGGAAATGTAAAATTACTTCAGAAGCTATGATTTTAATTACAGTCAGTGGAATAGGGAAGAGGGCAGAGTAGGAAATAAAAATACAAAGGGAGTATAAATAGCATTGCCCCTTAGGACAGTACTATTTATCTTACTCTGAGTATAAAGTTGCGTTATTTTCTTAACTTCCTGCTTTGAAAAGCAGCCACTAAATTAAAAGGAAATGTGGTTTTGTAATGCAAGGAAGACTTTTTTTCTCTAAATTATAAAACTGGAGAACCCAAAGAAATGACTAATTTAAAAACCAAGCTGGAGAAAGATTTAGCTGCTTCCAAATTATTTTAAAGACAAGGGAAAAAAAGAAATAAGGAAGGAATTCTTTTCAGAATAAAAATAATTCAAATTGATAGTGATTATTAGGAACAGTTTCCCTTTCTCACATATTCATTTTTTGACTGATTTTGCCTTTTTCACATTCATTAGCAAAGTTGTCACTTAGGCAAATAACAGTAAAACTGATGTCTACTCATAATGTAAAGTGCTACTCATTTTCAGTAAGGATGTCATAGTTTCCTAAATAGGTACCTAGAAAAAGAAGCAAAGAAGAAAACAGATATTCCTGAAAGAAAATATATAAACTTGAGATTAATGAATAAATGTGTTCATTTATTATTTAGGTTGGTTTAAATGTACAGCCTTGTTGTGACTGTAGTCACTACAGGAAAGCCCAGTGGGCCCCTGGCTTCCATTCCAGGAGCAAATTCCCCATGGACCCCAGGCTGTGTTTCCCAGCACCAAGCAGACTTGCTTGGTACCTCAGGGCACCTCAAATAGCTCCAAATGCCTTTGTTTGAAACTGGACCTCTCCCACAGGGTCATCATTCCCCATCCTTATTTTTGAAAGCACTACTTAACGTCTTCCTTGAAACCCAGTACTTTATTTGTACCTTGGGCCCATTCAGCACACGATATTCTAGTGTTATGATAGCACAAGTAACAGCTGTGTCTCTGCTGATAAATCAAAATCCATTTGACACTGATTGGTCTGGGCCCTCCTGAGGAAATTTGTCTTGGAGATAGGTAGTTGGAGCAGTCCAAAACACAGTCAAGTCCAGTTATTAAGCAGGGTGGACCACCACAGGTCCTGCACTCAAACCCCCTCCCTAACCTGTCCACTGGAGCAGTGTGAGCGCACACACACACACACATACACACACAGAGGACCCAAAGACTTCAAAACTTGTGTGAAATTTCATGAAGTCCTACTGCAGCACTGGGCTGTGATATCTCCATAATAAAAGTATGGTCCATCATGATGGTGAAATTCTAAAGCTGTTTGATCCACAGAGCACTTAGATCCAATTGTCATGAAGGAAGCAACGTTTCCTCTCTGAAAGGCAGAGAAATGTGTTGTTTTAGGGTAGACATGAAGCAGCCTTCAGGAATGAGAAAGAGGAAAATAACATCTTGCCTCATCTACCTCTGTAGTCAGTGGAGAAGGACAAGTCTACTGAAGGGATGTCCAGCCCTGCCATTCATCCATCATTAACTGTAAACCAGAGATTTTGGATTAATAAAACAGATGTGAGAGTTCCCACATGTGACTAAACTTGTCTACTGATGAAATTGCCTGAAATGTTTAGATCAGATGAGACTGACAGAGGCAAATATTCCTGTGGATCTGGGCCTTTGTGGAGCTGCGCTGGGTGAGGAGCAGCCAGGGCCGACCCATGCCCGATACAGATGGTTCCAGACAGCTCCAACCAACCAACCAACAACAGGGCACAGCTGAGCCCTGTGTAGCAAAAGTGGTGGCACCTCATGGAAAACATATTTAAGAATGGAGAAAAAACCACAGAACTCCAGAGAGCAAAGAAGGAAATGAAAGGAGTGAGAAACCACAGAGGAGGGAAGGACAAGGTCAGAGGAGGGAAGGAGAGGACATCCCCCAGATATTTCCCTGCACTTCACTCCCCAAGGAGACCATGCATGGCATGGCAGGCATTTCGAGGCAACACACTTGAACAGGCTCCTGAAAGGAACTGCAGCCCATGGGAAAGACCCATGCTGGACGAAGGAAGAAGTCTGAGGAGTAAAGAATGGCAGGAAGGAGCTGTCCTCCATTCCCCTGTAAAACTCCTGGGAAAGGAGGTAGAGGAGCTGGGAACTGAGGAGTGAAATTGAACCTTAGAGGAGGGGGAAGGTGTATTAGTTTCAGTCTTTCTCACCATTCTATTCTTTCAAACTGGTAATAAATAAAATTAATTTTCTCCGTGTTGAGTCTGTTTTGTGCATAAAAGTAACTGCTGAGTGATCTCCCTGTCCTTATTTGAGACCATGAACTTTTCCATTCTATTTTCTCCCCCCTGTCCTGTTGAGGAGGGGGAGTGAGAGAGAGGCTGGGTCAGCATTTGGTAGGTCAGCCTACCACAGGAAGTTGAAGTGTTCATATCTGCCTTAAAACATAACTAATTCATAGTCCTTCAAATTCCCGCTGATCTAGCAACAAAAAACAAACGTATAAGCCCCTGTAAGAACATCGACGGACTTCACATGCGCTGTGCTGATTATAAAGTGATGGGAAACAGTGCCAGGAGGTGTAGCAATCAAGAGTTGCATCAGTCTGCGCCAAAACACTGGCCCAAACCATTAAGTACTTCTTGTTTAACACTGAAAATTTCCTGTAGTTTTAGGAAGAGAACATTATAACCTACTTTCCTCAATATGCTGTAGCTCATCCTCATTTTCATTAGGCCCATTCATGACTGCAAGATAAATAGAAGTGCCATAAATAGAACTGTGTTGGCATAAACATAATTTCTGTACTTGGCACTTGACTTAGGTAAATAACCATGCACTTCCAGTGAGCCTTAAGTTTGGAGCCTCATCATTTCACACTGTCAATGGCGTCTCCTACAGTTAAGCAGTTTAAATCTGAGGCAGAACTGAATTAAACACTGGGGTTGTCTGCTTTCCTCCACTGATTACAGAATGAGCTTTGCTCAGGATTGCTCCTGTGGCACCCAGGATGGGGAGTCAGGTCAGGATTTCAGCCGCAGTGTGCCCTTGGGGCACACCCAGGGCCTCGCAGGCCAAGCAGAACCCCAGCACACCACTACTCTGCATGGTAGCAGAGCAGGCTGGCTCTCACACTGTTGACATGGATAGTGGTGAACCACAACACACCAGCTGACAGCAAGATTTAGTCTCTGAGACCTGCAGGAGCACTGCCCCTGGAGTAGGCAGTGCTCCTGGAGTGGGCAGTTTTGCCTCCCACTGAAGTCCCAGGAGCCAAGACTTGTACTTTGCATAGAAGTAAGAGACCAGTTGAAGCCAGCAATTCCTTGCTGCCTGGAACAGAGGGAGACAGATGTCATCTTCACAGCCTGTCAGTCGCTGTGGCATTGGGTTCTCCAGGGTTTCCCTCCAGTTCTGTCGGTGATGTCAATTTGAAGTTGCGCATGTTAACACAGAAGTAATTTACAAGACAGCATCTCCAAAGTCAGCTTTCAAATGTTACGGTTTGCTGAAATAACAGAATGCACAAAGATTAATGAGTGTAACCCCACACAACTTTCTCCTGGAAAAAGAAAAACCACAAGCACTTTTAAAGAATAATAAGGATGTAATTCAGCATATAAGAGTTGGTTGTTTATCATGACTGAAACTTCTATGCCTTAGTTGAATCCATGTGGACATGCCTAGGACTGCAAATAAATTCAGTGTGCCTGGGTAGTTTGTGTGGAGTGTCCTGTCTGTGTACAATCAGCTGCAGAACTGGGGACATGAACAAGACACAACATTTATTTGCAAAGGAAATAATTTTCTTGCACTAAAAAACAGCCACCCAAAGTTTAAGCAATGCATTTGTGATTTTTACCTTGTTGTGTAATACCAGTTTGGGAGTTAACTTCTTCCACAGGGTTTGCAGAGTCCTTCAATGGCAGTGCTGTTCCAAGTGAAGCATGCAGTGAATAGTTAATCATTAATTCTTCATGGTTCATATTTGCTGTCTGCTTTACTGCATATAGTTTGATATAGTTCCTTCCAATAGACTTAATGCTTTCATTAGGAGTCACATGCTGGATCTTTATCTGAGCTATTATCACAGTCCAGACATAGCATTACAGCCTCCCTTTGTAAGCGAAAGTTACAGAGTTCAGAAAGGCTTAAAACTTAATAAATACTATGGATTTTATGGTAATGGAACAGCTGCAGTTGCAGACTGACACACACACCCTGACTGAGCCTGCCTAGTTGCTGTAAACAGGTGCACCTAGAGGCTAAAGCTCTTATTTTTTTATCCATGACACTAATTTCATTGTCAAACTCTAGCTTGACAATTGTGTGTGTGTTAGGATAATGTAAAGGAATCCAGACACATGTGGTGAACGAAATTCCTGGCTCTTGCAAAGGGGGTGATTTTTTAAATTGAAATTGCAGTTATTGTACAGATGAAACAGACTGGCACTTGCAACAAAAAGTTTAAAAATCTTTTGTTATTATTGGAAATCATAGGCTGTATCATAGGCTCTATGATAGGGGAGACTGCCCTCAGAATAACAAAAATCACCACAAAGTGATGTGAATTATGGTACATACTGTTCATTCTAGGTACATTCCCAGAAGATCTAAATCTTTACTTTAAATTTTCAGACATACCCTGGGATCAGATTCATATGTGCTTTGGAAAAACTAGCTTCTCACTGTGTTAAAGTGCACAAGTGGGAAGGCAGAGGCATTTGAAAACTTCAGCTCAAATGCCTTAGATCAGATCTCTGGGCCTGTGGCTAACCTACTCAACCACACTAGAAACACTTTCCTCCTCCTCACTGCACGTTAATCTGCCTACTTCTTGGAAGATAATCACCACAATCAGGACCAACAGTAAATAATCGGATTTGGTGTTCCCATCTGTTGACACCTTCCGTAGGGGATGCAGTGAATTTAATTTATATTGGATGAATCACCTCTCACACAAAAGTTTTTTTCCTTCCAGCCACTTTTGGAGAGTCTGCTTAACAGGATGTGATGTCTCAAAAAGGGCAAGTGAAATCTAAATAGGTTACTGTGGAATAAAAGGGTCTGCATCAATACAACACTTTCTACAGGCTAATAAGCTCAGCTTATTAAGCAAATTATGTGAGTCTGGGTGAAGTCCTGTGTTACTATATTCATAATGCTTCCCATAACCTAGCAAGAATAATAAGGTAATAAAGGACTTATCCTCATTGATGTGGAAGATTCCGTAAAATACAATAGAGATGAAGCCAATATAGGCATAAAGAAATGTTCTGTAGAAAATAATTTTAAATTAAATCCTTTCTGAAAGTCTGTAAGCCTTCCAGTAAAATTCAATACAGTTTACATCTCTGCTTTAGAAATTGATGAGTTGACTGAAAGGTGGATATTTGCTTTAAATTCCCTCTGGTTTCCCTCTGGTGGCTGGAAATTGTGTAGAAACAGAGACATGTCTTTTTAAGATTCATATTCTTCCAGCCAGACACTGAACCCAGAGCTTCCAATGACAGCTTTTGTCACCCCTCTTTTATAGTGCATTTCTTGGCTTTTCAATTGGCAGCTGTGATCTGAGCATTTATGGAGATGTCACAATCAGTATTCCTCTGCTTAATAGCTGGAAAAGTCATCTCTACTTGCCTTCAAGAAATCAAACTTTCCAGACAATTTCCCCATAGTGAGACAAGCTATGGAATTGTAATGTCTCAGAACTGATTTACAGATATTTCTAAGAGAATGCTCTTAATAATTGTCAAGCAGAGGTTTTTCGCATAAAGACCGGTGGAGGGTGTCCAGCTGGGTTTGAATTTCCTTGTGTTTAAGTCCAAAAAGTTCCACACATTTTTTAGAAACTAGTCTATCAGTGGTTTGGCTGTCAGATTTGATAAAAGTTAGTTACCACATGTGCTTAGTGTATGATCCAAAACAGGAAGCACAGCATCCAATGAAGTAGATGACAAAGTCCTAGCAGCAGATATCTGGAATACGTGTTGCTCAAAGAGAAAAGACATTTTGCCATTGGGAAATAGCTCACAAAAATCAGCTGTAATTGTCTCCTTTCACTTGGTGCTCTACAATTCAGATATTTGAATTGTTCTGAGAGCCTTCTCCACAACCCTTGAAATTACTGCAGGAAACTATAACAATTAATTTCCTCTGCCAGTTTGTCAATGAATGAAGAACATAATTTGGCTTTAACACTTCTCCCATGTACACTGCAGATTTACTAACTCAATATAGGTTGAAATTTGGGGTTATTTCGGACAAACTTTTAAGGCATATATGCTTATTTATCAATCTTTAAATGCTTTTGCCTTCCCCATAACCCTTTTCTCACAATTCAGGATTACAATTTTTGTGTCATCTTCTGAGTTTGATAAGACCCAGCAGCTTTCAATGCTTCTCTAATGACTGGTGTGTCCAAAGGTCAGTTCTCTGTTCTCTCCCTTATGAGAATTAACATTTTGATCAACATCACACAAGAATGCTCTTGAAACACTTGGCCCTCCTGTGACTTTCTTTCATCAATGCTGTAATAAATTTGTCTGGTACTTTCCATTTCCAGTCAGGACAAAATAAACTGTATTAATACATTAGCATGTATACATTATAGGAATTTGTTATTTATCCATAATTATTACTTAGATATAACAAGGACAAAAGTCCTAGGAATAGAAATTACAAGGAAAGTGAGGGGCCCAACTGTAGTTTTTATGGATGCCAAGAGCTTTGGCTGTTTGCAGAGAACAGGGTCCACACAACTGGAGAAGCCAGAATGCAACTATTTATACTTCTCACCATTCTTTTGTTGTTTGTTTTTTAAATATAGAGGGCCTGAAATTGATCACATTCAATTCCCTCTTTTCTGTTACTGGTATTTTTATCTTCAGTATTCTCTTGCCACAACTTGGCATTTCAGTAAGGATCCATGGTTGGTTTTCCCTGTTACTTCCATAATTTTCTTAATTTTGTTCCACTTTCCCCTGCTTCTTTTATAGTCTTCGTCCGGATCTTTTGTGTCCAAGCCTGTTAAACAGAAAGACAGCTATGACAGTATAGCACTTAAAAGAATATAACATGTAAATAAGTCTGTTTCCCAGAAATTACTGTATTTCTTTTGGCTGCTCTGTGGCATGACAAACCTAATTCTACTGCTGCCACCTAAAGTGAAAGGTTACAGTATTTGCTTTCCCTGCAGCCAATGTAAACCAAGAGCAAATTAGAACCGTTACCCACTCTAATGGAATTGGCAATACTCACCTACAGTAGCAACGGGAAAGGCAAGTGCAATATGGGACAAATGCACGTGACCCAGCTCCTCTACAGATCAAGATGTGACTCACAAATTTTGGACTCATGAGAATGGCAGCAATATAGCCTGGTCAAGGGAAAAACAAACTCCCAAGGAGAGATTATATTACACAGTAAGATTTAGTTTTGAGGCTGGCTTTTATAAATTGCTTTTTTATTTTTCCTCAGTTCCTGCAGGAAGACTGCCTGGCTGCAAGATAAAGAAAAGAATAGTAAGGAAATTTATCTCAATTACCCAGAACTACCAGAAAAGTTCCCACTGATCCCCAGGCTGGATGTTCATCTCTATTTGAGAAGTCAAGCAGACTCTGTTTGGAGGTTCAGCCACCAGATATAAATGATTACCCCAGAAACAGGGAGCATTTGAAATAAACAGAACAGCTGTCTGTATCACCTCAGCTATAAAAGGGGCTGAATTTCAATAAAGAAATACAAATAATGAAGGATTTTCTCTGGCTGTGTTAGGAGGCAATTTGGAGTTTTTCCCTTTCAGCCTCCTGGTTCCCCCTGGAGCTTAGAGATCACATGTTCCAAGGAGCTTCTGGAACTGAAAGGCTGGAAGGTGGGTTTCCTTCTGAAGCAAAACCAAAAGGCATGGAGGGTGACATCACTTCAGAGTCAGGGAAGGCTTGCTATTGATGTAATTTCAATTTTTTCATGTATTTTTTTGCTTCAAATAGAAGAGTGACTCCCGCTAAATATTATGTGCTTGCTTAGTGCTTGTGGGTTTTTTTGGGGAGGGGGAGGTTGGTGCTTTGTCCTCATGTTTGGATTTTTAAATCTATTTTTCAAAAGTTCAGTGGAATAGTTTTTCTTCAAACAGAGAAGGAGTAAGAAGCAAACCTGGTAAGAGGTTTTCCCCTGACTCCCATTTACATTGAGCTGTTTTGAGTCATCTGACTTATGTGACAATGCCTAGGCCAGCGGAAACATTTGTTTTCTAAGGCACAAAATATTGCCATATAGCAGTTAGTTTTGAAGGTTGAAACAAGTATGTATTTTGTCATGATTTTAAATGAAATGAAGCCTTCATGTTTAAAAGAAATGTTTGGGTTATTTCTGGGCTGGGAGGAAGGATTGGAGGGGAATCCTTTCAATCACCTTTCTTCACTTTCAGCTTTCTGCTGACCACTGGGAGAGAGCCTGCATGATACAGGATAGCCTCTGCTGTAAATATAACAAGTCATAAACTGTGACACCCCCCCTTCCTTCTTTGTTTCTCACTGAGTAAGGTGCACCCTAGGGTACATTTGACATCTAGACATGCACTGCAGGGCGGCTCCAACAATGTTCATGGCTATGTGGTTTTTGCAGTTCCTTATGAATTTTCAAGGGAGAAATTCCACTTTCTGGATGAGGAAGAAGAGATGGCTATATTGTTTGAACCAAAAAATAAAGTCTGGGTTTCTGGTTAAAAACAAAAATCTCTTTCAAAACAGACATGGATGTTTCATTAAAATATAAACCTAATTTTTAAAGTGTATTAAAAATGTTAACACAGTGCCTGCTGCCATAAGAGCCCACTGCAGTGCTGCTGAAGGAAGGAGGACAGCATCGTTATTTATGAGCGTCTGCACTCTCTCAGCCTTTCATGAAACCCTAATTTTATCTGGCAGGTCTTAAGAATCTCTGAGAAACTGGGTCCTTTGTTACCACTGCATCCATCTAACTCCTGCACCTAAAAAGACATAGGCATTTTTTTTTTCATAAATAAAGAAGTACAAACATTCTGACATTAATGTCACTTTACTGTTTTAGGCCCTAAACTTTCAAACTCCTCTCTCTGGGCAAGCAGCAACAAGTGCCCCTTTTTGCTCAACTTCCAACTCTGGTTTTTACAATAGTTTTGCTGAGAACAGAATCAGGGCTCAGTCATCTGTTTTCATCAGGGGGAAAAACAAGACAAAACAAAACAAACAAAACCCCTTTATTACTCTTTGACAGGAGTAGCGCTAAGCCCAGGGGGGTTATTTTTCTTCCATTAACTTTTGCTAACCTCATCCCTCACTCATTTCTTTTCTCAGATTTACTCCCAAACAGTTCATGCATATGTGTGCATGTGCCTGTGTGTCTGTATATGCATGTGTGTGTACGTGCACATTTATCCTTGTAATGAAAAGGAATCTATCTGTTCAGATAATTTGCTGTTGTTTGCAACATGATACAGTTAGTCCTTTTGACTTCAGTGTGAATAAACAGTCTGATCCCGTAAAATAGGCCTTTTCTCTCCCGAGAGCTTGTTCCAAGACTGCGGAACCCAGGCTAGCAAAGAACATCTGCAACAGTTAGTGGAAACCCTAAGAATTCTTGTGAATAAATAGATTGGAAACTAAGCTGGAAATTTCTCAGTGAGATATAAATTTTAAAAAATGAAATCCAGTTGAAGTACCCAGATTCCCTGGGAGAATACAAGTCTAGCCAACCCAAGTCTAAATACATGTGGTAGTGATCACTGTATGCTGTTTCCAGTTTATCATCAAAAACAATCATAGCAAAATTATTGTCATTTGAATTTAGCTTCTAATAAAGAAATGTTATAAACCTCCTTTAAAATGAAGGTGTTTGTTAGAAAAAGTTTTAAAACTTTTTCTTTAAAATGTCTTTTTTTTTTTTCTGTTATCAGATATGTTAGATAAACATTAAATTTATCAGTAAAGGCCACCAATGAAGAGCAATACAGATCAGGTAGATTTAAGGGCTGTAATTCAAGTTTTACATTGGTCTGCTTTTCAAAATATTCATGGCGTTAAGTCTTTGCAGATCAGACTCAGTGAAAAACTGTTTAAAGGCCAAGATCGCTTAACTCTTTAGACTTTCACTTTTATACTCTCTCTTTCCTTAGACATGCCTTCTTCATTTCATTTGCATGCTCACTCTCACAGTTATTAAGCTAACACAATCCTTAAATAATGTCTTCAATTGTTTTGATGTTTACCACTGGCAGAGTGTTATGAAGCAAAACATTCGAGTTATAGAGATTATAAGTTAATAGATATGAGTTACCAGCTTCGTGGGAAATACTTCACCCATATATATAAAAAAAAAAAGGCAATATTGTTTGGCTTGATTTAGTATAGCTTTGGTACGTTGAATAAATCATTTGCAGCTGGCTTAGCCCTGCACATGCTCTGGGGGTGAGGAACACATGCATGTTATCAATTCATTATTTATGCTGCAGTTTGTTACCACTTATGTGTTGGACAGCGACATCACTGTCTACTCTGCATCTGAGGGTGTAATAGTAATGGCGAGAGATATCAAGCTGTTGGGAAGAAAGCAAAAGCTAGACTGTGGTTGGATTAACATTTGATTGCCTAAACACTATGGCTTTGAAAGCATGGGAAAATTTGCCTAGTGAGCATGCTGGATTTTTTTAAAAAACATAAAGCCTGCCAAGCTCCCAAACCTAAGGGGAAAAAAAGAGCTTGTGGAGAACTTTAATTAAAGCAAATGGGGAAATCTCCCCTCCTTCTTCTGACAAAAACATAAATATGCTATTTTGACTCTATGCTTAAACTGGTTCTTTTTCTCTACCCCAAACAAAAATGTTAAACAAGAAATTTTCACAAGTGTTTTCTAGTGTTCCAGTCCCTATTTCCCTTTTTTTTTGCCTATTATGGTGAAAAGGAGAAACTCTGTTCAAGAGATTACTGGCTCAAATTGTTCCAGAAGATCTAGTGTTTCTCATAAATATGTGCATGTACCAAGTCTTTACTCAGTTTAGTCTGCTTTGGAGGCAATCTTAAGTTTTCCCCCACTCTTTGCTCTATGGATACAGGATGCTGAAGTGACTGTACTAAGGATGCCCTCTACTGAGAAAAAAAGGATAGGAGTCTAAGTAGGAGAGCTACAGAGAATCTTCACCAGCTAGTACAAATACTAAAAGACTGCTTGTTTTCAGGTGTAGGGAACATTATGCTTTTCTTCATTTTTCAATTTAAGGGAAGTTCTGATGAGCATGTGGACAGACTTGGGTACAGAATTACGAGTTATAGCAATACCAGCAAATTAAACTGGGCCAAGGAACGTTCCCAAGCCATTTGTCTTGATCATCAGTGTTGTTCAAATGCTGGAAAGGACTCCACACGTCTTTGGATGACATCAATTAGCAGCTTCCTGAACAAATTCTAGGTGTGACTTGGCAGTTGGCGCAGGACAGTGTCCTTCTTGCGTAGGGTGGAGTTGGCCACCTCATCTTGGGTGGCCAAGTTACTTAAACACCATAGATACATATTGCTCTGTACTAGCTGGAGTCATGTCAGAAAATGAACCTTGGCAGATTTCAATTATCAGCACAGAGAAGCCTTAGAAAAAAGGGATACAGGGAGCCTGATAAGATCAACTGCTTCTTGCAGATGCTGTGGATCGTGCATGACAAATGCTCGGTGCTCCTGACAGATGCTTGTCCCTACAGCTCTCAAAAACCTCGAGGGACAGAGATCACATAATCACCACTGGCTGCTCATTTAATTGATAATCATACTTGGTTTTATTCAAATCTAACCTAAATACACCCTACAGCAATGTGAGGCAGCTATTTTCCTATCCCAGTGGACTAAGGAAAGTCTGTGTTTCTTTTTTCTTTGCAGCTACCATTTAAATATTTGGGATAACAATATATGGTCTCAGTGTTTTCTCCTCAAAGTTAAAAACACTCAATTATTTTAAAGTTTCTTGTGAGTCGGCAGATCTCTGACATCACACGCATGTATGAAGTATTTAAGTCAACTTATTGACAACTAACAGAGCACAAGAAAATTCAGCCAGTAAACTGACTCATCCTCTGTTGCCAATGGACAGACATGCCCAGCTCCTGAAGTTGTCATCTCATGCAAAAACACCTAACTGAGGTATGACGAGTATGTTCTGAAGATACCTATTTCTGACAACAAAATTACTCCAGGTTTACTAATTCCTAATGAAAGATTTTCAGAGAGTTGCTAAAACAAGAGCTGGAGAAAGAGAGGTGATCTATTATTGTTAGTGCCAAAACATCTATCAGCAAATTCTGAATTCTTGAAAACCACAACACCTGTGACATGTTCCTGTAATAGCCACCACAGGCCCCAACAGAGACCAAAGCTTCCTGGACATATGAATAATTTTATTCTTGTTTATATGCTTTTGTGATCAATAGTTTTCTTGCAATCAGCTAGCACAGACATTTATAGGAAAGCAGAACATGCTGTGTATGATGGACAGGAGGATGTGCTCACCACAGTATTTTTGTTCAGAGGAGTCTCCGGAGGAAAAAATGAACATTCTGTTAGAATATGGTCTATTTGGTCTTCATATTATTATACACAGAGTGACATACAAAGTGTAAAGACACTACTGACCATTTGTGAATGCACCCTCAGAGTGATTGGCTTCACTGAGCCTATTCTCAGAGAAGTATTCAAAATACACCCTCCAACATTTTATCCTCTCTTAGCTATGAATAGGAGACAGCTATACCTGGTCATTCTAGGAGGTCTTTTACTGGAGCCTGAATATCTTCTACAGTAATAAGGAAAACATTTGTAATGGAAAACAAAACATTTGTTTTTTCACCAGAAGAAATGCAATACTGGGAAAATTATTTTTTAAATTATTTTGACCACATGCATTATTTACCAAGATTTCTCCACTGAATCAAAAGGAAGCACTCTTTTACTCCCAATTTCTCTGTCAAAAATGACCTCTCTCTAATGTGGGAGGAGGGAGCCTACCAGTCCTTTTTCATTGACACAATCTGAGCACTCTTCTGAGTCTCCTCCCTTTTCAATGGTATTTGAGGTTTTTTCCATGTCTTTTGATCCCAGAAAGGATGGAGCCAGACATTCAAATGCTTCCCATCACTTGGTGTCCTAGCCATTGTTATCTGAACTCCTTTGAAGCTGAGAACCTGATGCTCTTATCTGTGCCATTGTCTCACCTTTCCTGTTAACTTCTGCAGCCTTTCTTTTTAGAGTTTCCTTTGCCTTCACAAAGCACTCAGACAGGCATCAGAGAAAGCAAAAACACACAGAGCCCCTGAAAGAATGCACAGTTTTCCAGAATTGCCACAGAGGAAATTTCAGAGTATGGAGAAACAGCGGGGTTTTTAAGACAGTCTGCACAAAATTTTACAAGAAAGTGATTTCTTGGTGACTATGACAAAACACACGGCACATGTTGGATGGCATTCCCTGATTTCACCATGTGCCTGGAAGCTGCAACACAATGGAGTGAGACTGCAGGTCCCCAGAGACTGAGGCATCCTCCCACTAGGGCCACTGGTGACAAGGAGCCCTTAGATAAAGCTCAGGTATCTGTAATTCTTTCTATGGAAGGATATTCTGTAATCTAAAAGTTATATGTCTAAAGGTTAGATTGAAATCAGTGCTGTGTTCTGACTTCTACAGTGCAGATTTTTCTGTACTGACATCCTCACCATGTGATGAACAAATCTTTAGACTTGCATGAAGAGTTGGTTACCTGGTGAGGCAGAAAGGATCAAGACTTAAGAATATATTTTGGACACATGAGTTTTAAATTACATAATGAAGTGCTTAAATTAGGAGATTAGTGTCCTTCGTATTTCCTTATTATCAGTGGAAAAAACTAGAGAGGGTCTCCAAAATACTGTCTAGAAATCTCTCTCTCTGAAGTAGGGTTTTGTTGTAATGCTAATACAAAAAAGTACAGGTAGGACATTATTTGCAGGCAGAGTTAATATCTGTTACTGATGTAGGCAGAAGAATTAGACAAACCTTTAGGTGTAGGAACATTTCTTAAGGCTGGAAAGAAAAGCAACAAATGCTTTGACATATGGAATTGAAATTGCGTAGTATATCCCTGTTAACACTTTTGGTATGCAAAGGAGGGAGCTATCAATATGAATTGTACTGAAAAGAAAGGCAACCTTCGGAAAATATATTGTCAAGAAAGAGAAGAAGAACTGCTTGTAACTGCTGGATTTTTTTTTCCTTAATAGCTTTCAGTTTTCTTTCAATGGCTTCACATAATAATAATTTTAAAAAAAGGACTTCTTAGTAACATTTTGTGGTACTAGCATTTTCCTAGTGAAAGCTGCAATCTCAGCTTTTTCTGGTTAGGACTGGAACATACACAGAGAAATAACAGTCATCTCAGAAAAGAACCATATGAATATTCATGTTTTTGTTTGGTGAATACTAAAAAAGAAAAGAGAATGGAAAAGTGAGAACAGTTCCTAGAGAAATAAGCAATCCAGTTAAGACTTCCTTTGCAAAATAACCAACAAAGGATTTTTGGCTTAATATAAAATATTTCAATTCCAGATGAGAGATATTATTAATAGTTTAGATAACTTCACATCCTTTTTTTAAAAAATCTTTTTCTTGTGGTTTGTTTAATTTAAGGTATTGCTTGAATTTAAATATTCCTTCAAAACGAAAAATTTAAAAAAAAATTGTAAAATATATCCAAAAGTCCACAGGCAGTCTCCTAATAAGTTCATACCACAGATTAATATCATAACAGTATATTGTGGGACTGTTTATCTTCTTTACAGGTAGTCTGTTTTAAACTCCAATGTCAGCAGTCTTTTGCCATATTTGTGAGATAGAAATGGACTTTTACTCTATGTTTCTAGGAAACTCTGCCTTTAAAAAATGCTGATATATGTGTAGGACTTTGAATTACAGCCATAGATGTGTCTTGATACAAGTCTCTTAATGGAACTCTTTTGGACGGAGGCAAGTGATTAATCAAAAGTGAAACATTTTTCAGAAATTATATGACACCAACAGAGTTGTGTAGAAGCACACAATGGTTTCAGAATCAGCTGACTGAAAGTTTACACCCAAAAGCTGACTGTTCCTATCCTTTCTCTCACTTTGCTGATAAGCTACCGAGTGGATTGCTGAGGAGCTGAGCCTGAAGGCTGCCAGCCTTTTGCCAGCACACATGGAAGATAAATAAACACTAAAATGCGTTATTGTCAGAGATTGGTGCCTATGCCCGGTGCCACAGGCCACAAATGCTGTGAGCAGTGTGTTCCCAGCAGTGCTGTTCAGCTTTAGCCTCTCTGGAGAAGACCATGCCCACTTTTCTTATGTCACTAAGTTACTTCTGAGCACCTTGTGTTTGCATATATCCCTAAAACACTACGTGCTAAACACATGTGTACCAATAAGCCCAGAAAATTCCTGGCACTTTAAAAAAAAGCTGGGGTTGCAATGCAGAGCATTCCTTTGCAAAACTGTCCAAATGCCAGCAGGACTTTCATTGTTTAGACAAGAAAGATGGCAACAAAAGTACTACCTTAAATGACCTCTCTTAAGTGGAGTATTTGCTTATGTCACAGCAGAACATCAGGAGATCTTGAAAGCCAGGGGAATATCATTAATTTTAAACTGAAAAGATGCACAGGTTAATACAAGGTCAAAGACAACAGCAATAATACTGTAAGAAATATCCAAGCTAAAGAAATTAAAAATAAAAGTCAGGTGTCTTTCAAAGCTGGGTTTACACCTATAAGGGAAATTTATACAGTGGATGTGAAAAACATATTTGGAGATCAATATCATTCATTACACTGTGAGAGAAAGTTCTCCCCTGTTCAGTGTTAAACTAAAATCCCAACAGCATGTGATCAAACCCGAATTTTTAGATTAGTCGTTGTAAAGCTCCCTTTGTACAAAATTTAGAGGGTGATTGATTTCTTTTCAAAACAGACTGTAAGTAAAGGAGACCAAAAAAAATATGGGCCCTTGTAGAGAGGAAAGATGGATGTATTCACTTGTATAGATGCAGAACAACTCATAAGTGTAGTAAAAGATAATATGGCTTCCACAAAGTAAATTTTTTAAGATGCATCATTGATGCAAAATATTTCTCTATCCTCAGAGACATCACATGTTTGTCTATATTACACATGTTATCTTTTGGAAAAATAAGCCACAATCTACCTTGTATTTGGTACAAGCTTTTTGCACTGAAAATAAAGTAAACATTGTGATGGTAAGACAACTACTGAGGTCTAAGTAAATAGGCTTTTTTTTCCCTGAGATAATTGAGGACCATAACCAGAGAATCTGAAGAGTTTTGGAAGGAGATAGCAATATTCTGTTGAACCAAATTAACATTCCATAATAAACAAAACAGAAATTCTATCAAATAAGAACAACATTTTGGGTTGAGAAAATGGACTGCAGTAAGTTCAGGATCATCATGGCCACCTGACTGAGCATAGGAGGAACAGATATAAGAGTGTGACCATTCCATTTCAAAGCTGGGATTGAGATACAACAAAAAAGTTATTGAATAGGAACAAAATTTAGTGTAGGAGCCTCAATCTTTACTTGTCCACAGGTGATTCCACAGGCTGTGTTACCATAGTTCTCAGGCATCAGGAGAGGCCAAAGTGCAAATCAGTGGTTTGTGCTTGTCCTGCCTAAAACTAGGCATTCAAAAAGACAATTGTATCATGGTGTTTTGTTATAAAAATATACATTACTCTACCTGACAAAGTTGCAGGTAGCTGAAACTGTCATGGAAGTCCCAAGAATACATTTCATTAGGAGTAACAGCTATGAGGGAGCAGCGATGTAGCAAACACATTCAAAACACAGTAGATTCATTGTTTCCACAGTCAGCGAAACAGTTTACAAACCCTTTTTACACAGGAGAGACCAATTCACTTTCAAAGTGCTTAAATTGTTCATTATTCTCCATCTAGTGACTCAGAATTTCATTGATCTGTCTGTACACTGCACCGTTTAAACATGGGCTATCCTTCAACTAAATGCCCAGTTAAAGCTTTCATTCTCACTGAATTTTTTTTAATAGGAGCTGATTTGGCCCAAGCTTCTTCTTGTGACCAACAATCCACAAGCACTTATTTTTTTCCTATTTTCCTTTTCCAGATCACAAAGTTTTCAGTGTTCTTAGAAGAAAGACAGACCCATGCTGATGAAAATATGAGATAATACCCATTATTTTGCTAGTCAAGGACTCATGCTGTAGAGCTATGACATTGAACAAGTTGAAAACATAAGAATGGAGGTAGGTTTTAACTTTATTAGCCCATGCTGTTTGCAAACAGCAAATTATTCTGATGCTTCAAAGAGGCTGGGAATTGGGGCAAGGGGGAGAGGGGAGACAAGCTTTCACACAAAATTTGGTTTGATTTTTCTTTCCATAATGAAATAAAGGAAACCACAGCTTTTATAATTCTGAAAGAGGTTTTCTGGAAATAGGTTTTCTGCAATTAAGTTGGATAAAACAGTCCTTAGCATAAAAGTAAAAAACAAAAAAGGGATTTAAACCTCCAAAATGTAGAGAATAGTATTCATGAAGATTTTACTGAATTGCAGTCTAACCCTGTCAGCATCAGATTTAATCAACATTATTACTATTTATTTTTTCCGTTATCATAGCAAAGGACAACAAATGCTCTAGATATTTTAGAGAGCAAGCACAACTAGGCAGTTATTAAATAATGTTATTGTGTCTAAAATCAAGCAGAAAATAAATATACTTTAGAAAATTCCATGTTGGGGCTGCTAGTGAGTAGAGTGTAAACTTTAGTAACAAGTGTAATAAGCAATCTGTAACAGCAGAAATCATAAGTATGTATATTTTTAGAGCTATAGGAATGTTTTGCATTCAACCTGACTAGACTATATCAGAAATACTCTCAGACAGGATGTTTCCCAAGTTACTTATAAACCCATGTGTTAATGATTTATTTTAGTCAAGCAGGTGGGATGCCAAAATTCAGGGCATAACAAATGAAATATTTAGTCTGTCTTGTACCTACTGATACAAGTGAAAAAAGGCAAAGGGAGCAGTCAGAGATTTCAGTTTGAGATGAGAATACAGTTTATGTGAACAGTAAATGTGTTGAAAGAGAAATTCAGATGCTCAGTTCTGGTTATTTGTATTAAACAATAAAAATATTTTAATTGTGTGATTGTCTTTCTTGATTTAATTAAATTTTAGACTTTAGATCAAAACCCAGTGCAGTGCAAGAGTATCCAGTTATCAGGGTACTGTATGCACTTAGCAGAGAATCAGTCCTTTCTCATTGGTTGAATTTTAAAAATTTTGCAAACCACATGTCCCTTCCAGGTAATATTTTCTACTTCTCTGCTCACACTTTAAAGATGCCTAAATTTAGGGTAAGAGTTCAAAGTACTGTTTTGATGGGCTAGAAATTACTTTTTCAGCTTTTTCTGTCATGCATTAAAAAAGGGTCCATGTAGTATAGGAGGAATGTAAAGAGTTATGATAAAGACTAGTGAAGCATAAAGTGCATACTGTATGTTAAGACCAAATTTTATGCAAGAAACATTATTTTGACAGTGAACAATAAAGTTTATAAAACCATTAATGTGAATTAATGCTGAAACTTATGTATATAAGAAAAACCATTCTTAGTACAGGCTCAGAAATTGCCTTCCACAACTGCTCAGTTTCTTGTGCAACAGAAGTTTGAGGGAAGCAGCCACTTTGTACTTGGGACGTAGCTCCAATCATGAACAGGTCAAACAAAACATAAAATCTATATACAGAAACTTATGGAACTTGACCAAGAATCTTATAATTTAGTACTGTTTGGTTTAGAAGAGCAAGAGTATTTCTTAACTCAAGAAATATGGAAGTTGAAGAGAACATAATTCAAATTTCTTCCCAGCATGTGGTTACCAACTTTCTCTGAGAAATCACTGTCAGGTAAATATTGATAACTCTTCAAGAAACTCCAAATTTACTGCACATTTAACTTCTGAACAAGAAAATGGGGTGATGGGAACTGGAGGAGCGGATGGACCACGGTCTGTGTTAAGTGACAGAGGACAGCAGCTTTCACTATATCAAACAACAGGGTTTGTTCCAAAATCATGCTTTGGGATGTGGTGGGGAAATCAGTAGCAGGTAGGTGATCTATGCCATAGTATTTCCTGTGGAGAGTGAAGCTGTAGGGTCCCATAGACCCCAAGGACAGGGTGACATGAGGCAGGGGGTGGCAGAGGAGCTAATGGAATCCTGCAGGACCTTACCCTTCCTCATCCTCACCCTAGATACAACTACATCAAAAACAGTGGTTTCAAACTTCTGAGGGAGAGGCCAATGTAGCAAGTGTATTTGTACATCCACAGAGAGAAAACTGGTAAAGAACTTTAGCACAATTCTCTGTGTGTGCATGTGTGTGTGCATACATATAAATACCTATTTGTTGATGTCCATGGTTTGCAATGCATGAACTATTTACTTAACACATAAAGTCACTGCCAAGGAATACTTTTACTGCCAATTGAATTTGGCAAATCTGTATTCTGCATTCATCAGTTACTATTTGCCTTTGTTTCCTTCACTTGTTACAAAAGCAGTGATTCAAGTCTATTCTGAAGGTGTCATTTATCATTTTGAGCATCTTCATGTGCTTCAGTCCTGTGTGATGGCTGTTCTCTAGGTAAGCTTATGTGTTTATTCACTGAGGTCAAAGAAGTTCCAGTCATATTCACATCCCAGTGTACATGTAGTGTTCAAATATTTGGGTTTAGGACTTAAGGCTGCAAGGCAATGGACACCTGCTGTTTGATTCAGAGTCCCAGTGTTTACCCAGGAAATGAAAATTAAATACAGAGTTTTATGAGGGGGACTCTTTTATACTCTGTTTGTGTCCACAAGGAGCTCAGATGGGTTAATCCACCTGCTGTTGTTTGGTGAAAATGGGAAGATCAGTTCCTACAGTTCCTTTGACATTATTGCAGTTTTATGAATGTGTTGTCATTTAAGGAGTTTATTCTTTTTACCTACAGACAAATATATCACACTCTTACGTGTGAATGATCTATTTGGTTTAGGATAAGAACATATGCGCAATGATTTTCCTAAGGACAGTATTGGCTACAATAAATTCTGTGGAAGAAGTGTTGCAATTTAGGAGTATTTCAACCTTGATTGATACCTGTCTCTTTTTTTTTTTTAATCTATTTATTCACCTTTCTTGTGAATAAATCCTAGAATACTTTTTGTCAAAATATGTAGTTACAGTTCTTATATTTTGCAAATAAAGGCAAGAATTCCTACTTCTTCAGGCAAATCTTAGATGGTAGGAAATACTGTAAGTGTTCTCTCTGTGGGGTTTTCTCTATTCAAACACTTACTGCTATAAAACCTAAAAAAGACCAAAATTTTCCATAAACATTCAATAAAATTCTCTAACAAGGCTGTCCTAGATCATACTGAAAGTCCTCGAATTCTCATCTTCCATGTCCAATTGAAAATAGGAATAAAGCACAATATTTCCACTAATTTTTTAAAAGGGAAATATGAGTTATTTTTGTGCTTTACTGCCTACCAGTTTAGCTGTCACTGATCCTTTGCTGTGGCTGATTTGCTGTCATGTTCCATTTGTAGTCTCCTGCAGCCATAAAAAGCTGCCAGACAGTGCTAAAAAGACAGAACAAAAAGGCTTTGCACACATCTTTTCCTATTGTTTTCAAGAGCTTTCCCTTTAAGTATGTGCTTTAGGTGAGATTTTTTTAAGACATATAATTGAATAATAATTAGAAATTGATTGTGCCACTAATCATTTCTGTCATTTGTCAAATTAATCATCAATAACTTTCCATATTAGTTTGTCACATTTCAGTGACTGAGCAGTTTTGAGTCAGAAAGCCATTCTCAAACATTACTTTTTTTCTTTTTGTTCAAGTGCTAGGAGCTGTATCAGGAATGGTTTTCCACAGGCAGACCAGACATGGCACTGAGCTGACCTCCTTCCTTCTGGGGGCCATCCTTGCAAAGCTGAGTTGTGCACACTCAGGCATAGAGTGTAAGAGAGGGGAACAGATCTAAACCTTCTTCTCTCCTGTCTCCTCCAAATACCATGGCACACTATTTGTATGTGGACCAGAACACAGACAGACAGAGAAGTCTGACATAGACTAAGCCTTCTCCACAGATCAGTATTACAGTTGTTTAAACCCAGTCTTTTGTAAAGAAGAGAGTGATGTTCTCCATCCTGCACCTAGTACAGATCTGATGTGATAGACCTATGATCAAAATGGTGAGGAGAAAAATAGGGCATGGGGAGGGGGTGCTTCAATTCCTGCTCTCTGGTGATAGCTCATTGAAGGCATAAGATAAGAAACAAGAGGGATTATTGTGAACTTTATCCCACAGAGTCAGAAGGATGTTTACTTCCACTTATCTGGTGGCTACCAATGAGATATTTCTCAATATCTGTCTGGAAGCAAACACACCTTTTTATGAGGTCTTTGTCACCTCACTCTGGGTTTATACTCAGTCTCCATGGAGCTTGAGAAGCACAAGGATGTGAGCAGTCTTGACCAACAGGTGAGTTAAACAAAGAAGATGCCAAAGCAGGAAGACAGCATTCTTCCCTGCAGATGCTGAGCAGCCAAAGGGAGAGGAGGGGAGGGGAGGGGAGTTTTCTTCAGTACAATTTCTGTGCACCTGAGTAAAAAATTGAGAAACTAAAGGAGAAAGGATAGACACCTACTATCCTGATTCCCAAGTCAGTTTTGGTTGTTTATCCACTGATAATCTTATAGAAAGGAGATGTACACTGCAGTTAGCTGGGTCCAGCTGGATTCCACTAAAAGCTCTAAGGGCTCCACAGGCTCTTTGGATGAAAGATGCTAAATAGCATTTCTGTCCTGTTGTCAATTTTCTGTCAGTGTGCTAACCACCCAGCATCTCCCTCCTTCTGTCAGCATGTGAGACACTGTGCTAATCAGCAGCACATGGGCATTGTCATTGTGTCAAACGAAAGTAATCAGTGGTTTGACGAAACCTCATTTTTCATTTTCTTCTCCAAGGGGCTTGGGCAGTGTTTGAGTGCCTGTCCTTCTCATCTTGAATCCAAACTGCTTTAGATGACAGACAAACACTCATTTCCTAGCAACGGCAATCTGAGTGTTTGAAGGTGAATCAAAACAGAAACTGAAGATTTCAAATATGTAGTAAGGTTTAATGGCTTAGCGAATTTTAGATGCCTACAGGATTAAGCAAAACTGGAAATTGAGTGACTTTTAGGAACCTAAGTCACAGCATAGGCAGGGTTTTGCAGGCTGAATACAATCCAACATTTTTATCATCTGGTACCTTAAATGAAGCGATTCGATCATCTACGTCAGCAGGCTGATTTCTTGTTCTTCCACCTTCTGTGTATCCCTAACAGAGTTTTCACCAGCTTTTGAGCTTAGAAATACACTTGAAAATGTCTGAATAGACTTTCTGCAACTGCATTTACAGATCACAGTTTGACAGTCTGGGTCTTCAACATTCAGAATGTAGCCAGTAAAATTGTGTTTCTTTTCCCATGGTCATGAACCCATGATTATTTCAAAGTCCCCACCCAACTCTGAATGGAGTCACTGTGAAGCATTACCTCTGAACCTGACAACAGCATTCACCTTATTTGACACAGTTTGGTGCTGTTGCAATTGCTGATAATACACAAGAGCAGGAGGGAGGGGATGAGGGGGAGAAAGACATCCCAGGGAATGAGCAGCAAGTGCTTGCACAAACCTTTCTTTCAGTTCAAGCATGTAAAGTGAGATAAATGGTCAAACTGCAGACATACTGTATGCAGTAGAAGCCAAAGGCTGCTCCCCAGATTGGCAGCTCCAGAAACCATCAGCACCAGATACTCTCAGCAATTACCAGCTTAGAAACGTCCTTCCATTGGTTGTGATGGACATAAACCAGCTGAGTCTCAATAGCGAGAGAAGAGAGCGAGGAAGAGCCAGACAACAGGACACAAACAGCACCAAACACTGGGACCAGCTGCAGCCTTCAGGTCACACTTCCATGTCAACAAAAAAATGTTATTTAATATTTTCCAAATACTGAAGTAATTCATCACAAGGTACAAGTAGATCTCTAATGTCTGAGATTGCCGGTTGAAGATTAACTGGATGTATCACATTTCCAGTGCAGCAACTTAAATGGGAAACAAAATAGCCTGAACCTCATAGGCAAGGCACTTATTCATTCTCTGCAGTAGCAGGGTTCCCATGCTGGTCAGCCTCAGCCATGTCATTTAGGAAATAAAATCTTCATGCCAGAACATTTGTATGCATGAAGGACGGTGCTAAAGCAGGACAGTGCCAGCCTGGCAGAATTCAGCTGATGTGAGAGTCTGATCAAATGCACGCAGCTGCCTTCATCTAATCTAGAGCCTGTATAGGACAGAATTACTGTGAATCACCAACTGGGACAGGAAGAGCTTAATTATTGTTTAAACATGCAGACAAACTGGCAATGAATGGATCACTACTGGAGGGTGCTATCTACTTTCCCCTGCAGACAGTTTTCAGATGGACACCAGGATTCGTGCCTGTCAGAGGTGGCACTTCCAGAGAGGCAGAGTCACAGCAAGCTGCCTGCACTCACACACTGCACTTGCTTCACACAGCTTCAAGATTTTATAACACAACAAAGACCTTTAAAATACACAGCACAGAGGGAAGTCCCACACAAACCTTATAGAGAGGTGGAATTATGACACATATCCCAAAGTGTAGATGCAAAAAAAAGAGTTTGGAAGTGGCCTTTAATTTCTCACTTGTTACTTTTTAGCACATCTTACTCAATCTATATCTATGTCAATTCTATCTAAAAAACCCTAATAAATAATAATTCAGGCCAGCAATGGTAATGACTGACATTTCTGTTCCCTGACTTCTGACTGCCTGCATGCCAGATAGACTCCAGCACTGCTGACATTGCCTCAAGTCAGGAACAACGCTCAGGTAGTGACTGTGGAGTAAGACAGTTCTGACAGGGCATGCAATGCTGTCCCCTGTATTGTCCCTTCAAATAGTCACTACTTGGGAACACTGATTAAATGTAGCACTTGTATGCCACAGTACCAGCTCTTCCACCAGACCTCAGGAGCAGCTTCATGTGCCATACTGCAGGTGTCCACATCTTAGATGGACAAGTCTGAATACAGTAAACAAAAGAGGAAAAAATCCCTTCCTTTTAAGCAAAAGCTCTCATCTGACCCCAAAACATTTATTTTTTCCCCTCACAATGTTCCTTCAATAAATTTTAAAATAATGCTTTCCTACTGACAATAAAGTTCAGTGCTGACACTTTGAAAGTCTGGTACAGCTTTTTCCTCTATACACATCCAGTCAGCTGAAAAAACACTGCCAGAGTCATTCTCTTAGAATGAAGAGGGAGGAGGACATGCCTGTTCTGGTTTTTTTTTTCAATTTTTTAAAATTATTTTTAAGAGCTCTCTCATTTTTCCGAGAGCAGTATCAAGGCTTGGCAATACAGATCTATCTGAAACTGAAACCCAAACAAGTGAGAACTGATGGATACGTAGCCAGCAAAATTTCAAGTTCCCTTCTGATAAAATTCCATCTTTCAACAGCTCTTTTAAGAGTTAGCTTTGCACTGGAGTGAAGGAGAGGTGGCAAGGAACATTCCCTGATGTGTTGTCAAACAAAACAACTTCACTTTCAATACGGCTTCTTTGAATTGTTTCATGTAAATTTGAAAACAGGATGCCACTTTTTTTCTTAGAAACAGTCAGCACTGACCTGTCTTCTTTTACTACCCCTCATAGTTAAAATAATTCTCTTAGGGTGCCCAGCTGGATTTAGCAGAAACCAGTTTAGACCCAGCACAGACAAATTCTGCCCTAGAAGTCATATATATTAATTAGTTAATAAGTGAAAGGCTGAAGGAACAAGCTTGACAAGAAACTTCCAAGTGATGTTGTCAGGACAGGGACTCGTCTCAGCATGAGAAACCACCAAGGAAGGGAGAAAATTCCCCACCTAAAATGCAAGCGTTGGCTATAGCCAAGGCTTTTGGCATGACAAGAGAGGAGCAGAGCAAAGTAGGACTTTGCCCTGCCTGAAGGAGATGTGAAGTTCTGATCATCTGAAAAAAAAAGGAGGATGACTGACAACTGATGAAATTGATTTCCTTTATCAGAGCTGGAGGTCTCACAATTAGTAAAGCTTAGGGCAATTACAGGACTTTCTTTCCTTCTAGGTTCTGTGGGTTCGTTTAGGCATTACTTTACACTACTGCATTACTGCTGCACTTTTCAGCCTGAAATGACTTTTTGGCAGTGTGCTGAGAGTCTGCCCTGCAAACTGATCCATGAACTCAGACCAGAGAAGTTTCTGCACAGTCAAGGCCCTGCTCTGGCGGTAGGGTTCCCCAAGATGAGGGTGTCAGCGATGCCATGGTGGCAAGTGACAGTGGAGGAAGTCAGCTCCACCCCAGGAAAACAAATGCCAGGTGAAAGAAAGGGATTAATCCTTGAATTCAAAAAGGCAAGAGGGGATTTTTAATTTACAAACAAAATGAAAAAGGGATTGATTTTAACACCCCTGACTTGTGAGAATGCAGAACAGCAGTGCACAGAATTAGCAGCAGCTCTTAAAGAGGTAAGAAAATCTGTCCTGGGAAAACATGTTACAAGATTTGGTACTGTGCTTCCTGTTCAAGCTATCCCACGAAAAAACAGAAAACCAAACAAAAACTGACAAAAAACTAATCTAAGTTGATGTTGATTTGTGTGGGTTTTTTGAAACAAAAAAGGATAAACAGGTGATGTGTCATTCTATGTAATTCATGTATTTCACCACTTTGAAATACGTTATACATTATACATTATTTGTGCTGTTTGTGTTGGTGATGTGTCCTTACAGCACCACCTCAGAGGAGAACTGTGCTTTGCACACAAACCCAGAAGCCAGTCCTGTGTGTCCCTGCACACACACACACACACATATAGACACATCTCCCCCCATTTCTAGTCAAAATAAACACAACAGGCAAAAGGTCTGAAGAGAACCCACAATTACAGAGCTGAAATGTCCTTGTTTGCAGCGAGGCAGCAGGGAGGCAGCATGTTGATGGGAACCTCGCCCAGACGTACCCATGCTCAGCTCCACCAGGAGATTTTAGCTCTTTCAAACCCAGTACTGAAGCTGGGAAGTCAGGTCTTTACTTCAAAGATGAATAGCCCTCCTTCCTTGCTTTTGAGACATGAACTGGAAGGACTGTCCACTTCTAGCCAATAACACAGTATTTAAGGCTCAGTTCTGGTTTTTGGGAAGTGGAGGAGAGCAGGAGCAAAAGGAGAGGAAGCTCTGCCTTGCCTCCAGCATGTTAAGTTCATGCCACTGTTAAAACTGTACACAAATGGAGACACAGGTGAGCCCAGTTCACTTGGCAAGTAGTTTGGATATACCTGTATGGGGTGATGCAGTGTCCAAACACCTGCCTTTTCTCCTGAATCCACACCACAGCTTTTCTGGTTTCTTGTCCCCACAAGAAGATATGTGAATAAAAGACTTCCTTGTTCTACAGGGTGTTGAAAATATAAATACATGAAACATAAAAGATGCTTGGACCCCATATTAAGGGAATCATCCTTCTGTTCTGCAAGAATTATTTTAGCAAAAAGTATCTGACTGTTACCAGTGTCAAGATTTGTTTTAAATGCCAAAATGTGTGTACAAACGCATTTGAAGAGAAAACTTGATACACTCTGTTCTTTAAAAAGGACAGATCCTTCTCTGTGCTGATTTTTTTTTTTAAAGTCCTTAAGAAACAATAACTACCCCCGGACTCTCACCCAGAGGCTCCGCCATGTGCCTAACTAATCGAAGTGTTGTGTTATGATTGCCATGGTGACTGCAATCCAGCAGCTGCCTTGACATTTCATCCTCAGCTGCTTTCAAAATGCTTTCTTTTTGCCAAGGAAAACTTTTCACAATTATTCATTTTTTTACTATGTACTGTTCCCCCCACTTACAAAAGAAGCATTTAGGAAAAAAGTCAGCGGAAACTGTCTCAGTTCTAACAACATATTTTGCTAATTGCTTTTGTTCTCCTCTCAAGAAATTTTAAAGGTTTCTGAGGCTTTAAACTAAAAAGCTTATGCTTAATTTTGCAGATCAACTGAAGATTGTGCACTGCTGAGTAGGGTAACCACAGGTGGCCAGGAGCAACCTCCAGCCCCCAGGTGCAAGGGCAGCTACCCAGCCCTACCCAGCCTCCCTTAAGGGATACCCCAAACTCATCCTCACCCTCCAAGCCACCCAAATACAGCCATCTCACTTCGTTGTCTCCCAGTTTTGCTGCTCACTCTCCCACCAGTGCTCTCATCTCCACGCACACTTCTGGAACTTTAAGGCTGTTGCTACTACTCCTGTTTTTTCAGGAAGTGAGAAGAGAAGAGAAGATAGTAGAGCATACAACTAAGCATGTCTGTTTCTTCCTGCCCTAAAAGAAGGAAGGCTTTGCATTGTGAAGTACCTGGCTGGTGTGGAAGCCCCCAGGAAAGGTTTTAGGGAAGCCAAAGAGAGTGCAGCCATGATCCCCCACTTGTGGCATAGCCATAGGGTTTAGCATCTGAAGTGGCTGTGCTTCATGTACAGACAGGGATAAGAAAGCACCATACAGATTTTGAGGACATACAGAAGAGCTCTGCTAACTGATGATTCATTTCACTGCTATTCATTTCACAAACAAGCATTTTTTAATTAACTAAGCTAGTCACCCCCTTTCTTTTCCAAAGGAGGGAAGGTCATAGCTTTTCTTTGAGCAGCCTGGGGCATATAAGAAAGAACCTTCTCTGCAGCCTTTCAAAGCTGCTTTCCCATCCTAGCCTGCACTTGAGGATGTCTCAAATAGACTGGTGCCAAGAAGGTGTGGCTGGAGACATGCTGGGGCATGGAGATGTGCACAGGACATATTGAAGAGAGATTGATTCAAAATCCAGTAGATTGGATCATCTGCAGCTTGGCCAAGGTAGGAGACACATGGTATGTGTGTATGTGTGTGTGTGTATGTGTGTGTGTGTACGTGTGTGTGTGTGTGTGTGTATGTTGAAAGGATTGTGACAACAGTAAGAATAAGGATAAAACTCTGAGCCATTTGGGCTGAGAAAGAGTAAGGTTTAAGATGAAAACTTCAGACCACTTTTTAACAATTTTTCTTTATTATTACTATTATTATTTTTATTATTATTATTAGACATGATGACAAATTCGAATTAAAAACATTTATCTGAAAAGCATGTATGCTTAACAGGAGGAAGAAGGAAAACACCTTCAGAAGCAGTCAGCTTCCTGTCTTATGTTTTTGAAGTTGCGGTGATGGCTCACAGAGCGGATCTCAAATATGCATATATATAATCCCCACAGCTAAAAGTCGTCTGTTTTAAAAGACAAGTGTTTGCTCACCCGAGGAACATTGTACTCAAGCTTCAGGCTTAGTGATCCATATGGATTTCATCAACTTGTTTGCCAGGAATTTAAGAAAAACAAACTTTATTCATGCTCCTTAGAGAAATGAATCCACTTCATGGTCTCCGCAAAAAGAAATACAGCTTCAGAAAAAAAAAAGCCCAGGGCATTCCTGGAATTGGAAGGTCAGAGAGCCAAAATAACGGATCCACTTAATATGAGAAAGGAGTGACTTGCAGTGGCTTCTTTCTCAACACTGGAAGTACATGGTTTCAGCTTAGAAAGTGATTCCATGTCACATCCCATAAAGGACTTCCAAACATGAAGTGCTTTCACAAGCCCTCCTGGAACCAGGCACTGTCACTGCCCTGAGAGCAGCATTTACCTTCAGCTTAAAGATGGGGTACATAACCCACTAGAATTACATGTGCCTGAAGACTCACCTTTGAGGAGCTAAAGTTAGAGGAGACCTATTCCATATTACCCTCTAAATGCCTTGGTATATTCATTCGTGTGTAAAGAATTTATTTGTAAAACCCTAGGTTTGGTTTTCCAAACTTGACAAAAACCTGTGGACCTCTACATAATTTATCAGTATTTTGTTTCCTGTATCACAAAGAACAGGCAGCTTCTGCAAGATGTGTTAACATATATTGCTGCTGCAAACAGAGGCATTTATCTCCAAAGACACTTGCTTTAGAAGTACAGTCTTATGCAGGAAATATAAATTCTGATTAATTCTTAAAGCAAATAATTATGCAGATTAATCTCTATATGGCCCAAATTTAAATAGGCAGCCTAAAATTAATGCATTGAAAATCTTTATGATTGCAACATTATAGTATGGTATCTAATCAACCTTTAAAGAAAGCTGTATTTTGGCTCTACGAGCTGTTTATTACATTGAATTAATGTTGCATTAGAACCCTTTCAGTAAATCAAATCACATTACTCATATAGCATTCTTGGCAAGCATCAAAAAACATTTTTAATACTTAGAAACTGCGAGATTGAGCCAGACACTGATCTGATGTTTAAAACAGGACTAGGCACCTTAAGTCAAAATTGCAGCAGAGGAAAAAAAAAAACCAAAAACTATTTTGGTTTCATTTAAGTCAAAAGGCACCTACTATTGGAAAATGTTTCTACGTACCCCTGCATCCTGAACAGAGCAGAATAATTTAGCCTTTTCTTCACATGTTACTGTGCAAAATAACTTGTGAAACCACAATTATTCTTCAAACAATACTGAGAAAAAATCCATAGCTGATCTGTTCTTAGAAAATGAACCTGATCTATTTTAATGGTGCATGCAGGACCTGCACAGCCTGGTGCTGGCAGGGAGGGAGAGAGGGACTGTCCCCTTCTGTCCCTAGCTGTAAGGGCCTCAGCAGCATTTCCTCCAACCCTTTCTCTGAGCAGCGTAAAGGGACCAAATCACATGAGCAAATCCATGGTTACCCCTGTTTAGCATTCAGGCGATGACACTTGGCTTTTCTCACTGCAACAACCTCCCTCAGATGCATTCAACCTCTTGGCTGTCCACCTTTCAACGAGTCTTCAGGTGGCTCATGGATAGACACTGAGAAAGTGAAAATTCCTGCACGTCNGAGATTGATTCAAAATCCAGTAGATTGGATCATCTGCAGCTTGGCCAAGGTAGGAGGCACATGGTATGTGTGTATGTGTGTGTGTGTATGTGTGTGTGTGTACGTGTGTGTGTGTGTGTGTGTATGTTGAAAGGATTGTGACAACAGTAAGAATAAGGATAAAACTCTGAGCCATTTGGGCTGAGAAAGAGTAAGGTTTAAGATGAAAACTTCAGACCACTTTTTAACAATTTTTCTTTATTATTACTATTATTATTTTTATTATTATTATTAGACATGATGACAAATTCGAATTAAAAACATTTATCTGAAAAGCATGTATGCTTAACAGGAGGAAGAAGGAAAACACCTTCAGAAGCAGTCAGCTTCCTGTCTTATGTTTTTGAAGTTGCGGTGATGGCTCACAGAGCGGATCTCAAATATGCATATATATAATCCCCACAGCTAAAAGTCGTCTGTTTTAAAAGACAAGTGTTTGCTCACCCGAGGAACATTGTACTCAAGCTTCAGGCTTAGTGATCCATATGGATTTCATCAACTTGTTTGCCAGGAATTTAAGAAAAACAAACTTTATTCATGCTCCTTAGAGAAATGAATCCACTTCATGGTCTCCGCAAAAAGAAATACAGCTTCAGAAAAAAAAAAGCCCAGGGCATTCCTGGAATTGGAAGGTCAGAGAGCCAAAATAACGGATCCACTTAATATGAGAAAGGAGTGACTTGCAGTGGCTTCTTTCTCAACACTGGAAGTACATGGTTTCAGCTTAGAAAGTGATTCCATGTCACATCCCATAAAGGACTTCCAAACATGAAGTGCTTTCACAAGCCCTCCTGGAACCAGGCACTGTCACTGCCCTGAGAGCAGCATTTACCTTCAGCTTAAAGATGGGGTACATAACCCACTAGAATTACATGTGCCTGAAGACTCACCTTTGAGGAGCTAAAGTTAGAGGAGACCTATTCCATATTACCCTCTAAATGCCTTGGTATATTCATTCGTGTGTAAAGAATTTATTTGTAAAACCCTAGGTTTGGTTTTCCAAACTTGACAAAAACCTGTGGACCTCTACATAATTTATCAGTATTTTGTTTCCTGTATCACAAAGAACAGGCAGCTTCTGCAAGATGTGTTAACATATATTGCTGCTGCAAACAGAGGCATTTATCTCCAAAGACACTTGCTTTAGAAGTACAGTCTTATGCAGGAAATATAAATTCTGATTAATTCTTAAAGCAAATAATTATGCAGATTAATCTCTATATGGCCCAAATTTAAATAGGCAGCCTAAAATTAATGCATTGAAAATCTTTATGATTGCAACATTATAGTATGGTATCTAATCAACCTTTAAAGAAAGCTGTATTTTGGCTCTACGAGCTGTTTATTACATTGAATTAATGTTGCATTAGAACCCTTTCAGTAAATCAAATCACATTACTCATATAGCATTCTTGGCAAGCATCAAAAAACATTTTTAATACTTAGAAACTGCGAGATTGAGCCAGACACTGATCTGATGTTTAAAACAGGACTAGGCACCTTAAGTCAAAATTGCAGCAGAGGAAAAAAAAAAACCAAAAACTATTTTGGTTTCATTTAAGTCAAAAGGCACCTACTATTGGAAAATGTTTCTACGTACCCCTGCATCCTGAACAGAGCAGAATAATTTAGCCTTTTCTTCACATGTTACTGTGCAAAATAACTTGTGAAACCACAATTATTCTTCAAACAATACTGAGAAAAAATCCATAGCTGATCTGTTCTTAGAAAATGAACCTGATCTATTTTAATGGTGCATGCAGGACCTGCACAGCCTGGTGCTGGCAGGGAAGGAGAGAGGGACTGTCCCCTTCTGTCCCTAGCTGTAAGGGCCTCAGCAGCATTTCCTCCAACCCTTTCTCTGAGCAGCGTAAAGGGACCAAATCACATGAGCAAATCCATGGTTACCCCTGTTTAGCATTCAGGCGATGACACTTGGCTTTTCTCACTGCAACAACCTCCCTCAGATGCATTCAACCTCTTGGCTGTCCACCTTTCAACGAGTCTTCAGGTGGCTCATGGATAGACACTGAGAAAGTGAAAATTCCTGCACGTCATGGGTTAACTTTTATGCCGATGATGACTGTAACTGTTTACTTTTTAAACAAACGCCTGATATACAGTGCAACTGGCTGAGCACATAGCCAAAAACAGACCACAGGAAGTCTCTTTGACAGCCAGGATGGCAGAATTGTTAGCATGGGTCTGCATTATGGTTATTTTTTTTTTTTAATTAAAAATAAAAAGGCTGTGAGATCTCAAGGAGAAAAAGCGGATGCTACAGAAAAAACCAAAACCACAAATGGCCAGTTTCTAAGAAGAGACATCTATGAATAGCACAGGCATAAATAACTTTTTCCATTTTATCTGAAGGATTATTGTGGCTTTTCACCCCAGTTTATTTGAGCGGAAGTAAAGACGACTCTGTAATACCAAGCAAATAAACCAGCCTAATATAAAAGGTTCACTAGAGATAAGAAAGCACACTAGGTTATTTATTGCTGTATTTTTATATTTTGTTTCTGTTCTCCTTTGATCTGTGCTAACACAGGCATTAAACTGACAGCTTAGGGTCACAATACGCACCAGGATATTGAAAGCTGGTCATGTATAAGGGAGTATCAAATTGTTCATTTAGAGCCAGTTACAAGTTGTGGTTAATCAGTTCTCCAGGGTCTAGCTCCATCCATAAAGATAAAATGTTTGCTGGCTTTTAAAAAAAATTAATAGATAGAGAAACTGTGTGTACTCCTGGTTTTTTAAGGTGTAAACATCTGCAGCAGATACTGGGGTTGATTCTACTTCCAGTTTCACTGCTGTAACAAGAGTTGCTTCACAGACGGCAGAGGAATTTCAGCAGTAAATGAAAAAAGAATAAGGCTCATTGTGCTTTTAATTTTGTTTCATGTAGGCAAGAGGGGAGAAAATTGATTTTAGTCCCAGCCTTTTTTTTCTCATACATGTCACTGATGCATTTTCAACCCTTGGAGAATTGGTGAATGTGGGAATACAGGCTCTAATACAAAACACTTGGCCTGTTTTCAGTTCCTAACACATACTCCAGAGTTCATGTTATGGTTATCAGAAAGAATCTATGAAAAATGAAGCTGCACACAACTGCAGACCATCAGCATGGCTTAACCTCGTCAGGCGGGGATGAAGCAGGAAGTGCTTTGTGACACTGACTGGCAGAAATACAAACTGATGAAGAAAACACGCGGCAGGAAAGAGGGTCTTAGACGGTGAGTTAGAGCCGGGGACATTAGCTACAACTATACTCTGCCAGGGCCAAGATCACAGGAGCTTGACATACTTGTTAAAGGTTTCATCAAAAGGATTAGTTCCAGCAGCTTTATTTAACCTTTCCTACAACACAATTTATCCAAAGGTGGCCGAGGGCAACAAGGGCTGCCCTGTGAGATAACATTTTTAATTGTACAAATGCCATTCTTGATGTCATAATCCCGAGGTTAATGCAGTTGCGGGTCCTGAACAGATGTGGTGTAGGCTGCCCTGTCATACAGAGAGGTGGGCAAGCAGGCAGTGAAAATGGCCACAATTCAGTGAGGAGTTTAGCAACTGCCCTGAGAGTTTTCCTGCACTTTCCCTATGTACTTTTGCAGTATATTAAATGTTCTCTGCCCATATGTAAAGCAAGCAAACAAACAAAAATATTGCTTATACAATGTGTTACCAAGAACCAACAGTCAAGTACAGCCACTGCCTAATGTCACAACTCATGGACAGGGGGAGGTGATCTGTGAATGAAAGAAAGAAAAAGAGGAAGAGCCCAGAAAACATCTGGATCCCACCATGCTAAATCTTACACCTTGCTGTACTCTAGCAGTGCTGATTAATAAGAAATAAGTTTCAAAAGGAGAACCCTGACATCATCTTTAAATTCAAGTACACCTGCTAGATTTTAGCAGTGATCATATTTTGCACATTTGGTAAGACTTTTTTGGTGGGTTTCTGGATGATGTACTCTCTTCCTCCCTAAAAAAAACCAAAACAAACGTTTCTTAAAAGAAATGTTCACACCACACAGTTCAAAGAGAAAAGTTTTCTTCACTTTTAAACAGAGCAAATAGTTTATTCCATGTGCTAAGCTGCTGCCTATGTCACCAGTTCCCAAGCTGAAAAGCATGCCTTGTTGATGTGACACAAGCATGTGAGGGTTGCAGATCAGTTAAATAAAGGAACTGAATCTGGGCAAATTTTATGTGGGACCAGCTTGAATATTTCTGCACAACACTTCAAATATCTGCAGCATGGTACAGAGAAGTTCAGGACATTCATTCACATTGGGGTGGGAATGGGTGAAAAGCAGCAGATGAGGACACTCTCTAACAAAGAGCAACCCCATTTTGTGTGTCAGAATTTGGGTTGTATGCCACTAGGAGGGGCAGCAAGTTCGATCACTGTCATATAGGCTTTAGAAAAGCTAGGGAAAATCAACAATAGGTCATATTCTTGTTTTGTATGTTATCTGTGTGCCTACAGAAGATGATTTGCCCCAGTCAGATTCACCAAATGTGATCCAGTGTCTTCTGCCCTTAGACCTCACTTATCTGGGGTGACTCAATGCCTCACAAGATTGAAGGGTATCTTTCCATGGATGCACGTTTCTCTGCTGATGACCACAATCTTGCATTCCACAAATGGCTGAGGAGTTAAAAGATCATTGGAATGATGCTTTGATTATCAGAAATATGGTTCAGATTTTGGTCTTCTGGGTTATTAAGTCCTCTCTTGAACCATTTCAGTTCTACATACCAGTTCAACCTTACGCATCCATAATTCATCAGTGAGGTACTAATGCAGTTTATTCTTGCAAGGCATTGCACAGAATACATCTCTTTATGCAAGCATGACCTCACAGTCATTATGGCTGAAATTGCCACACAAATCCCATCCTGAACTGCTCTGCATCGCTTGCTACACCTTGCAGCATTTGGCAAGGAAAGCCCAGTGTTTGCAAAAGATATGTAAAAGGAGGAATATTCTTCCTGAATACTGGATAAGATAGGAATAAAGATGAAAATTGTCATACAAGGAAAGGATTACTTAGTGCAGTGGAGCCAAATTACTCAAGAAAATGGATGGAATTGCAAAGGGAAGGCATTATTTCAAATAGGATTTGGGGGAAAGTTAACAGGTGCTGGGGAGCACTCAGGTCAGATGAAGACATCTGCTAGAGATGTCAAGAGCACAAAGGTAACTCTGTGTTTGGGAGTAGAGGGTAGGATAAAAACGACAACTGAACAGGAAATGTGAAAGACTGGGACTGTAGAGGTACATCCCAGCAAAGAAACAGGGTGTCAGATGGCAGAGTAAAATACAAACAGACGCACAAAAACTGTGAATGCAAACACTTGTGAGGAGCCTGGGGAAAAAAAAAAAGAATTTAAAAAGAAAAAAAAAAAAAGAAACAGGTGCACTGGAAGGCTGGATGGCTGGCACAGAGGGATGATGATAACCCAAAAGCATTTCTGAAATGTGACAGGGTGGTAATATTAAGGCAGAATACCCTTCAATCAGTCTTTAATAGTGAATGAGATGTCTTTTGAGATGCTTTCAAGCTCTTATGCACACTATAGACTTGACTCTAAACTGCAAGCTGACCTATTGGCCACATTGCATAGGAGATCTGATAGGGTTTTCAATGACCCTGTGACTAAAATATAGAAACAAACCAGTATAATATAACATACAGGCAGATCAGCTTGCACAGATGAAGCAATTTATATCAGCAGTTCTGTGGGCTTTTAAATCATTGAAAGTTCATCTTTTTCCTTAAACAAATGTGTGACTATCTTTAGTCAACTTACAGTAAAAGCATACTGAAACATATGTATTCATACATTTAAATGTGTGAAAAAAGAGATCAAAAAATAAGCTGCCAGAGCTTTTATGAAATACACTTTTGTTTACTACAAAGACACAGAACCCTATCAGTTAATTGCATGTTTGATCATCAATATCCTGTCTTTTTTAAGTAAATACTCCCACATAAGAAGTTCAAATAAGGCAGCTCTGGGTATAGAAGCTTTCAGCAACTTTCAGTTTACTTATTTAAGTTATTCCACATTTTGGAGTTCATCTTTCTCACAACAAGACTTAAAAGTAACCTGTGTGATGAACTTTAATAAAATGCAATAAACAGAGCCAACAGTGCAAATTGAAAGTAAACACACAGCATCAGTAATAGTATCATATGATACAACAGCATTTATGAAACAGATCTCATCAAAATGCTTGATTAGATTCAAAAATATCTGTATCTAGAACACGTGCAAATTCACACCCTGTCTACAAGAGATTTGCTTTTATGATAGGTGAGCACAGCTTTGCTCCTGATTTCTGTGTAAATAAAAGTTCATAAGATAAGGATCCATTTCCACTAATTCTGTGGGGCCAAAGTCCCATTTGTAGTAGTGGTACAGGACAAGGTGCCCACCCAAACAGTCCCAAGGGGTTCCAGACACCCTTCTCAGCCTAGAAGCAGAGGTTACTCCTTTCTGTAAGTGATTCTTGCTCTTTCCATTGTACACACAGACAAAGGAACAATGCTTTCACCCTGAGACACTTCTCATGATTTCTGGTGCACTTAGGCTCCAAGTTTTGAGTCTGAGCCACAGTATGCATCCCTCCATATGGAATTCACGGCCAAGAACTGTCTCTTGGATGACTGATATTAAACTAGACATTTCTCACATGTGGCAGTCAAAATACAAAAGAAAAGCTTCTTATTTCTGACATGTCCAGAGAACACTTTAAGACTGGCTCCCTTCTTCTGCTGGCCTTTATGAGAGCAAATGCAGCAAGGTTTATCCATCTCTGGGAGCTGTGTCATAGCTGTGACCCCAATCAGCAGTAGGCGTTTCTTTGGAACCCAAAGTCGGTGTTTCACTTTCCGAAGTAGTGCCTAAACCACACTATCTCATAAGTATTTCCTTAAAGCTAGCTAAGCTTTTCCACTCTATACTGACTACTGTGGACCTGCTTTCAGGCACTTTCTCTCCTTGTGGTTTGATTTCACTACTGAGGGAGACACAGATTTCTCTAATCTAATGTCAGTAGGCAGAAAGATGAATGTGTAATCCAAGCTGGCCCTCTCGGCTCCCTCTACTACAGTAAGCAGAGAGGAATTGGTGTTTTCAGACAGAGCCACAGCCCGCACCACAACAGCCCCATCTCAAATGCCAGGCTAGATCCACTTTTAAAAGGAACTTTTAAAAGAAACAAGGTAAAAGGGTATTGGGACATATGGTACCAGTTAGAAATTTTCCCAGTTTCTACTTAACAAAATGAAGAGGTTTTTGAACATTTAACCTAAAACTTTAACACAGAGTGGATGTAAATCAGTTGGTTCCTGCGACTGTAGAATCTGAATACATTATCTTCCAGCTCAAGGCTATATAAGGCTTTCCAGTCCCAAACAATGAATCTTAGAAATGGCAAGAGCCTCTGCAACTCAGAGCCAAGCACTGACAATGTTTGAAGTCAAGCTAAAAATACAGCCCCAGTCCAGATCCCAAACAAGGCAGGCAACAAATGCAGATGGTTATAGGGGATAGAGTGGCAGGGATGTACAAACATGTGCATAGCAAGACACAACATAATACACAACATTGCTTCTTTCTCATGCTGACTGCTACTTCCTTTCCTCTTATTTCCTGGAATTTCTTACCATTTTTAAGCTATTCTACATTCATCCTGAAAGAAGTTTTTCCAAGTTCACAAATTCACGTCAGACTGGGTTTGGCTGCCTTTTTCCAGGCTTGTGCCATGTAACTCATTAACTCAAATGGCTTTTCATCAGTCCTCGTTGAGTAATGCAGTGCCCATTCAGGTTTCTGCTATAACCCCTTATTCACACATTCTTAGCACAATGCAAAAAGTTCCCCCAAGTCCAGAGTCATCAGATCAGTCACTCCCCAGTTCTTTCTGAGACAGACTTCTGCTTTGACTCTCCTTCCTTTACAGCAGCAGTAGGAAGGAGACCTTAGTGCCCAGAGACTTACTGCCAGTGTTGGGAAATGCTGGGAAATTCCATAACTTTGGAGCAAGTCCATCTTTCTCCAGCTGATGTTGTTTCTTTATCTAAACTAAACCAAAGTTTGTTTAACCTCTTATTCACAAACCTCTAGTGGTAGATTTCCATAGCCTCTAGTCTAGTTTAGCATTTAGTCACCCTTTCTGTCAGAAAGGCCTTTGGCCAAAATGATTTCCACTCTAGTTTAATAAAATTATTAAAATTATTTCTTTTCCCAACGGGCCTGGAAAGAAGATGAATTTCCTTCTTTTGGAAGTTGAATTTAAATGCTATAATCACTCTCCCCTCTTCCACTGCATCTTCTCATGTTGTGCTGAGAATCACCAAATAGTTCTAGCAAGCAAAAACTGTCACATGTATTAAAGACAGAAGCACCATTCAACATTTAAAGAAGTCCCATGTGTCATTTCGTGCTGTGGAATGTTTTGAGGAACTGTTGCAAGTGCCTCTGTATTAGCCTGGTCATTGTCTGGGTACCTTGACTTTCAGCTGAGAATAATTTTTGTTTGTTCATGGTAGGATATAACTTGTCTAAATATTAAGCATCTAACATAGTCAACTATCCTAAGCATACTGCTTGGGTTACCCCTGAATGAAGGAGGGAAGATCCCTGGAGAGAGAGAACAATCCTTATTTCAGACCTTTCCTCTTGAATGGGATGAATCCATCACCCTTGACCACAGAGGAACCTTAAAGAATGAGTTTTATTTGGAGTGAGAGAGACTTTAAGCCTAGCAACCAACTCTGGGATCACAAATCGTGCTTTTACATGTCTATTTCAGAAAAAAAAAATTGTGGTTTTCAAGTGCAGATTTTTCAGGGGACACAATAAGAATAAAAGTGTTTTTACCACTTTTCAATCCATGTCCTATGTGGTGCTGTAGGACATTAGCAATACAGCCTGATCCTACGCAAAGAGTGTTGGGGCCCCATCCTGTTTAAGGGCTGTTTTTGCACAATTTTGCAAGCAGTAGATGAGTCCTGTAGCACTTGTGGGAATTCACATGGCTTGTATGGAAACAACGAATGTGGCACATTAAGTTACAGGAAAAACTTAGACAAAAACTCAGGCTTAAAAAGCCATAAAACAAACCTTTTAGTTGGCTCTGGTCTGGTGAAGACTGTAAGGTTAGAAAATGTTTGGCTGTACCGGTACATGGCTTGCTTCTTATGGTCTACCCAAAAAAAAAAAAAAAAGCAAAGCAGCTCAACTCTTTCCAAGTCCAGGAGGATGGTAGTGGGGAGGGTATTTTCCCTGCTGATGTTCAGATACACTTCCTGGCACTGTACCCTGCAATTTAATTTACTGTGAAACTGTGCCTTAAAGCGTCAGTCTAACTCTGAATAAAGACTATGGGATCTGATTTTGTAGAAGCACCGAGAGTTTCTTTCTTTTTTTTTTTTTTTTTTTTTCTTTCTTTTTTCTTCCTAGTACTGAATGCAGAGAGGAAAAGGCAGGCAGATGCATGTCATAAATAAACCCAAAGCGAACAAAGAACAGATGTCCTGAGGAACTTGCTGTCTCAGTATTTGGAGCACAAAGAAATGAAGTAAGCACAGCCCTTCATAGAGGAAGTCCTTCACTTCCTCAAGAAGTTCGAACATGCCAAGAAAGCAAAACAATTTCACAAGGCCAGAGTATATGAGCTTCTAATCCCATGAAAGTAGTATATGCTCTGCCACAAACCCGGAGTCAACAGAGCTTTCCTCCAACGCAGGCACAGTATAGTTAAACCATAGGCCTAATACCAGTAAGGTTGTTATCACTTTGGAATTCTATTAGAAAGTGTCAGGAGTTTTTTTTTGCAAGATTAAAGCAAAGACTAGAAAAAAATTATCTTGGCTGCTCCTTTTTTTCTCCCCTAGCTAATTCAATGCATTATAGCATAGATGGATCTTAACATTCTTCAGACCTGGGCAACAACACAAGGAAAACCCCTAAGTATTTCTGAGCACTGTCTGCCTCGAAACTCTAATTCATGGTTATTTATATACTGTAAAAACCTGTAAAACAGAATGAAAAAATATGCAGAACTCACCATACATCACAAAGAAATGTTGTAGGATCTGCACTATTTACTCCACATTAAATGCAATTGTTTTATTTCCCTTTCAGCAAATCCTCTGAAAAGAGACCTGTGAGTGAATGCAGAATTAGGGATGTGGAGCAGAGCCAAACACTTCTATGCTCCTGGGGCTGCTGCTGCCCAGCACAGGGGCTACAAGGAGACAACAGCTGGGGAGGGAGGAAGCTGGAGGGAGAAACTACTCCAAGCAGCACAGCTCCGGCCACAAATATTGACTGATAAGTGCTGCTGGAGTGATGATGGTCTAGGAATACAGGCAAGGAAGAATCCAGAAGGAGACATCATATCTTTTATTAGTCCTAACCACTGGAGAAAAAAATAAAGACAAGATCTCATGACCTAAAGCTGAGCCATTATATCTGGAAGTTGCCTATTTTTTCAGCAGTATCAGTATCTAAATAAAAGACATTGCCTCTCCCTGCGGCTCTTCGTTCATAAATATTTCCAGATCAGTGTTTCTTGCTATTACATTTTTAATCCAGCCTTCCAGAATGCAGATGGGACAATAAAAATTAAGAAGCCACCAATCACAAGTTGGAGGGAGATGTAAATAAATAAATAGACTGGAAAGTTGTTATAAGCCTAAGAACCACATGGTCCTTGCCAGCTGCAGTTTTTGGACTCAGGCATACACCTGTTTTGACAGCTCTCAGTCTTGGCATGTTCTGAGGGGAAAAAAAAGGAGGGAGGTGGTAGTTGGAGTTCCCTGCTTGCCTGTCATGGTGTCACAGCACTTGACAGAGTGGAATGCAGACAGAGCTGGATCCCACTTCCAACTGTGGTGGAAGATGGCCAGGAAGGACAGTAAGGACCTAGAATGTGCAGTGCACAGCAGAGCCATGACTCCTCGAGGTGTGAGTCTGGCCCCCGTGCTACATCTCTCTTTGCACCATATCTAGGGGCTCTGTTCTTATTTTCTCCAGACTGTCGCTCATGCTTATCACTACATCCCACTTTTGATCTTTTTCTTATCTTGCCTTCTCTCTGCATCTGCTTTTGTTCTCCTCTGCAACTCCCCACCCCACTGCACTGCCACAAGCCCCTGCCCAGCTCAGCTCTTGTCTCTTCCTTGGCACACCCACTCCAGAGCCTTGTTAGCTCTTGCTCCAGCTCTGGACAAGAGCTGTTTGGCCCATTCCCCACCAGCAGAGCAGCAAACTGTCCTCAAGGCACTGCTGCTGTGCCAGGGGACAGGGAAGGATAGCTTCTCATCTGCAGGGGACAGCTCCTCCCAGCCCCAGCTCCTGCTCACCCCTCGACCTTCCTGTGCATCACTAGTAGTGGTGAGAGGCTGCAACCAGCAAAGGGAGACCTGTTAACTGAGACATATTTGACCACAGACACCCACTTTCCGTGGGACATCTTTTTTCCACAAAGCCCAGATTTTCTCACAGACAAAGGGTCTCTTGCATCACCACGAGCAGGGAGCAGTGGGAGCAGCTGCAGCAGGAAGCAGAAGTGTGGCATCATGGGGGCCAATTCATCTCTCTGAGTGCAGGAGCAATGCAAGAGGCAGGAGCATGCCTCAGTTTTGTAATGTGCCCAAGGAGAAACTCAAAGCATTCTGAAAAAATCACACCTATAACTATGTGACTCTGTCTTTTCCTTATATCTTTTCCTTGTACATACACATCTTCTTACATGTTATCACAGCTGAAATGATAGTGTTTCTCCTACAAATGCCAAAGAAAAGCTACAAATACTGTTTATTCTTAGAGCATGTTTTTGCTTCTTCTGGTAGAATTTAAATATTTTCTGTAATTAGATTTCAAAGGGTTAACTTACTATGATATGTAAAAAAAATAAAAGCTTACAGCTCCTGAGATAGCATCAGCCCATTAAACATAGGTAAGAATATGAGAGGGAAAGAGAAGGGAACAGATATTATATATGTAAGGAAAATTAAAACTCAGGATGTTGGGCGTGGGGGGAATGTGCTTTGAAGTACAAAAGTTCCATTGTTAATGTGGGACAAAACCTCCCCAGTATGGGACAGAGATAAAAAGGAGGGAGTTTCTAACAGATCAAGGTCAACCAAGATATATGAATAACATAAATGCTATTAATCTCGTACAGCATGAATCAGAGAATTGCAGCGGGGTATAGCTGTGTGGCGGAGTTCATGGCATCGGGGTTTTATGCCACTTTGTATTAGATAATGAGCGTATTCATTGCAGACTCCTACACATCATCCAAACTGGCAGAGAAGGAGCTTTAAGGAGCTTGGGAGAACAAATCAAAGAGCTGGATCTAAAGCTCAGAAAGGTAATGGGGATGTTCAAATACTGCCCCAAGTTTAGATATTTGCAAGCATTCATACAATCTGACTCTGCAGGAAATAGCGTGAGAAAGAAGCTCCTGTTTGGACAGCTTGCTGCTTATTATTTATCACTCTGCCTCTGTCATAACAGCTGATTTTACCAATTAAAAAAAAAAAAAAGACATCGAGCAATACAGAAAAACACTACACCAGAAAAAGCTTTCCTTGCCTTTTTTCATTTATTTAATTTTTTTTATTTCTCATGGCTGCAAATTCAGAGGCACAAAGAGAATCAATTTTCGTCTTGGAGGGCTTAATCTAAACATCATTGGGAGGCAAGGGACTGAGCAATACTAGAATGAAAAAGTATATAACCAGATGTAATTCTGATTTCACATGTTGCATTTCCACACATTTTAGTCCCCTGGAATTCCAGAGACACATGTGTTCCACAGGAGAAGCTTAAAGAATAATTTATCTTGGGAAGGAAGGAAATAAAAATGCCTACATGTGTGCATATAATTTTGACAACAATCTGCAACCAGATTGTTTGCAGTGGTTTGCACTTCCATTTATTTATTCCAAACAAACATTTTAACTCAATGGCATGGATTTATGTAGCATGTTTTTTCTGATTGTTATGCTTTCAGATTTTTAAAATAAAGCTGAAATACAGTTGGGACCAAATTAAAATTCCAAAACAGACTAATTCTTTCTCCCTAAGGTTAGCAGGGTTTTCTCAGCATGAACTTAGACTTGCATTCAATTCTACATTTTGGTGCCATGTAATCAATGGAAAAGGGCAAGCCCCATAATGGGGCCAGCTCTCCACAACGAGCACATCCAAAGTTAAAAAAAGAGATTTTCAAAGAGGGGCTGGTTGTTTGTATGCAGTAGCATCTAGAGGCTGTGCTGCATTTGGAGCTCTTCTGCAGCACTTTGAATATGCATATATATATACATACATGCTCTGTGTGTGTACATATGCACTACCCATGCATACATATGTGCACTGTCCATATATACATTCATACAATACAAACTGCTTCTCTACCTGATCTTTAGGAGGGATGTTTTTTGAGCTTAGTGAAGGGAAGTTAGAGCAGGGGAGGGGGAGAAGAAAAAGAGAAGAGAGGGCTGAAATGGCTCAAGGTAGACCCCCCCTCAGAAAACATCTGAAGACTGCTCAAAGGCAATGCCAGTACCATGGTCCAGCTAATTTACAAAATGGGTTTAAGCAGGACAAGAAGGATAATGGAAGATCAAAGGACAAGCAGCAGATGAGTTTCAAAGCTGTCAGCAGAATTATCCTTTTGTGTGGAGAAAATCAGATGAAGGCAAGATTCAGTCAAGATTTTGATCCCCAAACTCTCCTTGTGGCTACCTTTATCCAAATAGCCAAAGGATCCTGGAAGGCTGTACTGGACAGCAGCACCAAAGCCTGAGGATCCCACAGTCCCTCAGAGCCTCCCTGGTGGGCCTGGGAGCTTCCAGAATCCCTTGCCTTGAGCACAGTTCTCTCTGTGAAGAGGCACCCATCTTCCACACAGAGCTCTGCAAGCTGCTGCTTCACATCCTGCAGACCTCTACCACTGAATATAACAGACCTGGGATATTAAAATACTCTGCATCTTGAAAGAGGTGCTTGCTGCATCCAGGTCCCTTCTGGGCATACTTCTCGTGCCCTTTGTGCACAATTTTACCTCAACTGGTCAGAGCAAGGTGCCAATAATGCCAAGGTTGTGGATTCAATCACTGTATGAGCCATTCACTGAAGAGTTGGTCTGGATGATCCTTGTGGGCCACTTCCAACTCAGAATATTCTGTGATTCTGTGAATGTCTCTGGAGAAGGTGATTCAGGCTTCACCCACAAAGCTTATATAAAGAGCCCATGGTGAAAAGAAGTACCTTGCCACTAGAAGTATCTTGCCCTTATCCCTGGGCACCTTACCTGGCAGGACAGGCCATCAAGAGTGTGAGATGGAGGAGAAGGAGGAGTTGGGGACGAGAAAACCCCTATTCTTCAGGCTCATTGTCAGGGCATAAAGCTGAGAAGGGGGAATCAGAAATATCAGACCAGCTTCCACAGTTTTTGAGTCAGTGCATGTCTTAGATAAGACCCATCCCCAGTCTCCTTCCATTCCCTAAAAATTCCTAGCTATACCAAACAGGTACCCTCAAGCAGCTGTTGCTCATACAGAGCTGGGCTGCTCTAGCAAGGGGAAACTGAGGCAGTCTCTATTTCTGCTTCTGAGGGAAGAAGCACCATGAGAAGAGGCACAAGAAATGGCACATTCCCATGAAAAATTGAAGTGTGCCACAGCATCTTCTTTCCAGATGTGGAGAACAAAAATATGGATCCTTCACTTCTGAGAGCAGCCCCACAAAGCTGGGAAGGCAGCAGGGGACAGTTGAATGTTTGTTCCTACCCCACCATACAGATACTCAGCCAGGGCACAAGAACAAACAAACAAAAAAATGGTAATATTCATAGTTGCATAGTTACAGAGTTGTGAATGTAGCATTTGGGGGTTTTCAGTGTAATTACTACATTCCATTTATTTGGATTTGTCAGACCAAAAAACACCTCTCTCAGAGGCTTTTACCTCAGTTAAATATAGTGGTGAAGCAGTTAACATAGTTTTATGCATCACTGTGTTGGCATGGGGTTTTTATCTTTTATTGGCACCATTTTATCCCCGGAGACAATAGGAGATTGTTCTCGCTGTGTGTAAAAAGATCTTGTTCTGGCAAGTAGGGTTTTCCCAGTCAACAAGTTTGGAATCCTTGGTGAGGGAGAAATAGGCCGTGTTGGGACTGGCCTGCTAAGCACCTCCTCACCGCAGCAATCACTGTGCCAGTCACTGCTCTCAGGGCTGCTGCAGCTCAGAGGGGCAAAGGATGGAGCACCAAACCCACAACCCTCTGCTGTACTGTTATTACAAAGATGGGACAAAAGTCTAGATTGATCTTCTCTAGGCATAAACCACTGTAACTCCTAGAAACTATGTGGCAAGAAGAAAATACATGTGTTTAGAAGCCTTTTTCTTTGCTAAAACCCACAAAATCCATATGAAAATAAAGGTCCTGATTCCCTGATTTGGATGTTTTTGTGTTCCCCTAGAAGATGTACAGGATTTTCTTTTTCACTCCTCTCTTCCTGGTTGTATAAATAGTGTAATACACAATTACAGCAGTCAGAGGCATTAGGGATAAGAAGGTATTTACATCAGAGATGTACATATGAGATTATGTGAGAATGGTAAAGTTTTATCTCCATCTTTAAATAAATATTATGCTTTATCCACACCCAAAGTCTTGAAAGAAAGCTGTTTTAGTGTAAACAATTAACTTCCTGGCCAATCATTCAATTTTTTTGATGACTTGCTGCTGAGAAATTCAGATTCTGTACTGTAGACTACACCTTACAAATTTTGATCAGTCAGATAATCCACCCTAAAATCACCCAGACACTGCAGTTTATCTGCAGTCATACCACAGCATTTGGCAGGCCTGGTATTTCGGTTGTTCTTATTTGCAGAGGCTATAAAGTGATTTAGTTGCTACCAGGTTTGACAGCAATTAGGAACACAGGCATAAGCGATGGCAGCCTCTGCTGTATATTTCATGAGTGCCCACAGCTCAACCCTTCTGCAAAACATGCCTCAGATCTCAGATTACACTGGAAAATAAAGTCTCTCGTAGTTAGAGCTGCAGTCAGCTTTCAAAATGTTTACTGAGTGTAAGGTAGTGCAGAAGTGATTACAAACCCAACCAAACCCCCGGGCTATGTGGCAATAGGAACCGCCCAGAAGGTCAGAGCTGAACTGAGATCATACAGTCACGACTATTTTCCAGATGAACTGAAATTCATCATCTTGCAGCAGACAGAAAATGAAAAGTTATCTCCTTGCCCTGCAGGGATCAACCTGCAGCTGCACTTCCCTTGCTGCCTTTTCTCTACAAGGCCCAGCAAGCTATAGTTGTGTCAATAAATTCCTTAGTTTTTTTCATTTTACTTAAGTCTTGAAAATAAACCACTGAAAGAAATTAAAAGGCATTTTTCCAAAGCAAAATGGGACTTGAAGAGCAGTGTCCTTAATGACATTGAAACAAACCAAACTGTTTTGGGGCACATGAAATGCTCAAGCGGCTGTGCTTCAGCATTATCTGCAAAATGAAGGCAGTAGTGCTTTTATTCAACAAGCTAGCATGCTGGATTTGGGAGATACTGGTTCAGGATGTGGAATCCTTAGCAGTCATCCCATGGGAGAGGATCCTGCCTGCCCTGACAAAGCAGCCCTGTTCTGCCAAGCTCTTCTCCTGGAGCTGTTCCACTCCTTTGTATAAAGTAATTATTTAAATATACATTGAACAAAGGGAGAGGGAAATTAAGGCCTATCAGTTAGGGCACTCTGCTGGGAGGTAAAGCAAACCAGTAAATAATTCATTAATGATGTTGCTATTTCAGAGACCTAATAAATTTTTATTGGTTAAGAAAAAAGTCATCATCAGGGACTGGGAAAATAGCCCCCAGACACCTTGTCACTTGGGGGTGCTGTTTTGGCAAGGCATAACTGTCACGTTTCAAATGGATATGGATAAAAAAAAAATCCCCTGCAGGTAAAATGAGACTTGCAGCCTCCCCTGGCAGGTTTTAGTGACACAATTTTTGGACAAAATGGGAACTGGAGTTTGTTTCAGAGCCTTGAAAAGGCTCACATCTTAAAAGAAGAGAATTGCAACCAAGGCTTTTAAGGAGCTCAAGTCAGACCACATCAAATTAAACAAACTGCAGAGTTCCTGAACTAATTGTTTTAAATGCATCCTCCTTGCTTTATTTGGAGGCTCTGGACTCGAGGCAGGATACCTCTGGGTCCTACCAATATCTGTTACAGCTTCTTTGTTCGCTGGCACTGCAGCCCAGGAAGAGGTGGAGACAGACAGATGGCCTGAGAGCAACTTAGACTCCACAAAAATGAATAATAAGCTCTTACATTTCCTGAGATATAAGGAAGGAAGAAGACCAAGCTGCTCAGCAGTGCCACATCATACTCCCCAAGTCTTGCTGAAGCAGGAAGTGGCAAATGCAGCTTAATGAACCAAGTGTCATCAGGAGTAATGACCATGTCTGTCACAGAACTCTATGCCCACAATATTTTCAGCTTCAAACCACAGCAAAGAAAAGGAGGATGGCTAGCTCCAAAGGTAAGCGAATGTGACACAATGCACATTGTTGGAGGATTAAGACACTGCTGCTGCAGAAAATGGTGACACAGTGCCCTTAGGAGAGCTCTCCTCCCACCTCTTTCCTGGCCATGGAGAAGTCTCCCTCTGACTTCCAGAGCCTGAAAACTTTGCCATCTGCCTCACTTGGGAAAAATTCTCATTTTATCTTTTCCATTTGTATTGAATTGTTTTTAAACAGGAGAGGCTTAACATGCAGGCTGTGCAATAGCATATGATACAGTTAATTTCTCTCACCATCTAATGTTAACAACATATGGAGACTGGCCTGAGCTGCCAAGGACATAAATCTATCCTTGCCTCCTGGTTTGGTCACTGAATCTCAATTTTTTTATTGCTGCACATTCCTCCACAGGACTTCACCAAAACACCTGGTGGGGACCTTCCAGAGGAAAGAATTTCACTCTTCTCAAAGAAAATACTCCTTTCCACCCCACTCCTAGAAAACAGCCCACCTCCTGCCAGTCTCCTTTCCCCCCAAATCCGGATTCCCATTTCCATTGACAGAGCACATTCCCTTAACAAAAAACTGATTCATGCTTACAGTGTTATATAAACGCCTATGATGTTTCTTTAATGTTGTTTGACTTGTGGGTGACTTCAGAGCTCCTGATGGCATGGGGCATTAGTATCAGCTGGAGCAAAACCAGTGGCAGGCAGGTACTGTGTCAGCTTCCTCACCATTTTGCCAGCTGACCTCACTCCTGACACGCCAGTTGGCTGCTGTTCCCTTCCCATGCCAAACTATGCAGTGGTTTTGAGATGCATACAAAAAACTATCCAACATGCTGAATAAACCAATGTTTAAATTCAAGTTCCAGGATGAAGACATTTACACAAACCTTGAACTCTGTTGCAACCAAATTTGGGCATTTCAAGGACACTGGATATCACTCTCGTAGCTTTTATGACTTACTGTAGAGAAATAGCAGATGAAATACTGGGATGCAAACTGTACTGACAATTTTCTACAGAGCTGCAAATGGGCTTACAGAGTGGCTCACTGGAAAACCATGGAAAAGGGAGCAATGTTGCAGACTTGAAACAGATGTTTTTCTTTCACTTTCCAAGTACAACTTCAAGACAAACATGGATGGTTTTGTCCTTCTCCCTGCATACAGCATTAAATGATGCATTCTTAGGTATGTAGATGAGAAAGATGGACTCTACTTGCAATCAACATTTGCATCTGGTCTCTCACAAAGCCTGTATGTGAACAGTAAAATGGAACAAAATCCAAGATGTGAAACCCACATCTGCCTCAGGTGAAACCAGATGTTAATTGATGCCTGCTTATTCTCCTCTTTATGTATCCTGTCTCTTTACAACATATGTAATGCACATATTTCATCTTTACTGTAGCAGTATGAATATCTTTCAAGTCTGTCAGAGATGGAGGACTAAGCTGTCATCAGTACAGCCTATAAACTCCTTTCTGTTAAAGCAAAAGTTAAGTATTTAAAGTTAATTGGTGGCATTTTCTTTAAAAAGTCTTTGCTAACTGTCTGTGGAACAAATCTGACCAGAGTAGCCTGTGGAAGCTAAGTCAGCACTATTTTCATAAAAAATACCTGGCCTCATAACCTTGAGCAAGAATTCTTTTTTTTTTTCAGTATTTACTGGAATAACATATGATGAACTGGATTATTCATTATGAACTTCTTCTGCCATATTGTCTTACATACTATGAACTCATCTGGATTGCAAAGAATGTGTAAAGTTACATCTTCAGTTTTTCATTCACTTATTAATTAATTTGCTCTGGCCTTGGGGCTTCTCCCCCAGTGCTAGCTCTTAATCCCATTTTCAAGAATACATTTTGCCTAACTAATATCAGCATGCAAAAGGTATTATTCAAGGACCTGTCTTTTCTTTTTACAGAGAAATTAATCCAGAGGTTGTGTTTGGAGAAAAACCCCTATCCTGAGAGCAGCAGGTAGAGGAGGAGGGCATGTTATTCCCCATCCAGACAGACACCAGGATCTCTCCTTGCAAAGCATGAAACACCAGATCCCAACCCACGGCCTTTTCGGGGCTCGGACGCACTGCACCTTTCACAAGCAGTGAAAGAAAGGACACTGTAAGGTGCAAACACGATTTTATCACTATGTCAACAGCAGTGTGGGCCCCAGCATTCAGCAAGAGATGTTTGCATTGGACCTGAGAAGTTTCTCATCAGCCGGGGCAGACAGCACACACCACCAGTTTCACCACAAGGCCCCTGTTTGTTTTGGTGTTGATACAGCAAGGTGCAGAAATGTCATGTCCAGCTGCTGTATTTCTCAGTTGGTGAGTTCAGGTCAAGCTCTCACTGCCCCAGTTAGGCCCCATGGAGAGGGAATGGGGAGGAGGGGGTGGCTGTGGGGCAGAGAGCACGAGGAGCTGCCTCCCATCCACAGTGTTTGCCAATGTGGAGTTTCACAAATAGGTCACTCATTAAAACTTTATATAGTTGAATTCAGGAAGCCTCCTCTCACTAGAACAATAGCAAAAGGAAAAAAACCCAACAAAACAGATTTTTATTGAGCCTTCTGGGTGGGCACAACCACCAGGGATGAAGACAAAGCTCAGGTGAAGCGTTACCTTCCAGAAATCCATCCAGCCCCTCAGAGTGCAACCAGTTATGCTTTATGCTTGGGCCAACAGCTCTGCCATCCTTTCCGCACCTCATTACAGAAAACCAAAGGAGGAAAAACATGACTAAAACATTAAACAAGTCACATTTTCTGTTTTTAACAAAAAACATTGGTTGAGATTTAAAAAAGAATCAGACGAAACCTCAGTTCCACAAAGAAAAGCGTCTCTTCTAAATTCCCCCACTCTTCAAGAGCAAGGGGATCACTTACAAATGCAAAGCAAGATTATGTGCTAACGTTGGAAGGATTGGAGGCCTTACAGCTTGTGAAACTACCCAAAGGGTGGTCCCTCTGCCTGGGCAGGGTGAGTGTATTTGTTAATACACCTTCCTTTCATGGTTGTTTGGACCCAAGGGTATTTTCAGAGCTTTCTGAAGCTTCCTTCCTTCATATGGAAACTGCCCTGCCAGAAGATTGGGATGTGGAGGTGGGAGCAGTCAGGCACTCCTATGTCACACAGAAAGAAAATTAAATATTAACATGCTCCTTCTGCTACCTGCCTGGAAGTCACACAGTCACAGCATTTTAACTTGTATAGTGGTGGTGAGGGTAAGTTTGAGCTTACAGGTGGTGTTAGACTCTCCCATTCCCCATTTTGGATCACTTCTCATTTCATGTATCAGATTAAAACATTCAGGCTTAACCTTCTAAATCACAAGAAAATCTTTGCTTATTTTGGAGCAACTAAATCAGTTTTCCAGAGTTCAGAGAACAAGTCTCTTACTTCTTAAACAATTTGGAGGTTTTTCTCAGGCTTTACCTGATTGATCTTGCAACAAAGTAAATTTGTGGTCAAGAAAATAGGTTTTAAGGTTATGCCCACGTTGCTCAATAAAGGAATTGTGGATTGAAAGCAAGCACTGGAGCCCCAATCTTCTGCATAGAGGAGTTGTTAGGTCATTCTCTGGTGCTATTTTGGACTGCTCTCCCTGTTGACTAGACTTGGAAGCAGTTCAGGCATGAAATTATTCTAGAGAAGGCTCCCAACAGGCAGCATGACCAAGACTGCAAGCAAGTTTGACTCTCTTTCTTCTTCTACTGTCTCAGTCCTCCAAACACTATCTCAGAAATCCTAGGACAACTGAACATTATATATATATGCAGCATGGATGCAGTCAGTCTGCTGCAGGTCTGCTGTATTTGCACAAATGCAAGCTGTTCTGCACCACTGGCCTGGGTGTCAGGGATCCCTTTCTGCAGCTACACTGCACCGAGTGTCCCAGGCTGCCTCTGAAAATCAGTTTGATTCATGTCAGCCCAGATCTCTAAGCCCCATCTGGAAAGTGCTGGCTAGCTGCTGAGCAGCACTCCTGCAGCAGGATTGTTCTTCTTTGTCCCAGGTGTCTAAGTAAAACATAGACCTGGGGAAGCCCTCGCTGTGACAGGGGAAGGGCTCAAGAATCAAACGGAGCTGTAGGCCTCAGAGCACTTGAGTGACCCCTCAAAATTACTCAAGGAGCAATTAATCCCAAAATAACATCTGGAAAGACTGTTCATAAACTAAGTAAATGAGCTCGGAACATGAAAGTTTTTGACCAGCAGCTCGCTGTGTGACACTCTTAACACACCTTGCCAGCTCTATCATGGAAACATAGAGCCCCCACAAGCCATACCAAAAAGTAGCCTGGCCATGGAAACTGGTTTCTTTGGTCTTTGTAAAGAACTCAGCCACTTTAATCACAACAAATACCAAAATACTGGGGGAAGGAGTCCCACAGCTCAATGGTACGTTTTGTGAAAAAACTTTGACATTTGCATACTTGCTCCATTATGTCCTGACAATTCTTGGATCAGAAGGGAGCAAACAGCTGATCCTTATTTGCTTATGAAACAAAGTCTGTAGGAAAACAGGATTTCACAAAGCCCAAACCATTTGAAACACCACAGAGTGAAGTCCATTGCCAAATACAAGGCAGGATGCTGGAGGAACCCAGGGGACTGGCAACTCTGGAAGTTGTGGTATCCTCAGCCACAGGACAGATGTTCCCGAAGGGCAGGAACACTGGAAACTGTGGAAAATTGCACAACTGAATTTCACAGAAAGAAAAGCAATTTTCTTATAACTGAGGAATCCTTCAGCAAGTTCCAGTGAGACCAAAAGCTATTGTTTTCTTAGGCACATTTTTTGAAAGGTACATTTTTTGAAAGGTACTGAAAGGTGCAGTTTGCAGTCCCAATATTTTAAGTGTTGATTCCATTGACTCCATTTTGGAGATATGGCTTTGGGTGGAAAACAGCATCATTTGAAATTGCATTTCTTTATATGGTGACAGAATAATCCCTGGTAACTAGCTTAGACTAGATGGCAAATGAATGCAAACTTGTAGGAAATTGAAATTAGATGACATGAGTCATGTGGCAAGTGATCCAGGCACTTAAACCTACAGTTTTAGATTCAGCCTGAAACAGCAATTATGGGAGAACATCCAGATGCCTTATATTGAGGAAGAGGCCTCATGAGGGAGATAATTGCAGGAACAATTAAGAGTATTCACAGCTACAATGTGCTACAATGCTTAAACAAGAGGGCAGGAAATAGTAGGAGACCCACAATCCTTTTTCCGTGTTGGAAATGTGAGCAATTCATTAGGGTTCGGACATTCTTCCCCTCTAAATGCCTTCTGCCCTTTGTCACTTGACAGCAGAGCAGTTTTCAGGGCTGCTCAGTAACCCAGAGATCTGGGTTACATTTCTCCTCATGGCAGGATTCCTCTGTCAAGAGAGAGCTCGGAGCTCCGGGGTGCTGTGGAAGAAGGCACTGAGCACACTCCTCATCAATACTTGGTCAGTGATGCCAACAAGCAAGGATGATCAAGCACCGGGACAAGTTGCCCACGGTGTCTGGAAAATCGTTGTGCTCTGGGGTTTTTAAGATCCATCTGACAAAGTCTTAAGCAATGTAGTCTGAATTCAGCACCAGCCCTTCTTTGAACAGGAGCTCACACCAGAGTAACTCCTGCTGTCCCCTCTAACCTGAACGACTGATTGTGCAGTGAGTGTGGAAACTACTGATCCAAAGGAAAGCAGTTTAGAAGCTGCCCAACCCTGTAACCTAGCTATAGCACTCAGATAGGATTTGGGATTCTTGGGAAAGGTGACTTTCATTTATGTTAAATGTAGAAATAATCCTGAAAGCAGGAATTCAGGACAACCTGTTGCACAACCAAGCAATACACCTAAATCTGGCTTCATATAGAAACTTAATATGTATCAGTCTGATACTCATCTCTCACTATCATTAAAAAAAGAATTGGTTAATATGGATAGTCAAGATGTGCTGAAGAGTGTGATGCTCATGCCCGACCTGGGCCCAAAGGCAAGGGCTTCAGCCTCACCAAATCTGTTTTACAACCAGCCATATCAAACTGAGGCGGCTCCATATCTAAATTTCTGCACCATAATTCCCAGTAAACCCTGATAATACTAGTCACAGACTGGGAAAGTAAACATAGCTCTGGATGCAGCTAGATCAGTTGCAAAGGACTTATTAGCTCTGGATCAGGCACACTGGGTGGCTGTGGGAACTTTTCCAAACTCAAACCTAAATCCAAGCTCTTAGCATGGTTGCTGTGACTAAACAGATCCAAGCACAGACTTAGGTGCCAAACAGGACCAGTGCAGGTGTCAGCCCATGGGATTCACCACACAGATAAGCTGCCTCTGGATAGCTGAGAGTTAATATTATGGTGTCAATCACTTGAAGGGCAAAACAACTCTGCATTAATTAGGAGTACAAATAATACTGGACTGAATTCTATGCGTTTCACAAGCCCCAAATCTGGATTAAATCACGCACATGATTTGTAATGTGAGCTGTTTAATCACTTTTGTAACACAGATGCTCTATAATTAGAAGCTCTAAAAAAAATGGGGAGTGGGACTGAGCTAAACACTTGCACAAGCATAAACACAGGCATCAAAAAAAAAAAAAAAGATAAAAAATCCAAGGAAATAAGTATGCAAAAATCACCATTACAATTAGCAGTTTAGGGCTGAGATGCAGAAATAATAAACAATCTGCTGAAACTTCTAAAGCAAAACAAAAGCAAACTTCACTAGACTTTTTATTAAAAAACAAACCAAAAACCCACACACCATCTTTTCTCTTGATAACTTGAATATATACTGCCCACACATAAAATACAATAAGTCACTTTATAGGCAGGGACCACAGACAGAGACTAAATTCTATGTATAGTACTTATATAGCCCAGATACCATGAGTAAGTCTTCACAAAAGCCACAGGGAAATAACAAGAAACATCAAAAATGCTGTGATAGCATTTACGAACTTAGTTGCAAGAAACCTTTAAAGTTCATCTAGTGCAACCACTAGGCAGTAAGAAGGAACATCCTCCAACCTGGCCTTGAACATTGCCATATATGACACATTTACCACCTCTCCAGGCAACTTTTCCAGTGGTTCATCATTCTCAGGATTAAAAATTCTTCCTTAGATCTAGTCTAAACCTAATCTCTTTCAATTTAAAACCACTACCCCTTATGCTATCACAACAGACATTGCTAAAATATTTATATCCCATCTTTCCTGTAGGCCCCCTTCAGGAGCTGGAAGGCTGCCATAAGGGCCCCCCAGAGCCTTCTCTTCTCCAGGCTGAACAATCAGTTCTCTCAGCCTTTCCTCACAGGAGAGCTGCTCCATCCCTCTAATCATGCTGGTGGCCCTCCTGTGGACTAACTCCAACATGTCCATGTCCTTCCTGTGCTGGGACCCCAGAGCTGGATGCAGCACTGCAGGTGGGGTCTCAGCAGAGCAGAGCAGAGGGGCAGAATCCCCTCCCAGGCCCTGCTGCCCACCCTGCTTTGGATGCAGCCCAGGACACGTTTGGCTCTCTGGGCTGGGAGTGCCCATGGTTGGCTCATGTCCAGCCTCTCACCCACCAGCACCCCCAAGCCCTTCTCAGCAGGGCTGCTCTCCATCTGTTCATCCCAGCTTGTGCTAATAACAGGGGTTGCCCTAACTGAGGTACAGGACCTTTTACAGTTATTTTACCATTTGAAAGCAAAATGCAAATAAAGAATAATGTATCTTGCCATACTCTCAAGTTTTTAATTTTTACATTACAGAATTAACAGAGCTGCAGGATCTTCTTTCACTATACACCGTTAAAAGAATTGAGGCAGACAAGAATTATGTTATTATCTTGCATCACACATACTTGTCAGATTTAACATCCATGTCCAGACTTAAGAACTGTACTGGCTTCATGACACCTCATTGAAGAGTCTGATCATGGCAGTAAAAAGAAAATCCCAACAACACTTTACCCCAGACATTTCTTAAAACTAAGTGTAAGTGCACAAAATTTCAAGTTAATTACTATCATAGAACAGACACCTTTCCTCAGCTTACAAAATCATTAGTTTTCTTTGTAGGGAATTTTTATTCAATGTGCGCTCACAGTGGGAAGACTCCAGATACAAATTCAATGGTAAGGGCATAATTGGAAGGACACTTTCTTCTGTTAAGTTCTTATTAAGGTCAAGGATGTTGCAGAACTGAAGTTACTTTTTCACAACCAGCAATGGTGAAAAGTATAAAAGCTGACAGACTTATTTAGTTATTTGGGGGAGTGGAGAGAACAACTCACAATGGCTTTTGGTTTATTTTATTTCTTGGGTACATCTCCTTGATATATTTGATTCTTAAATTCTTGATAACTCATTGCTCTTGAAACTTTCAGATTCACACCTCAAAGATGCATGAGCCCCTAAGAACAAATTAAGTGACAGCCTCTGAGCTGTCACTTAACCATTTAGAGGCAATCCTCCTCCATTCATATTAAGCATGAAAATCAAAGTTAGACGTAAAATAACACTGCAACATAAAGAATTTAACATAGTACTCAATTTTTCACTTCCTGAAGAATCTATTATATTAGATACAATTAGTAAAAAGTACTACTGTCCTGGTCTACGTTCCTCCTACAGCTGTGGCCATTACTGAAAAGCTAACATTTCTAGTAAGTAGCAATTTCTCTTTTAAAAGTGCAAGTTTTATGACTAAAACGGCAATTCCTAAGCAGTCCATCACAAAACTTACTAACTCTTTGCACCAGGTAGTTATAGAGAGGTCCTGCCAAGATCAGGAACAAGTGAATGAATGCATTACATCCACCTCTGAGATTTGAAAGAGCATTCAGGGACAGAACACACCTTTTTCAACCCTAAATTTGCATAGGTACCACACTGAGCAAAAGGGTAAGGAAGGTGCCAGCATCATGAGATTTGTGACAAAATACAAAGTTGACAATACTGATTACTTCATTAATGTAAATTTCAGTGTTGAAAGAGTTGAGCCCATGACATATCCAGAGCACAATGTGTAGCAGCACTTACCACCATTATGAGGGAGGAATTAGGCAGAGACTTGAGCCCAATCATAGGTAACCTGCCGAGTCTAACATGCGACGTCAGCTTTCATCAGAATTCATGAACGTATAACTCCTGAATGTACAAACTTAGTTTCATAACCACAGGATTATGCTGTCAGTGCTTCTTGCACTTAACATATTCAAGTTTATTACAAAAAAAAAAATCCCACCAAAAAAAACCATCAAGCTAAACAAAAAAACAAACTCCAAAAACTGACTTCTCAGGGGAAAAATAGCAGCACTTGAGAATCCAAAGTACAGTAACACTACAACAGACTGACAATAACTATTTACAACAGAAATTCCTTTTTTTGCTTAACCATCATACTGTTGTCACAGTAACAGCTTTTAAGTTGAGAACTAATTAACACTTCAAGTAGAAATAGCTTATTGTTCTATATACAGAGAAGTGAACCAATAGTGCCGTCTTCAGAAGTTCCTTGCTTCTAGAGGTAGAGGTAAATTTGATCCATCCACAACAGCTTGTCATTCTCTAAAATAAAAATCCCTGTAAAGATTTTCTCTGAAAATTGCAAGAGATAGTGTCAAATTAATTATTTAGAAGTTAAAGAATCAAAGAATAATTATAGAATCATATATGGTTTGGGTTGGAAAGGACCTTAAAAACCATCTAGTTCCAACCCCCTTGACATGCACAGAGACACCTTCTAATCGACAGATTGCTCGAAGTCTCACCCAACCTAGCCTTGAACACTTCCAGGCACAGGGCATCCATAGCTTCTCTGAGCAACATGTTCCAGTGCCTCACTACCCTCAGAATAAAGTATTTCTTCCTGATATCTAATTGAAACCTGCTCTTTCAGTATGAAGCCACAATCCCCACACCCCCCTCATAAGAAGCACCCATCCAGCTCTCCTGTAAGGCAGCCTGATGTCAGCAATGGTCCCACAGGTGCTCATGCTACCAATCACATGACAATTAGCACTGGCTTTATTCCCAGTAACATTTCCAGCAGTAAGACCAGCAGGCTGTCCTCAAACACCCAGACAAGGTACACCTAAGACCTCAGACTCCAGAAGAAAGCTGTGTACAACAGAAGCAGAAGTGCACTAAACCAACAACACTACTGCAATTATATTAAATTACCAGACTCAGTTAATGAATGCATCTAAGTGAAGTGTGCTACAGAGTATTTAACTCACAGACAATTTATAGCAGCAGGAGTCCATGTTCTGTGTGCAACTGGGCATTTGGAAGTCACGGGACTACCACTCTAGAAAATTAAGAGGGATGAGCATCTGTGCAGCCATGTATAATGAAGAACCAATGAAGAATTTCTCATATTACACTAAGAAGATCCCCACATAAAGACAGTGTTTCTTTGACCAGAAGAAAGATTAGGAGTGAAGACTAAAAGAAAAGAAGTAAAAACATGGGGATAACTGTGACCATCTCTCAGCATGTAAGAACCAAAACATTTTTATTTTTTTTTTAATAGATACCATTCTTGTTTACACACTAAAAAAAGGTACAAGAGCTGGAGATCTGATGCTGTTTGCAATACTTTCAAGCCTCACTGCATTCCAGTTACCTCAAGCAGAAAATATACCACTGGTAAAAATCCAAGAAAGCTGACTTTATTTCATTTGAAAAGGGTTGAGGGGGAAAGGCAATTACATATCAGAAATAATAATAAAATATGGAAGTATGGGGATACAAAACATCATTGTAAGAAATAAAATACCCTTCAGAATTACTAGGTGCTTTATTTATTAACTGCAGTCGACATGCATTAGAGCAGTCTTCTTCCAGGGAGCATAGCCAGTGCACAGAGAAAGGAGAAGGATGTAGAACTGGAAAACATATGTTAAGTAGAGAACATACAGATGGTAAAAGTATACTCAGAATTATAAAGAAAAAAGATAAGAATCTCTGGATGGTGGAAAAGAGCAACATACACTGGAGAAATAATACCCTGGACTCTGCTGTTTCTAGGTAACCATGCACATGTTAATCATGTTTTAGCATGATTAGAAATAAATTTTTTGCCTTATTGAGAGATATTTATTCCCATATCAGAGGTTATTCATCTTCTCTTCAAAAGTCCAGGAAGCTATCTATAGTCATTTCATGAGATGAATATTTTTTGTTCAAGTGAACAATGCAAGCAACCACACAGGAGGGACTAATGTAGAGTACTATGGGAAAACATTCTCAAAAAGTGGAAGAGATATTAAAAGCTTTCTGCTGTTACAATAACACACAAATAAAGCCACTTTTCCTCACCTGTCTTCATCACTCAAAGGGAGGGGAAGCAGATACAGAAAGAGTGGGGTGTCAAAATCAGGTTAAAAGGTGCTGCAGGATGAGGACTGTGTCCACACTTTAGGTGAGACAGCAAAGCAGAAACTTGGAGACAACCTCTGCTCTGTAAGGGGACTGAAAGCGTGAGTGACAGACCATTTCTGAAATGTGTTAACAGAGTCCCACAGGTTACCTGAATCACAGTCAAGATGTCAATCTTCCTGTGGTGTCTACATCAATAGAAGTAGATCAAAAAAACTAGAAAAATTTCAATGCCATCTGCTCAAACAAACCAGAATTTTCTCTCCTCACCTCCCCCCTTCAGCTGTTTTTGTCCCAGGCTTGAAAGCCTTATTTGCAATCATACAAAATCTGTTTACAGTCAACTTCACTGCGATACTGGAGCTTCTCCCCCCACACCCCCAAGACAGAAAGCAAAGCTGGCCAGGTGTCTCTAAACCACAGAGCCAGCTGCTCCAAACCAAGCTCACAGGAAATAGCAAGGAAAATATGCAGCATTTGACACATCTGGAATAGATTGCACAGTCTTTGAAAACAGTGTCCCCGTTCCCTTCCTCCTGCTGATGAGATTTCAGGCTCCCAAACTGATGCATCAACTATAGAGGATTAGATAACACGTACATTTTTAACTCTGCATATTCTTTCTGATCAAATGAGAATTTGCCAAGGTAATACACAAAGTATCTGTATGAAGCTTTCTATAAAATGCACGGACCAAACAGAAGAAATTCTACCAGAAGTTGCTGCTTAATATGGGAAAACTGATATAGTTGAAAAATAGTGCAGGTTGATTTTGGTAAACATAGAATATGAAGCAATATTGCCTGCTTTACATGGTTGCATTAACTCCTTAAAAGAAACGTCCTCACACTTCGTTGCCATAATACATGAGATGAAAAGGAGGAGGGTGGATTGGTCAGTACCCATTTTACCAAGTGATTTGTCTGCAATTCCATGTATATGCAAGTACTGCAGTGTGCATTTTTCAACATAAAGTACAAAAAAAAAACCCAAAAGCATTAAGTCTTAATTAGCAAAACAAAGCAATGCTTTATTATTCGTTTCGTTTTCATCTGGACAATGAATGCAAAAGAACACAGAAACAAATAGAAGTTTAGAAGGAAATCCCAATAGGATATTGAACATAATACTTAACTTTCTTCTTTCCATAAAAAGCTGAGAAGTAGAGGTGCCCTTAAAGTTTTAGTCACTATCAGTTACCTCTGAAAGATTAGGAAAATGAAAATGTTTATATATGTATATTTTAAACATTCATTATAGATACAAAACTCAATACAGCACTAGCTTAACACAACATAAATCTCACTGTTTTTAATGTTAGTAATAAAAAAGAACTCTAATTAAAAAGAAAAATGGAGGAAACTATTTGTACTTTTTTCCTCAAAGGTGCAACCAACAGTCAACGTATTTTTGCAACTGAGATTCCAGTTGTACAAAGGACTGAGAGAAGTCTTCTCCTATTTAAAGAAGAAGCATAAATTTCACAAACTTTAAAAGAAATCCACATGCATGAACAGTAGACAGTACCCCTAAAGAGATGATATTTATAAGAACATAATGGTATACCTTAAATGAATTAAGGGAGAGGTAAAACATACATTTTCTACTTTCAGAGCTTTAAAAGATTGATTTTTTTCCTTCATAGATTACTTCCCAAATTACCTTGCATTTAAACTAGTTTGTTCTTATGAAATGGCAATGTATTTATTCTAAACAAGCATTATAAAGTAGTTGTATGATTTTTTTTGAGAAGCCCTCAGTGTGGATGTTATATTTATAGTGACCCCAAGAATGTAAACCTCCAAAATTACATCTACCACTAACTAAACCTTTAATAGCCAATTAACAAAAAATATGTATATAGCTCTAAGATTAAACAAAATTTAGAGAATATGCTGTTACAAAATATATTTTGACATATTTCCTAAGAAGCAAGTAAAACAGTCATTTATGCAGGGTTATTTACAGGGGACTCAAAGTGTATCAGTTTTAGCACAAACCAGTATATTGGTCTGAATTCAATAAAATATTGGCGAATATAAGTTTGTGACAAGGAACTTTGGGGTTTAGTAAACTTAAAATGTTCTATACAATCATTAGATGAATCTAAATTATATTAAAAAAACCCTGTCTGAACTGGTTAATCTGAATCATTTAATGCATTTCATTGTACTCAGAAGTTCAGATCACCAAGTCAGTGGTGCATACAAGCTGTGAAACAAGTTACCACTCAAATCGTTCAGATACAACAAGCACAGATTAACTGAGTCTGACTGTACCTAATCTATACTTACAGATAGTTTGTTCTTACTTCAATACTATCTTTTTAACAAGCACATTTACAAATGTGCTAAAACAAAAGGCAGCAATTATAAATATTTACTAGAATGACCAGAACTGGTACTTGATCATAAACCATCCTGTCATTCATTTTTGAAGCCATATTTTCATTAATTTGTCTTCTGGTTTTAGTAGTCCTCTATCTCATTAACTTGGAGGGTTACAGATCATCTGGGAGTTTCACACCAGCATAGGAAGGAATGTCTGTTTGATGCAGTCTGGAGATAAAGAAAAAGTTGTACTTCAGTTCATCGCCACGACTCACCAGAAGCGGCGTTGCTAAGTGACCAGCAAACCTGAACTGCAGCAAGCAAAACAGCAGCCTCCCCATCCCCAAGCTAGGATGGGAGAAAAAACCCAAAAATTTACTGTTATTTTGTTGTTATTTCAAAAGAATACCTGAGAATATTTTCTAACTGTAGGGGTGTTATTTGCTATTTATTAAAACCAATAATCAGTGTAGAGGAGTCAGTTTAGAGGAACTTACTTATCTATGCAAGAACAAGGACATTTTAATGTGATAGCAATTAATTTGAACTTCTTGTTTCAGTACTTAAGATGCTTCAAAAACACAATATTTATGTGTTCATCTCTCTAAACACTCCACAGACCTTATGAGCCCACAACCCACACATCTGTTGCTTACAGGTAAAGAAAAAATTCAAAGCCACTGAACTCTGATAGGACAGCTCATTAACTTCAGCAAGTCCTGGGTTAAACAGTGTTTTGTTTCAATGCAGAACTTCAACTGCAGAAGAGCAAGGGATCCCAGACTGCATTATCTTACAGTCTCCCTATTCTCTTCAAACTACAGCTCTCAAATACTATGTAGTCCTAATAACTATTTTTAAAACAGTATTTTTAAACTTTATTATACTGAAAGCTAACAGGTATTTTCAGTCTCATGTCTACAAATTTCAGTATTCTGAAGAGGTTTCCACAACCACAACTAAGAAAAGAAGCCACATCTAACTATTGCCAAAAGGCAATGATGCCATGTGGTTGCCAATTTAGATTGGTTACTGGAAGGCAATATACACCTCAGTTAATTAACTCACTGCATAATACGGAAAAAATGGCACATATAAAAGAAATATTATGTCACAGTTACATTAACAGATCTTTTTCATAATCAAGTGTATATTGTATAGCACACATTCGTCATGAGCCATTTTTAAATGTTTATCACTGTCCTGTATCGAAGGAACCAGGTTTTTTTCCAGTCAAATACTGTCTCTGTTTTCAGGCTTCAAAAACGTGTTGCAGGTTAATTCAAACTAATCCTGTGACCAATCCTAAGAAAATTCATAAAATAACTTTTTTTAAAGCAAACATAGCTTCTCAGGTATGTCAAAATACAGCCTTTAAGCATTTTTAGTAAAGCACAGAGCAATGAAAATGCTGCAATACTTACTTCTAGGCTTAAATTTATCTTGTCATGCAATTTAAATAAAAAAAGTTGAATGCAAATAAAGACCCCTGGTTTAAGCTACACAGTGAAGTCAAATAAATCCACTTAACGGATAAATAGTATTAAAAAAAAAAGAGTGGGATGTGCCAGACTGATTAGTCAGCTACCTGAAGGATACATAAAGCACATTGTTGTATACACAATAATCATACTTGTACATGACTGTCTTAATCCAGTCATGTAAAGAGAGACAATACTCAACTATTGTTTGCATGTTCAGACCCATGTCAATCAGATTTAATATGCAGGCAGATTAGTGCTTCTAACTTGCTGACAACAGGTTAACTACTAAAGCCAGTTTTCCAACACAAAGGACAGTATCCCGACAGCAGCAGATACTGTTTCTCAGGAAAAACAACACCTTCCTCCTAATTTTTGTAGCTGAACATTAGTTCCAGGGAAGACTGGAGGCAGTGAGGATACATTATTTGCTTTCAAGTAAGAGACTTCACACATCTCCAAGCCCAAGAAGAATATATATACAATGTTCATGACAGATGTTCAAAATCCATGCAACTTCTACTTCATGATAGAAGTTTGATTATTTATTTTTAATATTTCCTTCTTCTCCATTTTCCTGGATAACCTCATCGCTAAGAAATGCTTACCTTCAGTACAAGAAAAAGAATCTTGTTCTGTGAGCAGCTGCCATGCTTTCAGACATATTTCTGACTTTAAGATAATTAACAAAGCCTCGAAAGAACAGAAGGAGTCCTGAAAGCGTAGAAAATGCACAAAATTATTATATTTGTATAATATGTTAGTATATTAATATTATAATATATTAACATAAATACATACTCTCCCACATTATTCTTATTAATGGAATTTTTAAAACCTAGCCTACAAAGTAAATTGAAGTCTTTATTTATCATTCACAAATTCAATAAGCCAGCCAGCTTTTATCTTGTGATACAAGGATTCAATTTTATGGAAGACTTTTCACAAATTTTAGTGATTTTCAGTTCAAGTGTCATCTGCTAAAAAGACTGCATGAAAATACTTACAAAGAAGAAAAAAAATCCTTACAAAGAAGAAAAAAAATCCTTACAAAGAAGAAAAATAGAAAAGAATTTGAAAAACAGTCTTCAAGCAGAATTCTCAAAAAAAATCCCTAGTGTGTTAGAAGACTACCTAGGTCACAAAACATACCTTTAGAAATGTGTACAATAAATGTGCCACAAGTCAAAAGAGGAAAATAAAAGGAAAATAAAGGATTGCCCTAGAAAGAAGCCAATAATGAATTATAGTCGATTATGACTTGGGATTTAACCCATTTATGAAAAAACACCTGTCCAAGAGGAGGAAGAACAATTGCCAAAGAAAATGACTCAACACATGTCAATATTACAGTTTTTGTCAACTCCACATTTCAAAATCATTTTAAAATATTTACATTTCACTGCATTTGAAAGAATACTTCAGCTAAGAGGAAAATGATGCACACAACAGTCACAGAGAAGTTATATTTGCGACAACGGTGCCTTGAAGATATATGAATAATGTGAATATACACATGTGCTTTAAAACTCCAAAGGTTCAAATGAAAATCTAAACTGAGGTTTTACAAGTTCAGCAAAGGATTTAATTCTTTTCTTTCCTACATGATGCACTTTTTCTTCCTGCTGTCCTGGATGAGTCCCTGATTTTTTCTAATGATCATTTCTTCCCTAAATGATTTTTGTTTGTGATTTTTTTAACTTTCCTTTTTCTTTTTTAAACCAAAGCTGCATTAGAACATGCATGCAAGCAAATAAAAAATGACAACAGGGAATGCTCTGCTAACCAGCAGAACTTCAACTAAGCCGGACACATTTCTGTGATTACTGTGATTTCTCCATAGGGAAGAAAGTAGTAAGATCTTGACCACAAATCTACTACAATAAACCTACTACCCAAAAGGCTACCAGAGGTCGTCCCCCTTTCAACTGAAAAGAAGTTGAAACAGCAAAATGACAGCAGGCAGCTCTTTAGGTGCTTGATTGAGTATTTTCTATATTATACATGTTGGAAAACCAGTCCAAGTTAACCCATATTTTACATTTGTCTGTTAAGGGAAGAAAGAAAAACCACCCCACTTTCCATTGTGTTCCTCAATAAGAAACATTGGCTAACATTTAAATTTAAAATTCTCTCTCCAATTTTTTCAGTGTACATGACAGATCTTTGGAAGTAGACCACTTTGCTTTTCTGTGACACATAAGCAGGTTTCTCCAGGTGCTGAAAGAAGGAAAGTGAACAGAGACAGATTGGTGAACACCAGGAAGAGAGGGGATGGCAGTAGGTGGGCTCATGGATGTCAAAGGGCTATGCAAAAGAAAGACTCCAACTCATTGACTTCTGGAGAGATGCTGGACATAAAAATTTGTGTGCTCTAACAAAAGGTTATCCAAAACAACAAAATACAGATCTGGTTGGCACTGATCCCATGACGTGATAATACTCCTTCATGTCCTGCTAAGTAGCTTTCCTAGGTAGAATCCTTCTGTGGTGTTCCAGCAATACCATATAGCCACTTTATCAGTTTAAAAATAGTGTTGGCATATTTCACGCAAAACATAAGACATAATACATAAGACAAGGGAATGCTGACTGCTGGATGCACGCTGTATGCGTCAGAGTGCCTTTTATTCCAAGGCATATTATCAACTTTGTGATTTAAAGAAAAAATAAAAAAATCCTCAAACACTTCAGACCAAAAATAAGGCATTCCCGAATTAAAGTGAGCTACTTCCTGAACATGTGCAAAGGACTAGCAAAAAGAAAAACTACATAGTTTCCACAGACATGTGGGGGCAGAGGGAGTGCTAAGGGAAGAACACTATTTTCATCCTAGTGAAAAAAGGTGTCAAACCTCAATCTCAGGCACCACAGGTCTTGGTTTTAATTAAAGACTTATCTGGAAGTGTTTGTGCCTGCAAAGGGTCATTTCATTTCAATGTCTGTTTGTGCCTGCAAAGAGTTATTTCACTGACTTCAATACAATAACCTCAAAGAATACAAAAACATTCAAGGGCCTGATGCCGAGATGTGTTAAACATTTGCAGTTTCTAAGTATTTCAAGCAACCAAGTGCACAACAGCAGAGCAAGGTGAGCATGAAAAAGTCTGATGAATGCCCTTGAACACTACTAAAATGCAGATAGTGAAAGTTTTAGGCAATGTTGTTTAAGACTTTCGGCATTTCTTGCAAGACAAATAGCAAGTCAAAAACAGTCAAGATCTCAGAGATGGTGTTTTTTCTTAACTTCCTCAACACTCCATTCTAACACTTGCTGTTAGCCACTTGAATCAATTGACTCAAAGGGAAGAGTGCCACCTACTGAACCAGAAACAGTTTACCATGCTTCCAGACCTGGAAACAGATATTAAAATGTACAGCAGCATTCACTTCTGTAAAAGAAAATCATTCCAGATTCTATATTCAAATTACAAAATCCACAGTTGGAGAAAAGTTATAGTGATTGGGGTTTGGTGTACTCTCATTAAAAAGAAACAGAAGAACAGATTTTGATGTGCAAAAGACTTTGAACATGGGCAGGCAGAGCTCTTAAGAGAAAACTGACATCATGGGACCACTGTGATCAGCAAGCATGAAGCCATTCTCTCATCCTACTGAGCAATGCAGTTTGCATTTCAAAGGACTCAAAGGACATTTTGTGACCTGTGCACAAGACAGCAGACTCCATCTTCCTGGGTTCAGTCACATTTCTTAAAATTTAATACTTGACATCCAGGTTTATACATGTTACTACTTATCATACAAAGCTGAAGTTTCATTACACAGTTCTGCACCCCTAGATCAGTAGAAGCAGCTTAAAAAGCAAAAATTACAAGTCTCAGTTTTACACATTAATCCCTTAGGCAGAACAAAATTTTTTGAGCTGAAGGTTATTCGAATAGTCCACAGTACACACAATAACACCACTATGGTAACCAATAACCTGAGGAATAGTATGGAAATAAAAACAACACACAAAACTATCAGCAGCTAAGGAAAAGCACATAGCTAAACATGTTATAAAACTCTTGTTTACAATTACACCATTCATCTTTGAGTACTTCCACATCAAAACAGAAATTAATTCAACTGCCACTTACCAAGTACGAGAAATATCCACCAAAGCCAGTACTGTCCATTGAAATATCCAGTAAAATAATCTGAAAACTAAAATTCATAAATGACGCTTAGCTACAGTAAGATAGATGACTTAAACATATTTAATGCACTATGCAAATAGAGAAAGCATGGAGGAAAAAGAAAGCTAAAATAAAAGCAATATATCCCACTAAAACGCAAAACTAGTATTCGTGCAGAAGTTTAATACACAAATAAAATGCTTCTAGTGTCAGTTGGTTTGCAGCAAATAAATTAAAAATCTCTAAAAAAAAAAATCTGTGTGTGTACCCATATAAATACATACATATGAAAAACACCCTCGTATTACTTGCCAGTAATCTGATGTTTATTATAATGAATCACCACTTGTCGATTTTCCTTTTTTCCCCCCAATGCCTGCCATCCCAAACACATTACAGCAGCCTGCTGCTTTAGATATTAACACGAAAAGCCACATTAGTTTAATCTTATCAGACAGGGATGTTCTGCTGACCCCACAAAAGAAGAGCTTTTGACCTTCTGTATACCCCCTACTGTTAATCGCTGCCACGAATACCAGCCCCATAAAGACCCCCAACTCATTAAAGTCTTTTCATTTTCAAACCAGCATTCAGTTCCCAGCAGTGAACTGAACGCAGCTAAATGAACCTTGAAGTGCCATTTCAACTGCTCCTTCAAGTGACCATGGCAGACAGTTTTGTCCTCCCTGTGATGTGGGAGGCAGCTGGAGGCAGGGTGTGATCATACTGGAGACAGGTATCTGTGCCTTTACCAGACTCCAGACTTCATGCTTCACTGATGAAAAGGCTAATCAAATGTCTCCAAAACCCACACAAAAAAGTAGAAATGGGGAGATGAGTGAAGAGTTGCCAGAAGGAATAAAATAACCTTAGTGGCTCTGCACACTTTCCATACACTTCTACCCTGCTATCCCTGCAGTGCTTCCCATTTGCTCTTTCTAGGACATTTCAGTATATCAACCAAGAAGTAATGGGGGGAAATAAAAAACCCTGAACAAACAAAAGACCCCCCACAAAATCAACAAAACAACAAAAGCGAACCAAACAAAACATACTGGGCCACATATGCAACCAGATGAAAATCTAAGACATTTAAAGAACCCTACATAAAACTGGCTTTTTTCTTCAATTAATCGACACTTTTTCTCCAGAATAAATCCAGATCATGCAAATTGTTTGAGCGTTTAATCTTATATACTCTATTCATTTCTATCATCAATCAAATAAAAAAATAGCAACAGAATTGCTAAATTGAACCTAAAGAATTGGTATTTACATTATCCCTATATAAATACTCAATTCTTAGCATTTTGACAACACATTGACATTGATCCCAGCCCACTCAGTGAGTATTTTCAGTTTTCAAAATATTATGTGTGTGTGCATACAAATGTGTTTATAAATACATATATATATACACAAGTTAAAATTTCATTTATTTGGAAAGAAGATTTACTAAAACCAACAATCAACTACTTAACCATGTGCATTACTCTCCTCTCCTACTCTCCTTGGGCAGAATCAACCATGGCTGCAGAATTTCCTCAAAAGTAAAACAGAGCCTTTCTTCCCCCTCCTCTTCCTTCTCCCCACTAAAAACTGACACAGATCAGGTTGTTTAGACACTAAAATTTTTGAACTACTGACCCTGGGTGAGAAAGGGTGACACAAGCCTTCGGAAGAGCTTGAAAGAACGGAACAGAACAATTTGGTGCACACAGGCCTGCTTGTGTGTCACCATTAAAATGACTGCCAACACACACCTCACGAGCTTTCTGCTCTTGTCTCTAGGAAGGGAAACAACAGAGGAACATGATGATCTTCACTAGGAAAAAACTCACCCCTGAGGTCTCGGAATTGGCCAGCTCTAATATTTTTGAATTAGTAATGGATTACATACAATAATTTAATTATAGTCTGCAACACAGTAATTCTAAAAGGAAGTTTAGCATATATTAATTTTTATATTTGTTTTGAGCACATTTTCCAGCAGAGAGGAATAATAAAACTCACATAATGAGCAAGCTCTGCCCTCTGTTTAACATGCCTCAAGGGAAGCTGAAAATATCCCAAATGAATGCATAGTTGAAAAATTTATGTCTTCTCTCTCCATTAAGATAAATTCCATCTCAACCCCTGAATTCCAGAAAATATACAAGAATCATATCTGGTCCAGCAGCAATTCTCCGCTCTGAATAGGCAAAAAGGAAATTTTAAAAAAAAGCTCTAAGAAGGATGCAGTACATGTCCAGGAAGGACCATGCAATCTTTCTACAATGTTTTTACTATTGTGCTAACACTAAATCAAGTTACTAACACTCACACAGGGAAAAAAATTAAAAGGTTAAATTAAAAATAAAATTTAAAAAAATAAAAAAAGGTCTCCATTGATGGCAGAATAGGAAAAATATCTAAGTTATCCAAGATCTTTTTCTCCATTAAAAGGGATGGGATTTTAAACGTTGTGTCTCACAGATACAAGAACTGAAGTTCACAAAGCAGCACTACATTTCATCTAGCATCCACTTAGTCACCTAAGTAAGTTGCATTTGGCTAATGTGCCTTTTGGAGAAGTATCTAGTTTTGCAGTGAAAACACCAAGAATCAAGCATTTAAGATTGTAAAAATGTGACTAACTTCTTATTTAAGTTGGACTTGATCCCATATGCATCTTACAAGGAATAAAAGAATCAAATACAAGGAAGAAATGCTTTCTTATATTCCCTTCCCAACAGGTCAAGACATCTTTTATATCGGACACCATGATACCGGTGATATTTTAGGTACGTGCTCCACTTCTTCTGTAGACTTTTAAACACTTGTACAAGCAATGATTCATTCTGCATTTATTTTAGTGGAAATATGAACATCAAATGCTATGCCAGGTAAAAAAAGAAAAAACACTGATTTTCAATTTCCTTATATCCTTGAATAAATTGTTATCGGTTTGTTCTACAGAGTCTGTACAGTGTGAATCAAGAAACATACCCGCACAATGAGAATCCATTTGATCAGGGAGAGACCAAATCCACAGATTGCACCATACCTTCCAGCTATGGTATTTGTTATACAGAAGGATAAACAAAATCCAATCCAGTTGAAAATAAACGCCACTATAAAATAAAAGAAACAGTAGCTTCTGTTAATCTGTATAGCTAAGCAAACAGACTTAACAGTAATTTCACTTTTAAACTACTAAGGCCATGCTTACACAGTCAGTTAATTCCCTTCCGGTAATTCAGGCTTTCAGAGACTGACTTTGAACCCAGACATTCCCCATGGTATAGTCAGTTAATGACAAAGCAAATGGTAAACAGGCTGGAACCTACTACTTTACACAAGAGGAAATTCCAGCATAAAAGGAAGTATTACACTGCAATAGACACCTAACCAGATTATACTGGACATGAAGGGTAAAGTCACAAAAAGACTAGAACATACAAGATTTGGATTTAAACAAAGAAGAAAAACCCTTGGCACACTCGTATAACCAAAAATATATGCACACATATGTGCATGTATCAAGGCTGCATATTCAGCTATATTCAGTTTGGATCAAACATAATAAAAGTATCCACTCTTGCCCTGTAAACAGTGTAGAAACAAAGGCAAGTTGAGAAGCTGATGTTTCATGGGTCTCTTCTAGATCAATATTCATAAGACATAAGAAGCCTTGGAAGCTTTACACAGAAGTTTAAGAAATCAATTAACAAAAAGGACATTGAGCATAACTACCACTATTGTTTCAATTAACACTTTTATACAACCCCCAGTTTAACAACACAAAGTTTCATATCTGCATATGTTCTTGGCAATCTGCATCATCATCTGTATTGACTTCAAGTTGCATGCACTACATCAGAGTGTGACAATTCACAATTAGGGCAATGTCCCAGTTTGGGAATCAGTGAGGCCATCCAAAAAAAAAAAAAAAACC